>CM063504.1:61658695-61661195 GCA_032207245.1 Pardosa pseudoannulata | reverse complement strand
AACAAAGTAATTTTATAAAGTTGGAACTCTATGAATGATTAAAAAAATTATTTTAAACATACAGTTAGAACCTTATTAATGATTTAAGAAAAATTTATTTTAAACATAAAGTTAGAGCTTTATTAACAATTTAAGAAAAATTTATTTTAAACATAAAGTTAGAACCTTATTAATGATTTAAGAAAAATTCATTTTAAACATAAAGTTAGAATCGTATTAATGATTTACGAAAAATTTATTTTAAACATAAAGTTAGAATCGTATTAATGATTTAAGAAAAATTTATTTTAAACATAAAGTTAGAACCTTATTAATGATTTAAGAAAAATTTATTTTAAACATAAAGTTAGAATCTTATTAATGATTTAAGAAAAAATTGTTTTAAACATAAAGTTAGCACCTTATTAATGATTTAAGAAAAATTAATTTTAAACACAGAGAACTAATCACGCTATTTTGAATCATTCTGATACTTTTTACCTCTTCTCTGAAGTTTATTTTTGTATTTTGGAAGAAATGTTGGTTAGAGTTCTGCTTTTAAGATGACATACTACTTTTCAAGCTGGAAAATCTTCATTAAGACAGCCTGTTTTTCATTAATTATAAAATAAAATGTTCTGTTCTGTTTAGAATAAAATTTTTTCTAGATCATTAAAAAGGGTTGAACGTTATAAAAATTAGTTAGATTCGTTATATGAACCAACAGATTAAAAAAAAATTCAGTGCATATCACTAAATGCAAATATATAAATCCACTTACTTCCTAAATCCTTTCTGAAATTTGTAAATTAGAAATTAGCATTTTTATGTTAAATAGAAACTAATTATTTTTTTATATTATGTGAGTTTCAATTATATTAATAGGAGAAGTATGTTTTATTTTAGATTGGAATAAAGGCTATTTTTTTATTAAATTTTCAGTTTCATACCATTTTTAAAATTTTTTATATTTTAAAATACTAGAGACTTTTAAAAGTACAAGACTTTTAAAGGTTTATAGGATAAATCAGATATTTTACTTTAACTGGATATAAAAATTTAGTTTCTAATATGAGACCATCTCTACAGAGGGTGGTGGATTCACCGGACTGTGTTTTGTGCGACTCTAGTCATCTAATGACTTTTGAACATTTAAATAATTGCATTGTACTTTCTCAGTGTGAGGAAATTGTTAAAAAGTATTGGAGAGCACGTGCACTAATGACTTAGGCGCTAATTATTCGGCATTTGTAAAATAAAAATAAGTTTTTAATATGCATATTACTAAAGTTATGTTGCGAATAAATGAATTTTGCTTTTTCCCTGTAGTGTACATTTTTTAAGTTATTTAAAATATATATTCTACTTGAACTGATAAAGTTAATAATTTTTTAAAGTTAGAGTGTTATTAAAGAAACTATTGAAAATTTATTCTAAAAGAATAACTTTTTATTTTGTGATGAATCGCAAAAAGGCTGCTATAATAAAGATTTTAAGTTTTGAAAGGTACGATGGGCTCTTGAAGTACAAAGTTTTCTGCACATTTTGATACCACTATATTTGCCATAACTTAAAGGGAACAACAGTTACAGAGAATTAAATTATTTGCATCACCTGCTACGGTTATACATAAACTTTATAACCACTTCTACATTAAATAATTTAATTATTGCCATTATATGTACTTTTAAATTTTGAATTTTATTATAAAATATTTAGGTTATTTTCATATTTAAAAAAAAATTCCAAAAGGACTTAAGTATAAGTAATTATGTATCGATTTTAAATGATGTAAACTGTTAAGATATAATATTATTAATTATATTTGTGAAGGAATTTGTAATGGGAATGTAAAATATTTACTGATATCTTACGCTCAAGACTCATGTATTTTCAATTACTTTTCAAATAATGAATATCATATTATATTTTGTAATCTAAGTTAGGTAGCTCAATATATACGTCGAAAAAATACCAGTTTTACAGGAATCTTACATATTTTTTTAAAGATTACTAAAATGTTGATAACTGTTCATTTTTCGACTTATAGTTTAAAGACCCTTTAAAGAATCATTTAAGATTTTTGATATCAGAACAAATCCCAATATTCGTGATATGAATTAAGCTAATTTTAATATTAGACTAATAGGAAATGAATCGATTGTTTATATTTCCCTTTCAGTAGTTGTGAACGAAATAAATATATTTGCTTTTGGTAACCTGAAAGTGAGGTTGACGAAGCGGAGGAATTTCCCGTGCATTTAAAATGAAAGTTTACATAACAAAACATGTTATTAATGACGTAAGAATCAATTATTGCTGTCTATCTAAAGAGCTTCAACATCTTCTCTCCATCGTTTGAATTACACGCTTTTGAGTTCGCTTAAAAAAGTAAGAAATAATGCTGACTTCTGTTGCCAAACATTGAAATGATAATTGACTAAAGAAATATGCTCAAACATCGGGTCACTGCTTCGAGTAGTACGCAATACCATTTTGGAAATTTCAAAGAGAGTTTAAG
>CM063504.1:61606195-61653695 GCA_032207245.1 Pardosa pseudoannulata | reverse complement strand
GCGCTCCAAAACAAAAAAAAAATTATCTCCTGGTGAAATTTATAAATTTTTACCTTTGTTTATCATTTTATAATGTGGTTATTATAATTTGCAGTAGTTGATATCAATTTCTGTGCTTAAATTTTACCTGCTAAATATTTAGTCCTGATAAATTTCAATCAATATCTTTGACATTATTTTGTGCATAACAGTTGAATTTTATGTCAATGTCATTGTAGTACTTTCGTTTCCTTTCATTTAAATTTTACCTGCTAAATATTTAGTCCTGATAAATTTCAATCAATATCTTTGACATTATTTTTGCATAACAGTTGAATTTTATGTCAATGTCATTGTAGTACTTTCGTTTCCTTTCATTTAAATTTTACCTGCTAAATATTTAGTCCTGATAAATTTCAATCAATATCTTTGACATTATTTTTGCATAACAGTTGAATTTTATGTCAATGTCATTGTAGTAATTTCATTTCCCTCGTGATATCTTATTCATTTGAACTTCTTCAGTATAATTTTTAATCCAAATGCACAATTCCCCTTTTGTTAAGTTTTAATAAATTATTGCACGAGGTAATTGTGTTTGTCAAGAACTATATTCCTATTTACTTTAATTTTACTGTTATTTACCTGATAATTCCCTCAACGAACCTGGTGCTCTTTTTATCCTATGGATTATTGAATATAAGACATATTATTAGCAACATACCACTATAAACCATTAAATCTTCTCATCAATTTAAATTATTTTTAATTCTATTATTAATATTTATTTTCTGCACCACAGAGCTTGTAAGTATGATAAGATAGAAAATAAAAAAGTGGGTCACTCTAGGTCCTTAAAAGTCCTTAATTTTTAGCATGGCTAAACAGATATAATAATGATTATGTAAAATGAAAATTTGGTGTTTTTGATATTGAATATTGTCACGAAGATTCGAATGAACACACTGTTTAACTTAACAGACAAATTTATTGAAGTTAAGTAGCAACTCGCAACTTTACAAGATCGAGAAGTTGCCTACAACTATTGGGTATCAGATTTTATACCCGAACAGAATATTCGAGAAATAACTAATTTACATATTAAAGAAAGATCTAGAATGTTCAAGAACTTTAATGCTAATTTCTTAAATCTGCTTGCTAATGAATGTTATAATTTTTATATGACTGTAAAGAATTTTTATATGACTGATCAATGTTATAATTTTTATATGACTGTAAAGATGATAATAACTTGTAGCTATAAATTTACATGGGAGTGGAGGGCACAGAAATTGGATTGTGCCCTGGGCACAAAAGTATCTTAGTCGGGTCCTGGGTGGTTATAATACAATGGCTTTTCGGTGCATATGGGCAAATTGACACATATACATTTATACACGTATGTGTGCACAAGAACTTACTCTAAGGACGATTATCCATATCATATCTAATCACATGAATAAGAATCAAAGTACTTTTGCAGTTTTAATAATTCGGAATCAAAATGGTCTTAAATGATACCCTGCAAAAAATTTGATATGTCCTATATTTAAGAATGATAAATTAGAAAGTGAACGAAAACTATTTTCTGTGATTTAAATGAGAGAATAGCGTTATTTTGATTTTGCAAATTTTATCTTACAAAAGAATAAAACCCTCGTGTATATGATTCTGGTTTACAATAGTCTTTTCAGAAAATATCTAAAAATGATAGATTGTGATTGGTAGCAAAAATATTTGCTTTGTACTCGTACCTTAACTGTCATCAATGCTAAGTGAAACAGTGATGACAGTATCATTATTGATTGGCTTTTTGAAAGATGAAATTGCTTGTTACATGGAGGTCACTAAATCGTTAGACCATTAAAAGGCTGGCGATAAAAATCCTTGCTTTAGAAAAGAGGGATTTTTATCGTCACTAAAAAAAAGACCGACATGACTTAATCATATTATTATTTCATAATTAAAACTTATCGAATCAGAAAAACCACACGTTTTTAGAGTCTAATTAGAAAAATGGAATGAGCTCTTATTAATTCTGGATTAATTAGTTTAAGGGCTAAATGTTTCCGTACATGAACTAAAATTTCTAATTATTTAAAAAACAGAGTAAGTTACTGAATTTGATTTTATACCTTTTTTTTGCCGAGAAACTTTATATCTAAAAATGCGAACACTTAACGTACATTTAAAAACTTTTAAAAATAGGCATACCAAAGAGCCTTTTAAATAGTTTTGACGAATCTAATAAACGTTGGATATAATTGATTAATAATGCAGTGATTTTTTAAAATCAAAATTATTTATGAGTTTTATAAATATTTCACTACATTAGGATTTTGTATACAATTCTAAATTTTTCGTTGGGAAGAGAAGGTCGCAACTTTAAACTAAAGAAAAATTGAGAAGAAATTATTTTATCCACGATTTTTATTTGAAAACTAGCTGAAGTACCTGACGTTACCCAGGCTATTCAATACTAATGAAACTGAACACTATATTGATTTTATTATTTGAATAGAATCTATTCACATTCCTATATGCATTGACAATGAAGCTTTTTCGAAGCAGGTTGCCAACAGATGTTTTCAGTCATACCTACTGAGTGCTTTTTTTTCGTTTTCACATATCTGTTGTTATACAACGACAGGATTAAGCAGGGTAAGAGATCCAGTTGTGCATAACTTCACTATACCAAGTAGCAAACTTCCAGATTTCCCCAAAATTTAATAAAAGGGAGTGAATTTTTATTCTGACAATAATGGAAAAAGAAAAATATTATTTGTTTCAATAAGTATATTTACATAATGCACAAAAAGTTATCTTAGCATTTTTTGAATTACAAAGTAGATTAAAACCTGCTTATGAGGCTATGTTAAATAAGTTAATCCATTGGCCTTGTTTTTTTAGTTACCTATGTACTGGACATTATACAGGATTTGGAGTTTTATATTTCTGAGGTAAAGATGGTTAAATTTTGAGGGGGGGGGGACTTTCACACTTAAAGTCACAGCATAAATTACTGGTTGTAATGGTTTGCTAGTCGTACTTAACAGAACTGTTGAGTAACACATACTGTGTTTTCTACTTAAGAATAAGTTTTCACGACTATATTACTTATTAAATTTACTTTATAATTACAGACATCTAGGAAGATTCCTTAATTCTAAAAAGATCATATATTAAAGAACCAATGCGTCAATTCGACATATATTTTGGATCTGTATCTAATATGTTTGTGTAAGTAGTAATATATCAATATAAATGTATAATTGTGCTATGAATAAGAGGAAAACATTAAGATTTATTTGCATTTTTATAATGAAGAAACGAGACAGGGTAGCTCAATCGGCAAGGGCAGCAATCTCGTAGCCAGTAGGTAACGGCCTAAGCCGCCTAAGTTCAGCCGTGTTCATAAATGGCAACTGAGGTACATAAAATAGAACCGTTTTCGGAATGTCCTCCCCATTTCCAAACCATACCTCTGGAGCATGTGTGATTCTGAGTAAAAAAAGTTCTGAATATCCTTCAAAATTTCCCGAAAAAATAGACGCTACTAATTTAAAATAAAAACTATATTAAGGTTAATTTCTGGATGTCAAAACTAGAGCTGAATGATATTTGAATGTTAATACTGCGATTTATTGTTTACCAAATATCAATATATTAATATGTTCTAATATACGTATATCATCTTATTTTAGAGTTGCAAATATAAGTGTGTTCTGTATAAAATAATACAAACCCACATATATCAATGTCTGTGTTGGTTATTTAGAAGACAAAAATTTAATTTCTTAATCTGAATGCCGAACGCTGGCCGATTGGTTAGGGCGCTGATCGTCGGTACCGGAGTTCGTGGGTTCGAATCCCAATTTGGCATGGATGTTCGTAGCCGTTCGGAATCGGCTTTAAGCAGTAGGTCCCGGTCTCATTAGCCCTCGTGTGCAAAACAGTAGACCGTAGCGCTCCAAACCAAACTAAACTAAACTCTTAATCTGAATACATAAATTTAAATTTTAACATATTGCCGCATAAAGAAGCTCAGCCAACGGGCTAAGTGGCCGAATGGTCAAAGCACGCAATTCAGTCCCGAAGATTGTGGGTTCGTGCTTGCCATGGCGGTTTATCCAAAGTACGGATTTTTAATTTAAAAATGTTATTTATTGTTTCCTTATGTTCTTGAACATTCTAGATCTTTCTTTAATATGTAAATAAGTTATTTCTCGAATATTCTGTTGGGGTATAAAAGCTGATAGCCACTAGTTGTAGGCAACTTCTCGATCTTGTAAAGTTGCGAGTTGCTACTTAGCTTCAATAAATTCTTCTGTTACGTTAAACTGTGTGTTCATTCGAATCTTCGTGACAATATTGCTTTAAAAAAGAAAATCATATAGTAAGTTATTACTGTTCTTCGGTAGGAAAAAGATTTGTGGGCGTGGCAGAAGAGAAAAAAGTGTGAGAAGATATAACTTTTTGATTATCTTCAAAATTCATTTACATTTTTTTATTTGAAGCAGAAGATGGATTTAAAAAACTCTTTTTAATATTCAAAAACAGATTTTTTAGAAAATTCTTTTCAAATTTTCTATAAGAAAAACTAGTTTTTTATAATTTTCGGAACAGACTCACACAGATTTTCGGAAAATTCGGAAATTTTCGGATCAGAATCACCTCTGCTCTGGAAGTGGCAGGCCTGGGAGATTTTATGCTTGGTTCCTGCTTCTAAATTACGAGGACCTAGCGGTGCGTAATGTTACTCGCATCCGTAACAGACCTTAGGAAACTCGTGCTCTGTGTATGATGTTAAATGAGTAACAACTTTTCAAATATTGGGTAAATGCCTAACAGACAAGTGACCTGAAAAAAAAACTTGAAACAACAAAAATAGACTTTTCACTTTACAAAACTAGAAAAATATTGCAGTTTCTCCTTCCGACTTACGTCGATCAGACGTAGGTTATCTTTCTTGGGTAAAATAAAATTCCATACAAATGCCAAAGTAAGACGCATCCACATTTTTAAAGAATATTGAGACGAGTTGCATCTAAAAGTGACATGATCGTCCTTGATGGATTTGCCCAATTTTGTATTATTTTCGCTACAACTTGAGAGAGGAACAAAACGCTTTCAAGGTCGAGCTGAAATTTCACCTTCCCCTTTCTTAAGTCTTTTTATAGAGGGGAAATCCTAATTTGTTGCACTGTATTTTCCATGTACCTCCGAAAGTTTGTTAACATGGATATACAAATCAAATATGTTTTATCATTTAGAAATTATTAGAATTATTCAAAAAAGGTTTTTGGAATTACAGTAAAACCTCGATCTATCGTTTTCGCATTCACCATTTATCTTCTCTACCCAATAATCGTTCGGTTCATTTGGTATCGAATTTATACCCATAAAATCAATCTTATTTTTTACCCAAAATCATAGTTCCCAGATTCTTTGTTTTCTCGCAGCTGTCGTCGAAAAATTTCAGAATTTCCGTGTCCTAAACTTCCTTGTAAGTCTATTAAATTACGTACACTTTTTTGTCTGTATGATACGCGTTGTCAGATTTATTATTTGCACATACCTTTAAATGTTCAAAGCTAGTTTAGTTTTTCAATATTTTTTCAGTAAAGCTGTACTGCTTTCTAGAGGCGACAAACGTTTTCCGATTTATAAACCTTAATTTCTTGTAATTACAATATATTCTTAAACCGTCATTTTTTGTAATTACAATATATTCTTTACTCTATCAGGAGTACTGCCTGGCTCAGGCCAGGACAATTCTTTCCTTACCTTATTAGGAAAAGACTTATTCCGTAGTAATAAAACAGCAAAAATTCAAAATTGTTCTCTGAAAATAATACATTTATATTTTTGTTTTATAAAAATGGATTTAAAATACATTAATTCAATTACATGGGAATACATCGATATCTTTCTGTTATATTATTGTAGATCTCAAACACTACCATTTGTTGGAAAACCAATAACATTAATGTCCATTATAATGAAAATTTTCTTTTGATATTTGTTGCAATAAATTTAAAAAAAAAACTTCAATATTATAATCGCGATATGTGAATATGTACGTACAAAATAAAAATACTGTACTTCGTACAAGGAATATAAAAATTAATATAAATAAAAAAAAGCATAAAAAAAATTAAAAAATAAAAAAAAAACACCATATAAAAAACTTTAAAATACTTAATTAAACAAAACTAGTACAAAAAAAACATCTAATAATAATAATAAAATTAATGATTTTCGGATAATAAAAAATACAAAATAAATATATAAATAATAAAATGCTACATGTAACGTATTATAAAAATAAAAAAAACAAATTTAAAATAATAAAAACCATCAAAAAAAAATCAAATATTAAAATTTATTTATTTATTAAAATGTAAAAAATTCTTCCAAAAATGTATAAAAGGAACGCTGAGAAATGCTAAAAAAATTTAAAAATGGCCAAATGAATGCGCATGATGAAGAGTGAAGTAAGCGATTTTATGACATTAACAAAGACGGTGTATTATGGAAACGCTCAAAATATCAGACGCTTGTTGATTTCCTTTTTATTAAATAAGTTAATAATATCTTTTATAAGATTATCATTATATAATGGTGCACTTAAATTATCTTAAGTTTGTCAAACCAAAAATTTTAAATAATATCAAATATTTAACTAGTTCTTAACCAGGCAAAAGATTTCTAGGATGGTAGAATTCAAAAGCTGGTTCTACAATGCAAGAAATGTTTTGATATAGGTGCAAATGCTGTGAAAAAATAGATTATGGTGCAGTCTTTTATGTGTAATTCAAACTGATAAAAAAATTACACTTGTGTGTTTGTAATGTGTAAAAAAGGTACTTACTTAAAAAATACTTCTCATAAAAAATCTAGATCTAGGGAGAAAACCGAAATTTAACATTTTATTGAGCGTTCATCGGTTACAATCAATGTCAATCTTGACAGCTCGATAATAGCGAACGTTAGCCTCTTCTTATCTGTGGTCGGCCGACATCGCCAGGACTATGATCCCTGGCCATGCAAAATTTCTCAAGATGATATTTTTTTTATCTCACTTAGAACGTATACAACATTTCTAGAATGTCGATGGGATTCCGATTCCTGGTTTGGTCCGGTTAAGAGTAGGGAAGTTGGGAAAATCAAGGTGACTTTTCAAGATAAGAAATAGATGACCGCCTCACTTGATAACTTATAAGAGGATACAGTGAGTCATTTTCAATGAGGCTGAGACAGGAATGCAAAATGCTTGATCAGATAGGAAACATCAAAAACTGCATCCAAGTCAAGATATATTACAGGATTTTTGCCAGCCTTACCATGTTTTATTATTTTATTTGTTTTATACGCATCTAATGACTTACCACAACACCCTAATAACTTCAAAATCAGAATTACAGTTGTGATCGTTTGAGCCATAAAAATGTTTGCCATGAGTTGCGAGTTTGACACACCTATTTCAGAGAATTCACTTTAGAATTTATTCTAGGAAACATGAAGAATTAGGGAAAAAGTTAATTGTTCTCGTTATGGCACATTAAATTCCTATCACTTGATATATACATGGAAAATCATAAAGAGCTATTACTCTAATATAAGTATTTTATTGTTTTCTCTTCCGTTTTGTCAAATCATCTGAAAGATTCTGTTGTCCTAAGTGAAAATCCTGATATCAAAATAAAATCATACCTGACTAGTTTTGACTAGTCCTTTGTCTAGAGTATTTTCTTAAGTTTAGAGGTAAAGATACCGTAATTTCTGGTAGATAAGCCAAGGCTTATATGAGTTTTAAAGTTGAAATTTAACGTTTGCGATGTGTAAGATTATCTCAGGTACTAGTCCAAAACTAAATGTTTTTTACGTGCTTGTATTACAGGATGTAATCGGATTTTCCTTTCATTCTGCACCGTAAGGTATCAATCCCCTGTACCGCGCAGTACGGTATAAGCGAGAGCTATTCCTATACACATGTACCTGAGCTGATTTAAGTGACGGTGTGCCGAGACAGGAAATCGCTGTATTTTGATAGAAAAGTTTAAAGTTGATGAGAGAGATTCATCCTGTGTTGGAAATCAGAGCAAGAAGAATTAGTTGGGTTTGGTTTGGAGCACAATGGTCAAAGTTTTGCAGTACGAGGGCTAATTAGACCTGGACCAACTACTAAAATCCAGTAGTACGTGCGTGTAAGCCGGCTTACTACTTGAAATTACAGCATTACGAAAACTGAGCTCTAAATAGCCTTTGCATATTACAACCCAGAAAATCAGCTATAACAATTTTGTAATTAAGTAGTAAAAATAATGGCGCTTTGGAGACTTTAATATAAAAGGTCACTTCATTATTTTTGCCATTGGTTATAAACTGTATGAAAGTTAGAATCTGAGGGTAAATTTTTCTATTTATACTAATTTTGCTAATTGTAAATCACGATGAACTGAAAAGGACCACAAAAAAATAATACATTAATGTCAAATTTGCGAGTAAAAAAATTACACGCACACACACACACATATATATATGTATATATATATATATATATGCACATATATATATATATATATATATATATATATATATATATATATATATATATATATAAATATAATATATAATATATATATATAATATATATATATATATATATATATATATATTATATATATATATATATATATATGTATATATATATATATATATGCACATATATATATATATATATATATATATATATATATATATATATATATACATACCCATAAAGAGGGTCGGCTCAAGGACTTACAGCGTCCCTAGGCAATTATTCAACTTTCTTATAAATCTAACTTTAGAAAACGTGTTTTATTGATACTTAAGTGTCATTTAAAAAATACACAACAATACTAAAAATTTTAAATTTAAAAAAGATTAACTATTTTATTTTTTCAATACAGACTTTGTAAAACTTAATTATTAAGTATGATATGATATTCGAGCCTCATTTTTTTATACGAATAGAGATTTTAATTTTGAAAGTAAATTTTTGAATTTACCTGACAAGAGTATTATACGTATATTCCCTAGTAGTTTAAAAGTTTCAGCTAGTAGTTTATTGATTATCATCTATGTCTCCTAACTTGTTTTTTTTCACATTTTTCACTTTAAAAATCTCATTTTGAATAGAAAAAGCATAGTGTGCAAATTTACTTTGACTGCCTATAAATTCGATTCTCAGATAGTTATGGTCCTGACATATGGTCTTTTTTTTTACACAAACGGAAGATCGATTGAATAACCGTAGAAAATTAGAAGTGAAGGTATATTAAAATACAAGGAGAATACAAGAAAGGAAATATTTCAAGAAAACATGGAAGACAGTCACTTGAAACTTTAAACGGATGCAGGAGGAAATAATGAGAGGCACTGCAAAGGGGCACGCACAGGTTAGAAATATTTAAAAGGACGTTCTTTAGGTTTCTTTTTTTTTTAATGTACTTATATTTTCATGTATTTTTTGTGCTCTCGTTTATTTGTGATAAATATGAACTACTAGCATATATCCCGTCATATGATGGGATCAGTAAAATTATTAATTTTCCAGAATTGTAAAGAACCCTATGAGGTAGGTAAAAAAATGTTTTTTTTTTTCCGGCTGAGAATTACCTTTCAACAAAAATAATCGATTAAAATTATCACGTATGTACTTAATCTATTATTTAAGTCAAATAAAAAAGAAAATTATTTATGTAATATCTAAGTTTAGTGATAAAACGTATGGAAATAATGCAGAAAATATTTAAATAATTTAAAATAAGTAATGATGAAATGAGATGGTTAAAGGAATGAAGTCATAAGGCCAGAAAAAAATTGTTATTTTTGCCTATTTATTATGTGATAAATTGATAAATTTAATCGCTTGCTCTTAAAATGGGGCTTGATATATTGGCATTAACCCCTTAACTGCCGCTGGCGTATATATACGTCTTGCGCAGTCAATGCTTTAACTGTTATGGGCGTATATATAAGTCTTATTGCAATACGTTTCTTAGTAAATCCCTGATTTTCATTAAGTACACTCACTTACACAACATTTAACATATACAAGGTTTACATATACGCATTGCGGGGTAGTTAATGCATCCAAGCGCAAAGCTTATATATATATATATATGCGCTCGCGGCAGTTAAGGGGTTAAACGCTCGAAAAGGGGACGGGTTGGATTTTGAACGTTTTAAAGAGGACAGTATTTTTCGCTGTGATACGAAGCTTATTCATACCAATTTACTTCAGAATCGGATCTATAGTTTAGGAAAAGATAAACTTTACTTCCTTTAAATTTTGCAAACCCTAACTCATCAAAAATCCAATATGGATGCTCTATCCATTCCAGGTCCAACAGCTTCATAACTTCGAGGATAGACGGGCAGATAACTTAGGCTATTATTACATTACGAGAAGAAAGTTTAAGGATACACAACATGAAATGTTTATGTGGCCAGGGACATCCGTAAAGCAATACGTGAATTCAATAAAATAAAAATAATAAAAAGTTGAAAAAATAGTAAACATTTATTTTAAAAATAATAAACAACTTTAGGAATAAGAATTTAAAAGAAAAAGCAGAAAATATTAAATTTATTAGACATAAAAAAAATTGGCTGCTTCGGGGATAGAACCGTCAACCAGAGAAATACGACGATCAAGTGGGCGGACATTCTACCAAACGTACAACGAATACACGTTGTAATTCAACTAATTAGAGTATATGAAGTCAGGTAGTCAAGTAGAAACAGTCCAGAAATTTAAATATTACTCTCTGCCTTTGCCATCCTATCCAGAATGAATTTCATATAGAATAAGAGGAAGGATAAGGCTTGAAATAATAGCATTAAACACTCGAAAAGGGGGAATGGGGATGGATTTCGAACTCTCTTTCAATTTTGCTAACCCTAACTCATGAAAAATCCAATATGGATGCCTGTATCCATTCCAGGTACAACCACTTCAGAAATTCGTCGACAGACAACTTAGGCTATTATTATATAGGGGATAATTAAATCTCGTTAGACAAATCATTTCTGTTCTTTTTTACTGATAAATAAAAACTATCATTTAATTGTTTACTTATCCTATGGAGGTGCAAATGAAAATACATTAAACTTTACTGTTGCGTTTCTGACGAAAACAGTCACACACATTATATGTTGATGCATTTTATCCTATGTTTACTTTGACCAACAGTTTAATGCAGAAGGTATTTCATTATTAACTGATTGAGATTACAACAACCTGAATTGTATACAATAGAAATGAGAGAAAATTATTTTCCTTCCTCTATTTTTCATGACATTTTATAAATGTCTGGAATACTCGGTAGCTTAGATAGCATTTACGATAAACGTTTCAGAACTGAAAGTAAATTAAAAAAAAACCCCCATTGTTCTTAAATATTTTCCTTTCAGTATTGATATTTATTATCACGAGGTAAGTTTGTAAACACATATCCTATATTTAAAAAGCAATTTTTTACTATGTCAGTCACATATCATCTGCGTAAAACAGGGTCCTATATCTTACACTTTTAAAAAAATTATTTAAAAAATTGTTAACACATAGTGTGCGGGTACATTTCGCAGCGGAATTGTACCGGGAGCGAAGTTTTGAACGTAAATTTAGTTATTCAGTTAAATCTCAATAGATTGAAAATTATTTAATTTTTTAACTAACTTTTCGTATTTTATATTGAAATATATAAACAAATATATAAATAGAAATCCCCTATATAATAATAGCCTAAGTTATCTGTCCGTCTGTCCTCCAATTTATGAAGCGGTTGGACCTGGAATGGATAGAGGCATCCATTCAAAGCAAAGAAAGTTTATCTTCTCCTAAACTATCGATCCGATTTTAAAATAAATTTGAATAAATATGCTTCATATCACAGCAAAAAATACTGTCGTCTTTAAAACGTTCGAAATCCAACTCTTCCCTCCTTTTCGAGAGTTTAATGCCATTATTTCGATCCCTATTATCCCCGGTTAAGAGCAGGCGATTAAATCTATCCATTTATCACTAAATAAAGAGGTAAAAATAACAATCTTTTCTAGCATTGTGACGTCATTCCTTTAAACATCTCATTTAATCATTTCATATTTTAAACTATTTAAATATCGTCTACACTATTTTAATATCTTTCATCACTGAACTTAGATATGACGTAAATGATTTTCTTTTATATTTGGCTTAAATAATAGATTAGGTACATACGTGATAATTTTAAATTGAATCATCGATTATTTTTTGTTTCAATGAAACTTTTACCACCGGTATTAACAATAAATTCTTTTCATATAAGTATAGGAGTCTATTTTACGGACTAATAAATATCTAACTTTTAATTTATATATATTTGTAAATTAAGAAGTTTGTTCGTTTGTGTGTTTGTTTGTTATACATAACCACACGGTTTGACTAAATGAATTCAATGTGATTCTAAACTGCATTACAGGACGGGAGACTCTAGAGGAGTATGACGATAAATAAATTATTGAGAGTGAAGCAGATAGTTCTCAGACAAAAAAAACCAAACCATTTTTTTACCTGCCTCATTGGGTACTTAACAGTTTTGGAATATTCAAAATTTTACTAATCCCGTCATATGACGGGCTGTATGCTAGTATATAAATAACAACCATAAGATTTTTGTAAAGAAAAAATATATTTTTTAGTGGATAAATTTATAATAGTATCGTAAATATGAAAAATCAAATAGAAATAGTAATATATAGTTTTAATTTTTTTGAATTATGTTATATATAAACATTTTTACATTATAAAAAATGAAATACAAGAATATTTGGCTTCGTTTTCCTGTATATACCGTTATTCTTGTACCCACAAACAAACCATGTTACACTAACCCGTACAAGTACGTGACCCGCACTCAAGTATCAATTGTCAGAAAACGTACTAGTACGTGTCCCGCATACTAAGAACTTTGCCATTAATTAGCAGTGTTATTTATTATTACTATGGAATGTATATGAAATCTCCCATCTGTTATTTAGCTTTTGTTCACAATATTATTTTCTCTAACGCTTATCTACGGAATCGGCTTTAAGCAGTAGATCCCGGTCTCATTAGCCCACGTGTTGCAAAAAATAGACCGTAGCTCTCCAAAACCAAACCAAACTAACGCTTATCTAACAAATAATAAACTGATTTTACTCTGAAAATAAACTGCATAATCCAAATATTTACTGTTACCTCTATGCTGTCGGGATAGTATACAAAGATCCCGTTTTAATAAAAAAATATTTTTTGACTGTAGGATAAATATGGGACATTAAAACATATTTGTAAATTAAAGATTTTAACTACTTTGGTAAATTTGGGTTGTGTGAAACTGCATATTTACAAATAGTAGGTTTTGTCATGGTTATTCAAAACGGTAATTAATCTTTCTTTCTTCTAAAAAATACTTCGGCGTATGAAACAATTAATAGTAAGCCTACTAATGGTTTGGTTTCTAGTGCTACGGCCAATTTTATGACACCAGGTTTTAATTATATCAGAACCTACTGCTTAAAGCTGCTTTCGAATAGTTGTAAACACATTTGCCAACAACGAGATTCGTACCTACGGACTCGAACCTGCCTTTAGGAACCTACGGTGTAATTAAGCAGTGCCCTACAGTCTACCAAAAAACTTATCGAACATATTGGGCCGAACGATGGCCGATTGGTTAGGGTGCTGGCCTTCGGTACCAGAGTTCGTGGGTTCGAATCCCACAGTGGCATGGATGTTCGTAGCCGTTCGGAATCGGCTTTAAGCTGTAGGTCCCGGTCTTATTAGCCCTCGTGTTGCAAAAAGTTGACAGTAGAACTCCGAACCAAACCTAACCGAATATATTTCTTAAAGTAAAATGTGTTATTTAAATAGTAGGGAAGTTGTCGAAAGGAAATTCTAGAATTTATTACGTAGGGTTGTGGAGCTATTCCATGTTTCTATTCAAGGGGGGAGGGGTACATCACCATCAGGAATCCCAAATTCAAGTCCAAAACGTGTTTCTTATCATTGGGTATTATAATTTTCGTCGCTGTTGTCCCTTTACTTCCGGTTATAAACAGATATTATAGATTGCTAATTTTTAATACACATAAAGCTCGTCGAGTCTCGAAGATCATCCCATAAGAAATAATGGATTCTAAAAGTACAAATAAAAATATTCTTTGAGAGACTTGTTTATATTTTTTACGAAAGTCATCCGAGATATTTAAGTGGTGCAATTAGAGATACATTTGTTACCTCGAACGAAATACTTCGAAATAGAGATTTACAAAGCCATGAAAAGCTATCAACGTCTTTGTGCCTCAGGAGGTAGGGGTGCATCCCTCAATAAATGATAGTCAAAGAGGGGTGAGTTCCTAAACAATCGACTGCCCTCCTACCGCAAAACTTCATGGGGGAAAGAACTAAAGCAAAAATGTACATTACATCCATTTTTGGAGCATTTCTGGAGGTCGAAAATTGTACGTTAAGACTTCATTGGTTTGGCGGAATTGTACGTGTGAACCGCTTAGAGGTTTAACTTCTATAACGTAGGGGTCCAGGGTTTGGTAAGGACATATATCCCTGTAAAACTATAAGTTAATCCTGGTTTGCCGTAAGCACATATCTGACGTGAAGGTGTAAAGCTGTACCCCTAAATGGTGAAGGCAATAAGAGAAAAGAGATAACAAAGATAAAAATCAATAACAAGTTTTACTTAAAGTAATATGTAAGTTTTTTGGTAGATTGCACCTGTTGGTCTTGTGGCATAATACATTCCAAGAGGACTTAGTGTCATAAAATTCCATACAACCAATCAACCTACTTATCTGTTGGCCGTCATCCACTATAAGCTTTTTAGGATATTAACACAGCAATGAAAGTTTGAATAATAGTAATTATTTATCAGAAAAAAATTGATAGAAAAGAAATTTCGGTTCGATAGAAAATAGCATCGATAGAATAAATTAAGTTGCAAGTTTCATATTAAGAGAATGTCAACAAATAACATATAGAAAAAAAGCTTTAGTCTTGGGAAATGTAGCAAAATAATAATGATTACAGTGCACCCGAAAGACTGTTTTTATTATCTTTGAGATATTTAGGACCTACAGCGTTCGAAGCAGTTATTTCTGGTACGAAAGTACTAATTGGATTGTCCACTGACATTTCATTGAACTGCAACACAAATAGTAGTTGGGAAAAGCTTCTTTCCCATAATTCTATTTATTGTAAGAACAATTACACTGCATGCGTAGGAAGCATTTTTATTGAAGTAAAACCTTGACTGCCTGACTACTCTAAGTATTATCAACATGAAACGTTGACGTGAACACACATAATGTCGATAAAGAAAATTAAATAATTCTCCTCATATCGGATTATGAAAGATAAAAAGGACAGTTAAAAATGCATTCAAGGAAAGTTTGGAAGGATTCAAGAAAAGATAAATTTATGGATTTTAATAAATAAATATATTGGACTATGGAAAAAAATGTTTCATAATTAATTTTTAAAATAATTTTATGTTGAGAAAATCAACAATGAAAAACAATTCACTGACTTAAATATTGAAATAAAAGAAGGAAAATAAATAATAATATTTGTATAAGATATCAAACTTTTAATAATAAGACCATATAAAAGAACACTTGAAATTATTTAATGTTAATTTCTAATGCCTAGTTAAAATTTTGATTTACACTTGCAGATGATTATGGGTTAGAGAAAATTGATTCAGTTTAAGATCTCCCCTTGATTAGAATTGTTATTTGACTTAATAAATCGATACGAATAAAATTTCCTGAATGTTTTCGACTTTATGTTAAGTTTCAACTAAACTTATTGAGACTTTTATATGAATTATTAAAAATGCATCAAAACTTTTTACACAATTCGTTTACTCCAATTTGTTTTCATCCTGTTCTTTTGAAAAAGAAAAAAAAAGAAGTTTCAAACTATTACAAACAAAACGTAAAAAATTAGACTTATTAGTTTCGAATTTGGCATTTTGTTTGCATTATTAATTTGTTATACCTGCTAGCGAATTTAAATATAATTTTATTAACATTTTTACTGTTGCTTGATTGAATAAACTGTTAAATCAATATGCGTACGAGCTTTAAAATAACTTTTCGGTAAATGTATAAAAAAGTTTGAGGTATTTCACTTGTTCATATTTTACTAATTGAAAAACTGCTAAAACATGTTAATATTTTGAAATAAAAATAATGTATAACGTAAACAGAGAAAAAATGTTTTTATTTTTTAATAAAAACAATATATGTAACTATTGTAAAAATGCACAATTTCTAAGGGTGAAAGATTTTACTGTATATAACATTTTTGTTGAAGCGAGCGGAACTGTTACTATGCCAGATTCTGCATTATTTTTATTCACGCATATCAGTTTATTAGTAAATATCTTATTTATTTATGTTACACAATATATAGGCATGAATGAGCACACAGATACGCATTTATGTGCGTGTATAGGTTTACATATTCACGTACTTATTCATGTGAGATTTGCTGGTTATTCGAAAATAATGAATTTTCTCAATTCAATAGAGTGAACTTAAAAGTATTTTTCTTTGCTTTAGGCTTCGAATATATCTACATCTAACATCCTTCCCGAGGGAATTGGAAATATGTCGTCCACAAAATAACATGGCATGAGTTGAGGTGTTTCGGCACTGGTCTTTGATTTTTCCTATTCTGGATAACCAACTAATTCTCGATAACTCTGTTATGTTAATCACAAACATAACAACAAACATACATCATTTCATATCAATGCATCAGGCTTACCTATCTCATTAATTAATAGTAATTAAAAATAATTTTATAATTTTCTAAAACACAAGTTATAATTTCAATAGTTATTACTTTAAATAACAAATCATGTTATTTGTACTTTATTTGTACTTTGCTATTAAACACATGTAAGTTGAAATTGTAATTTTTTTATGTAGTTGTATAGAGTTAATTCATTTGGAAGTTCATGTTAAGGTGTTTACTATTTAAAGGGGTCCATAGGCATAAAAAATTTTGATAGCCCCTGGCCTAAACGGAAGTATAATTATCATGCAATATTCTAGATATTTATCATCAAATTGTGTTTTACTTATTCTGGAAACGCTTTAACATATTCTTCAGACTCAACAGTAGTCTGTGTTGCAGTTTTACCTTTGTTTTAAAGAATATCCTGGGAACAAAGTGCGGTGGGATGTATGATAGCCTAATTAATAATAATCGAAGATCACTTGTAATGAATCTCCTCGACTCTCAAAATAGGCCTATGATCGGATTTAATCCTAAAAATTCAATGTATGTTGTAATTACTATATCAACTATGAAAAGCCCCGATAATGCCAGAAGCCTTAGTAAGTATCAGGGGCGTACGGAAGGGGGATTAGGGGTTTAACCCCCCCCCTCTTGAGCTCAAACAAAATGACAAAAATAAAAATTTTAGTAGAAATTATGTGGGTTATTGTTTTTTAGAATTATGAACCCCTCCCCCCTTGAAAAAATCCTGCGTACGCCACTAGTAAGTAGAGTTTATAAAAACACGTGATTGAGCTTATAAAAGTAATTTATAAAAATAGGAATATACAACAACCTTTTTATAGACCTTACTCAAACAGCAAGAAAGATTCAAGTAGACTCACTGAAATGTGAGCTGTGGATATACAAAAACAATTTTGGCACAAATATAATTATTGCGATTTTCCAGTTGACGAAAAGACGGCACTTTTTCTTCCAAATCCAAGAAAATGTTTTACAAATTCTATTTATATTTTCATCAGTAGAATAAAAATAAAATGAACCTAGACAAGCGAGGCATACTTCCCCAGTCTCAAGAATCAATGCTCTAGTGGTTATTGCAGTCACTTAACCGTCACATACCGGTGAGAACAGTTAAAAGAAATGGAATAAAAGTTGCTTCAGTTTTAGAGTCCGAAGAAAAAGTTCACCTTTAGTAGGTTAAGGTTTATAATTGACAAGCTTATTGTTAAAACCAATATCGCAATACAAAAATTGAAATAAATCGAGAATTAATTAGTTTCATTTCTGATTTGGGGTACGCCAAGTTAATAATTATACATTTAATTCAATTTCGCTTTTAGCTAACTTTCAACCCATTGTTATGCAGTCTCATTTTATCCCTAAGCATTTTCTCCCATCTAAAATCATATTTGATCATTCCGTTTTACAGTATCATCCTACAGCATGTTGTCAAGGTCACCTACCAAGTCGCAGCCTACTGCCGAGCGATGGCCGATTGGTTAGGGTGCTGGCCTTCGGTACCGGCGTTCGTGGGTTCGAATCCCACTGTGGCATGGATGTTCGTAGCCGTTCGGAATCGGCTTTAAACTGCAGGTCCCGGTCTCATTAGCCCTCGTGTTGCAAAAAAGCAGACCGTAGCACTCCAAACCAAACCAAACCAAGTTGCAACCTAATTAATAATTAATTGAATAACTGGAGAATGGTTGAAAAAAAAAACTACAGGAGTTAAAGGTCAAGTTAGCATAAAATATAAACGAAATGATTAATACTTAAATTCGAAAATTTTCTTTTAAATATATTTTGATTTTGTCATTAGAACAACCCAAAATAAATGTTTTTTCCATAGGATTTGTTTTACAATAAACTTTTTTTGAGCTAAATATGAAATTTGCCATTTAATGGATGTGCCAAACCTTTTAAAAGGTTACTTTCAGGTTTAATTTTGAGTCTAGTCATGCTAAATAATTGCATTAATTCAGTTCCTCAGAATGAAAGAAAACCCGAAGAATAGAATAAAAGGATAAAAAAATACCGCTACCTTCTATTTAAAGCTTGATAACAATAAAAAAAAATTCACTATCACTTAAAGCAATTATGTTCAGTATATAAGTAAAAAATAAAATTCTCCAAATTAGAATTATTTGTATGTTTCAGTGCATTGAGGGTACTTTGAAAGAAATTAGTATAGTCTGATGGTTTATGTTTTTATTTTGTATCAATTATAGTATTTGAGATTTTGATAAATGCGGATTTAATAGGAGATTAAAAATTTATTCGCACTATAAAATGGATGTAGACGATTAAAAATTTTATTAGAGAAATTCTACTCAAGCTACAAGTGGCAGAGAAGAAATCATTCTAGATCATTACTTTTTTAATTATTGATCGATTGTTGGAAATGTTGGGGTCACGAAAATATAAATTAAACTGAAATTAAAAAAATTGTGAGATTAACTGTGGTATTTTCTTGAACACATTTACTATGTGTGAACCGAAAGCGAGCCTGCTTCTATCTTCGAAGTGATGTGAAACTAAAAAAGAAAGTTTAGAGATACATATAAAAGCCTATGAGGGGAGAGAGGAAAAGAAAGCCAAGTAATTGCCAATTGAAGAAATAAAATGCATTTTGGATTTTAGCTATTGAGCTTTGGCTTTAGTTATTTACTAATGATTGTTTTAGCAGTTGAGCTTTTACTTTAGTCGTATATTATTCATTGTTGAAACAAGACGACCGCTTACGTTAGTCGCAATATTCTTCAGTCACTCGGTTTTACATACTTATGTGAGACGGGCACTCAGGGGCTTGGTTATCACCATGAATTCTTAATCTAGACCAGGGATGGGCAAACTACGGCCCACCGGAAGGTTTTATCCTGCCAGCGGATAGAATTTTAAGTTGCCGGTCCGAGGCAAATTAAAAGAAATATATATTTATACTTTATATTCATCCTCTTTTTTACTTTGCTTAAATATTATATCCCAAATTTATTACCTCACGCCCAGATTATCAGCGGTATATTTGCTTCTTATATGCTTCTTATAAGTGTTTTCAACTTTGAACCTTAGAAAGAATAATTTCAGAAGTAGACTGACACATGAGCATTTAGTATCGTTCCTTAAAATTAGTACATCGCAATTCGAACCTCAGTATAAGGACCTTTTAAAAATGAAATCGCAATTTCATTCATCTCCTTAACGTATTTAAACCGTTAGGAACTTGTATATTGTTCTTAAAATTTTAGAAAAATTTATCTTCGCGCACCAAATTTATTTTCTTTCGATTTTTAGACCGCGGCCAAAAAAGTTTGTCCATCCCTGGTTTAGACTATTACAGTTTTGTAATGTGCGGTGTACACTGTGATTTAATTAACCACACTATTTAAAGAATCTCTGCACAATTCACCTGTTTTAAAAATATACAGAAAGAGGGTTAAAAAAAAGGAAGTTGTATTGGCGAAATTTCGATCTTTGATTTCTTTCTAGTAAAAAAAAAAAAAAATTAGATACGAAAACATAAAAAATTCACCCCGTTCCCTGGTTTACTTTCTGCATAAGAACTTGACATCCTCTGACCGCTCGTTGAAGGATGGTCAAGGTTAGATTTTTCTCCAGAAAGACATTAGGCAAGAAAACTGACCTTGAACAACAAAAGGTTTTACAGGTAGCGATTTTGTTCTAATATTAGATTAATCGCATCGCAGTTATATCATAATTTCGATTATGTAAATTCAGTCTTTCGCATAATCTCTTCTACGTACTTAAAGTATACATAAGAATACACGTAAGTTTTAATAGCTGCAAAATATCGTCATGCTGTAAGGTAGGAGGTTGAAAACAGTCGCCTTTTTTTTAACTTGGTACTTTACTAATACGGCAAAAACTCTACAGGTGAATTCATATTAATGATAATTATATTTTAAAATAAATTTTTATTTTGAAAGTTGAAGCTAAATATGATTTTTCCTATGAATAAAAGTTTATCATATTTCACGAGTCAGAGTATTTGAATAATATTTATTATAATTTTCGATTAATAAAAATTTATCTACCAAAAGATCTGTTTTTTAATAATAAGTTAATAATATTAGGTGTTGAAACATGTATTCGTAACTAAATTTTGTTTTCTAGTTTGCAAATTTTTTTAATTTGAAATGTTTTTACGTTAAATTTATTTTAAAAATTTACTATAAATTTTATAGTTATAATAATATTTTAAAGGGACGATAACCAGAAAATTTAGCATTTGTCCCGGGAGGCAGTAAAGTACGTTAAATCACTGTCGTCATGCGAATGGTTCTAAGGAATTTTCTATTGAAAAAAAAATTTACTAAAAAATTTATCTCTACTTTCTTAAAAACTACTTCTTTGTCTTTCCTTTCTTAGATCTTAGAAACTTATTAAATGTGTGTAATACCAAGCATACTATAATATCAATAAGATTTTAGAGTTATTGAGCAATGCATCAAAACACAAGAAAGAATCAACAACTTTTATAAATGAAATTATTAAAACTTTGAACTCGAGGGCTCTGGAGCTGAACCATTTAAAATTTGTCTTCAAACTAGAGTGGTCCTTTACGAAAACAATGCAAAATAATAAGCTCTTACGATTTGTTTTTGTTCTTATGTTAAAAACGGAAAATTATTTGCATTATCTCAGTAGCTGAGCCCTCGCGTGCAAAGTGTTAAATTAAAACAGCTGATGATTCTTTGGTATCAAAAATTTGTACTTTTTTATAAAGCATATGAAAATTTTCAAAATTAAACAAGATAATAGTTTAAAATAAAGAATATAATGATGAAAGTTACGAACACTGAAGAAAAAAAATCTAAAGTATATATCTAAATTAAGGATACATCAGTACTCTACTAAATGATCAGAATATTGTGCTATTTTATCTATATTATTCATCTTCTAAAATTTTAATGATTTAAGAGGATTTTTTCATTAATACTGACTTGGAAGGACTGTAAGATTATTTATATATATATATATATATATATATATATATATATATATATACACACATAATATGCATGTATAAATATATGTAAATATGCATGTTTTATTAAAAACTTATAGACTCAAATGCTTACTTTCACATAATACATGTATGATCAAATAAGGATAAAAATGTGTATAAAAAAACTCCGTTGAAGTAACTTTTGAAGTTTGTTTCCAGTCTTTACTTTGAAAAGAATTAAAAAGGACCGACGTCTAGTATTTGTAAAACACTTAACGTTCAATGAAATATCGATATAATTTTTTTTAATAGTCATTTCAAAACACAAACTTAGAGAAAGTAGGTAACACGTTTTTCTCTTGTTTTGTTTATCATTATTATTATTATTATTTATAAAACAATCGTTTTCTCTTTTGTTAAATATTTCTGAGTAATACACTTGTTTGAAAAAAAATTATAAACTTTTGGAGAACATGATATAACTGCTTATATTTCAAACCAACAGATTCAAGCGGCATGACATAATGCGGAAAATTTCTGTTTGACAAAACGTAATGAAGAACGGAACTGAGACTCACCTTACACCTAACGCTGTTGCCACGTCTCTGAAGCGGAGCAGACGATAAACCGCGGAGTCATAGGCAGATGGAGGCGGGTTATGGGTTTCGGCCAATCACAGAGTACTCCAAAAAGGGCTGGTTCTTTAATATTCGTAAAGTTTAAAAAAATATTCCTTCACAGTAGAAGAAATTTGCTTTTGAAACTGTATCTTAAGAAGATCTGGAAAAAGAAAATACATTAAATATAAATTTCACAGTGAGTAAATATTTAATTTGAGTAGACATAAATATTTCCTTTTAAAATTTTCTGATGTTTACGTTCACAGTTCGACCTCCATCCGCTAGATGGCAGAAGAATCTGTCTTTCCCTATCTCTGTTTTTGTTTCCTTTATATTTATTTTCTTATTTTATTTAAGGAGCCCCTTCCCAAGCTTAAAATCTTCATTATAATAGCTTTTTTTCGGTTCATGATAAAGAAAAATGAGTTCAGTTTCTTTAATAACGCTCTAACTTTAAAAGAAAATAATTTAATTTGATCATTTTAAGTAGTATATATTTTAAAATAACATAATATAAATCGAATAAAAAAAATGAAATTTATTTATTCCCAACGTAACTTTTAAAGTATATATACTACAAACTAAATTTTTGTGTCAATTCCAGATAAACATCTGTTTTATTCTGTAAATTTAAAATTTTGTAGGTATCTAGCATTTTAAAATTTAAAAATATTAAAACTGTTAAGGAATTGAAAATTAATAAAAAAATATCTGTTTTCAGGCTATAAAACAAAATAAATCGATCGTGCTTTAATTATAATCGATATAATTGAAGTTCCCAAAATAAAAAAAGATAGCCTGATTTTATTTGATACAATTTAGAAATAAATTACTTTGTGGGTTAGTGGATTTACATTTTATTACTTTTCATATGTATTTTGTGATTTTTTTAAAAAAGAATATTATTTTATATTATTGAAATAAAATAGATAAGCAATAGAAATAAATTTTATAAATTAAAGATTTTATTAACCCTTAATTTGGCTAAGTCTGGCCGCTACTGTATATTTATAACTATTATATAACATAATTGTCAGTGTTCGCCACATCGGACATTAATTATCTCAAAAATGGAAAATAATATATTTTTTTTGTTTATTTTACAGAGATCCTAATGTCTATACAGACATGGAAAAATAACAGAAATTAAAAAATACTTGGAAAAACATCTTGTCAAATTAAGGGTTAATGAACCAGAAAAAAATTGTTCTAAGCAGAGCGGGAGTTTTATTTTATTTTAAATCAAAAATAGGAAGTTATAATGAATACTTTTGAGCTTGTTAAGTACTATGTTCTCCCCAAAACTTCATTATTAAGCCTTAAAATACAAATCATTTGATTGTGATTTCAAAATGAGTTTATGAGAGAGTAGTTAATATTTTTAAAGTTATTTTAAGTTTTACATTGAATCAATCATTCAAAAATAAAATCATTTAGGAAATGTCCAAGAAAGTTGTATTTCAATTTCTAAAATGAGAGCATATCATCGAATTGCCTCTTTTAGCCGGTGGTCTAGTAGTTGAGAGAGTGGACAGAATCAGGAGCAATAATTCTACACCCTCTTGGGAATGAACAAAATTGTGGAGATTGTTTGGAGGCCATATTAAAATTAGTCAGTAATGAAAGAGGCTGCAACATAAAAAGTTGCAACATAAATTATTTTTGTATTCACCTAAGTAATAACTTGTTATACCATTAATCTTTAATTGTTTTTATAAACTACATATCTAAATACCGCTTCAAATAAAATAGAAATACCTTTAAATAAATTTATTACAGTATAAAAAATACAATACATAAATACTAATATTAAATTATAAGAAAACTAACATAATTACACTATAATTCTACACTCTCTTGGGAATGAACAAAATTGTGTAGATTGTTTGGAGGCCATATTAAAATTAGTCAGTAATGAAAGAGGCTGCAACATAAAAAGTTGCAACATAAATTATTTTTGTATTCACCTAAGTAATAACTTGTTATACCATTAATCTTTAATTGTTTTTATAAACTACATATCTAAATATGCCGCTTCAAATAAAATAGAAATATCTTTAAATAAATTTATTACAGTATAAAAAATATAATAGATAAATACTAATATTAAATTATAAGAAAACTATCATAATTAACATAATTACACTATAATTCTACACCCTTTTGAGAATGAACAAAATTGTGGAGATTGTTTGGAAGCCATATTAAAATTAGGTAGTAATGAAAGAGGCTGCAACATAAAAAGTTGCAACACAAATTATTTTTGTATTCACCTAAGTAATAACTTGTTATACCATTAATCTTGAATTGTTTTTATAAACTATATATCTAAATACCGCTTCAAATAAAATAAAAATATCTTTAAATTTATTACAGTATAAAAAATACAATACATAAATACTAATATTAAATTATAAGAAAACTAACATAATTACACTATAAATCTACACCCTCTTGGGAATGAACAAAATTATGGAGATTGTTTGGAGCCAAATTAAAATTAGTCAGTAATGAAAGAGGCTGCAACATAAAAAGTTGAAACATAAATTATTTTTGTATTCACCTAAGTAATAACTTGTTATACCATTAATCTTTAATTGTTTTTATAAACTACATATCTAAATATGCCGCTTCAAATAAAATAGAAATATCTTTAAATAAATTTATTACAGTATAAAAAATACAATACATAAATACTAATATTAAATTATAAGAAAACTAACATAATTACACTATAATTCTACACCCTCTTGGGAATGAACAAAATTGTGGAGATAGTTTGGAAGCTATATTAAAGTTAGTCAGTAATGATAGAGGCTGCAACATAAATTATTTTTGTATTCACCTAAGTAATAACTCGTTATACCATTAAGCTTTAATTGTTTTTGTAAACTACATATCTAAATACCGCTTCAAATAAAATAGAAATATCTTTAAATAAATTTATTATAGTATAAAAAATACAATACATAAATACTAATATTAAATTATAAGAAAACTAACATAATTAACATAATTACACTATAATTCTACACCTTCTTGGGAATGAACAAAATTGGGGAGATTGCTTGGAAGTTATATTAAAATTAGTCAGTAATGAAAGAGGCTGCAACATAAAAAGTTGCAACATAAATTATTTTTGTATTCACCTAAGTAATAACTTGTTATACCATTAATCTTTAATTGTTTTTATAAACTACATATCTAAATATGCCGCTTCAAATAAAATAGAAATATCTTTAAATAAATTTATTACAGTATAAAAAATACAATACATAAATACTAATATTAAATTATAAGAAAACTAATATAATTAACATAATTACACTATAATTCAACATCCTCTTGGGAATGAACAAAATTGTGGAGATTGTTTGGAGGCCATATTAAAATTAGTAATTAAAGAGGCTGCAACATAAAAAGTTGCAACATAAATTATTTTTGTATTCACCTAAGTAATAACTTGTTATACCATTAATCTTTAATTGTTTTTATAAACTACATATCTAAATACCGCTTCAAATAAAATAAAAATATCTTTAAATTTATTACAGTATAAAAAATACAATACATAAATACTAATATTAAATTATAAGAAAATTAATATAATTACACTATAATTCGACACCCTCTTGGAAATGAACAAAATTGTGGAGATAGTTTGGAAGCTATATTAAAGTTAGTCAGTAATGAAAGAGGCTGCAACATAAAAAGTTGCAGCATAAATTATTTTTGTATTCACCTAAGTAATAACTTGTTATACCATTAATCTTGAATTGTTTTTATAAACTATATATCTAAATACCGCTTCAAATAAAATAGAAATATCTTTAAATAAATTTATTACAGTATAAAAAATACAATACATAAATACTAATATTAAATTATAAGAAAACTAATATAATTACACTATAATTCGACACCCTCTTGGGAATGAACAAAATTGTGGAGATAGTTTGGAAGCTATATTAAAGTTAGTCAGTAATGAAAGAGGCTGCAACATAAAAAGTTGCAACATAAATTATTTTTGTATTCACCTAAGTAATAACTTGTTATACCATTAATCTTGAATTGTTTTTATAAACTACATATCTAAATATGCCGCTTCAAATAAAATAGAAATATCTTTAAATAAATTTATTACAGTATAAAAAATACAATAGATAAATACTAATATTAAATTATAAGAAAACTAACATAATTAACATAATTACACTATAATTCTACACCATCTTGGGAATGAACAAAATTGTGGAGATTGTATGGAAGCTATATTAAAATTAGTCAGCAATGATAGAGGCTGCAACATAAAAAGTTGCAACATAAATTATTTTTGTATTCACTTAAGTAATAACTTGTTATACCATTAATCTTTCATTTTATAAACTACATATCTAAATACCGCTTCAAGTAAAATAGAAATATCTTTAATTAAATTTATTACAGTATAAAAAATACGATACATAAATACTAATATTAAATTATAAGAAAACTAACATAATTACACTATAATTCTACACCCTCTTGGGAATGAATAAAATTGTGGAGATTCTTTGGGGGCTGCAACATAAAGAGGCTGCAACATAAAGAGTTGCAACATAAGTTATTTTTGTATTCACCTACGTAATAACTCGTTATACCATTAATCTTTAATTGTTTTTATAAACTACATATCTAAATACCGCTTCAAATAAAATAGAAATATCTTTAAATAAATTTATTACAGTATAAAAAAATACAATGGATAAATACTAATGTTAAATTATAAGAAAACGAACATAGCAAAAATACAATTATATATATTTTTTTGTCGAAATTTACATTACTAAATAAACTATATTGCCAATGATGATCGGTCACTTGCGATTTTAGACATTTTGTTAGATATCTAGAAAAATACACAAGGAATTATCCTGAAACCTCAGGCGTGTAAACAGAATGGTTTCCCGAAACCCTATAGGGGACCATCAAGAAATTGAAGAAAAACTAATAGGTTTTGTATAATCCTGTAAAAAGTAATGTATGAAAAGCGTTGAAGCTTTAGCACATGATTAGGATGCTTCTTGTAATAATCTATGTTCAATGTTATGAGGATAGCACGTACACTCGTGGAGAAATTAAGGTTTTTATAAAAACAATTCCATATTTCTCCAAGCGTTTTTCTTATAATTTATAGAGTCCTCAAAATCAAATAATGTTATTTTCAGGATGCATGTCACACAACATTGTACACAATACCCTGCAATAGAAACTTAAAAATAATAAATATTTGATGAAAGATGATCAGGTTTACTAAATATTGTTTCACTGCGCATGCGCGAATACAATCAAAATATAATGTGCATATTAGCTAAATGTATAGAGCAACTTTTGTGAAAGTCGTCAAAGCACAGCTTGAAAATTTTGAAAGTGATCGTCGATAGAATAAGCTCGAAATCCGTTTTTCCCAAAAGGAAGCAAAAAGATGAGGGGCTGTATCCAAATATAGTATTTTGTATAAATACAAAATATACATACAGTATATTGCGAACAGCAGTATCAATGTTTCTCCTGCAGCCAGAATAAACATTCACTTTTATGAAAGCCTCAACTTTAAAATACCATGCAGTGAAAGAAATATTACATATTTACCCATTTTCTTGACACTGAGATTTTTAATAACATACGAAATTTTGGATACAGTCCCTCATCTTTTTGCTTCCTTTTGGGAAAAGTGGATTTCGAGCTTATTCTATTGACGACCACTTTCAGAATTTTCAAGAAATGTTTTGGGGACTTTCACAAAAGTTGCTCTATACATTTAGCTAATATATTATGTACATTATATTTTGATTGCATTCGCGCATGCGCAGTGAAACATTATTTAGTAAACCTGCTCATCTTTCATCCAATATTTATTATTTTTAAATTTTGATTGCAGGGTATTGTGTACAATGTTGATTGATATGCGTCCTGAAAATAACATTTGTAGATATTGAGAACTTTGCAAATTATAAGCAAAACACTTGGAGAAATTTGGGATTGTTTTTATAAAAACCTTAATATCTCCACGAGCATAAGTGCTATCCTCATAACAATGAACATAGATTATTACAAAAAGCATCCTAATCGTGTGTTAAAGTTTTAACGCTTTTTAACATTAATTTTTACAGGGTTATCCTAAACATATTCGTTTTTCTTCAATTTATTGACGGTCCCCTATGGAGTTTCGGGAAAAATTCTTTGCTGAAATATATGACGTTTACCATCGTGTTTACACGCATGAAGGTTCAGGGTAATTCCTTGTGTATTTTTCTAGATATTAAAAAAAAACGTTTGAAATCGCAAGTGACCGGTCATCATTGGCAATATAGAGTATTAATTGATACTTTTATGAAGACCGTACAAGAGACTCATTGTATTCGCATGCAGTCTCAAGGCACGTATTCTTCATATATGATATATACTATATACCAATCAGGATAGGCTCCCCATTTTAAGTTAAAATATAAAGACTCTACTCTTGGGTTTAGTTTTTAAAGCAATATTCTAAACTTTGGATGTGTTCCGTTTACATTTGTAGACAGGTTTAATTCCTTTTGCTTGCACATGCTGTTTACTCTTAGAGTGTTATGATACAACATAAAATAATGTAACACCTCATGCAGAACAATCGTTTTACTGGTAAAATCGAGTCTTTTTACGTATAAACAGAGTCGTATGTATAATCATGCATGCATATCTGCATATATGAATGTTATGCTGCTCCTAAATCACTCACAGAAAAACTGCAACGTACTTAGAGTTCCAGTCCTGCACTTCACAGAATTTGAAACAATAGTTGAGAAATTTTCTTAGTCAATGTTTATAAAAGATCATATTAGAGTGTGTACATTTTTACTTAGACGTGGAAATTTAAAAGAATAAGCTTTAATAACTATGCATGAAATTATTAAAATTATACTTATTTTATTTTTCATTGAAATAATAATGTATTAATAAAAATAAAGTAGTATTTTTAAAGAAAAATTTGAATTGATCGGTTACGAATTTATATTACGTACTACAACTTATGTCCACTCAATGTAATACTAGTCTTCTAGAATATGCAGGAAACAGGATATCCAATTGGAAGATAACAGTACCTTTATACTTGCAGTTTCATTAATCAAATTATACTATTTCTTTTAGTCTATATTGAACCTTATAATAAATAATTTTGGTCTGCCTTATTATTTTTCTTTTCTCTACTTGGCCACTTTCAAAAATATTGGCCTAATTATTGTCTTAAACCATTGGACTGATTCTTTATATATATATATATATATATATATATATATATATATATATATATATATATATATATATATATATATATATATATATATATATATATATATATATATATATATATATATATATATATGTATATATATATATATATATATATATATATATATATATATATATATATACATATATATATATATACATATATATATATATACATATATATATATATATATATATATATATATATACATATATATATATATACATATATATATATACATATATATATACATATATATATATATATATATATATATATATATATATATACATATATATATATACATATATATATATATATATATACATATATATATATATATATATATATATATATATATATATATATATATATATATATATATATATATATATATATATATACATATACATATACATATATATATATATATATATATATATATATATAGTGTGTAATAATAAAAATATATATATATATATATATATATATATAATATATATATATATATATATATATATATATATATATATATATATATATATGTGTGTAAGGAAAATTCTCAGGGGTTTTCAAAACTTAAATCAAGGGCTAAAAATTCCCGCATCATTTTGCATTCCCCAAACCCCTAACCTAAATTGACCACTGGGGTTACAGTTTGCGCCCTCAGAAAAGGGGCCTGGCCAATTATATTCCTACATGGCCCTAGAGGACAATTTAAGAAATTTCCAGATAAAAAGGAGATATACACTGCCGGAGACACATTTTTCTAGAGATATTTTCCCACAGATGTTGGCCCAGGTGTTAAGAGTCTTGTACATAGAACTCTTGCTAGCTGACCCTTCAGTTTGTCCTGTCTCTATGATGAAGTGGGAACACGTCCTTCAACGTTTTCTCAATAAAGGTGTCAATTTCTTGATAAAGGTGTCAATAAAATGGTGTCATTTTTATGGCCATGACGGCAACCACCCATCGAGATGTCCGTCTCATTACACACACACACACACACACATATATATATATATATATATTATTTTTGTAGTGCAGTGCTACACTGCAGAAGGGATATGTACATGGAAATAATATACATGAAACGTTTGAGCTTTGTTTTTATTACGATTTATTACTCTACTAATCATAAGATATTTCACTATGTACTTCTTTTAGTATTTATTGTATTTTGTATAAAATAATTTTGGTCTGCCATGATTTTCTTATTTTCTTCCGCTTTTAAAAAACGTTTTGCCCATGACTGTCTTAAACGATTGACCTGATTCTTCATGTATATTATTTCTGTAGTTACAGTGCTGCATTTAAGAAGTGATACATATGAAGAGTGTGAGTTTTGTTTTCATTAACATCTAGTGCCCATGACTGTCCTAAACGATTGACCTGATTCTTCGTGTATATTATTTCTGTAGTTACAGTGCTGCATTTAAGAAGTGATACATATGAAGAGTGTGAGTTTTGTTTTCATTAACATCTAGTGCCCATGACTGTCCTAAACGATTGACCTGATTCTTCGTGTATATTATTTCTGTAGTTACAGTGCTGCATTTAAGAAGTGATACATATGAAGAGTGTGAGTTTTGTTTTCATTAACATCTAGTGCCCATGACTGTCCTAAACGATTGACCTGATTCTTCGTGTATATTATTTCTGTAGTTACAGTGCTGCATTTAAGAAGTGATACATATGAAGAGTGTGAGTTTTGTTTTCATTAACATCTAGTGCCCATGACTGTCCTATACGATTGACCTGATTCTTCGTGTATATTATTTCTGTAGTTACAGTGCTGCATTTAAGAAGTGATACATATGAAGAGTGTGAGTTTTGTTTTCATTAACATCTAGTGCCCATGACTGTCCTATACGATTGACCTGATTCTTTATGTATGTTATTTCTGTAGTTACAGTGCTGCATTTAAGAAGTGATACATATGAAGAGTGTGAGCTTTGTTTTCATTAATATCTAGTAACAAACTCAAAATTTAGTTTGTACATTCCTCAAAAAATGAGACAGGGAAAGTTTTGTATGAAAGGATACAATGCCGTAAATAAAAACAGTCTTTTGGTTCATTAATGGTCAACCCGTATTCATTTATCCCTGATAAGCATCACAAATTTGGATAATAGAAAAATTGAAGGAAAAATGTCAGTTAATATATTTGGAGGAAAAAGTCATTAATAATGATACCAGATTATACATTGGGTAAGAGTATTATCCGTATTGAAGTAAAACTAAAGGAAACATGTCATTTAGACGTATAATTTATAATAATGATTTTGATCAGGCAGAGTATGAATGGGTTTGAAATTCTTATCTAATTTAGTATTTTGAGAGCTCAATCTAAAAAATAAGCCTTAATTTTCTAAAGATAATCATGGAAGAGCAAGATGGTTTTGGGTTTCAAAGGAATCTAATAAAACTAATTAAAACTACAGTAGAACCTCGATTATCCGAGCTAACTGGGACCGCTAGTACCTCGGATATCGGAAATCTTGGTTAATAGAAACCCTGTATAAAAACCTTCCGTGCTTGCTAATTTAACTAACTTTTAAAGTAAAAAACAATAGAACGTTCTTTAAATGATACAAATAAACATATGTGGACTTATGTTTCATAGCTAAAAACGTTTAAAAAGGAAATCAACTCTAGTAGTAATTTTAAAAAGTAAAATGGAATTTTTTTAACTATACTTAGTTAAATATCAAACGGCTTGTATGATTTCTTCGTCATTGAGAATTTCAAAATTTGGATGTTGATTTTCAACGTCCAGCCACTCGCAAATGTCCTCTTTCAAAACTTCCTCATATCCTTCAATTCCATTGATGATCTCAAGAAGTTCCCTGTAGGTGTGTTTTCCGTCTGCTGGGATTCACCCTGTCTCTTCTTTTCAACAATTATTTTGTTGAATAATTTACGAATTGTAGCTGGATTCAATAATTGCCATGCCTGGGCAATCACGTTGTGGGGGAAGAAATGTCTGTAACACGGACAACGAACTAAAATGTGTATCATTTTTTCCAAGCTCATTTTGGAAAGAAGAAAAATTGGACTTCGTTATTTAACTCTGTTAACAGAAACCTCGGTTAATCGAGGTTCAATTGTAATTGGTTTTGCGTGTTTTGGTAATGAGGCTAATAATTAAATTTTCAATTTGGTATATTATCAGATATATAATAAAAAAGAACTTTCCAAATTTATTTCACTTTCATTCTTTTAGAAAAATTAGCGGTCCTGAGTATGAAATTTTTTAAGCGTATAAACTCTGGTTGAAAAAAAGTGACCGTAACCTAACTAAACGATTAAACAAAGAGACAATGGCAAATTTCTTTTAGTAGATGTATATAAATTTTAACTTAAATAAGGAAACATAGTATCATTAAAGCTGAAAAGTCTATTATAATAAAATATTTTTCATCCAATATACTATAAATTTGTTATGTTTAAAATAAGAGACATCCTACATGATTAATAAGATACTAACTTCACAAAAGGTTTCAGTTTCTTTTCCTGAAGAAATACATTTTTAAAAACATGAAATATGTACACCAAGAGCAAAAAATCTTAAATTCGCATACTGGCAAAATAAAGTTTGAAACTTGTAATTTTTTTTATATGGAATAGAATCTTTTTTTATTCTGTGAACATCAGTTATGCGAGCAATATATTTTTGTTTTATAGCATAATAAAGGTTATATTTTTGAAAAAATATTTTATTTCTTAATGATTTTTATTTTTTTATATTTAAAATGTTAGATATCTTTAATCTTTAAAAACTTTAGGTTTACAGAATAAAACAGATATTTTACTTTAACTTATATAAAAATTCAGTTTTTAATATACATTTTTCGGAATATATCTTGGGGGTAAATAAATTCCATTTTTTTTTAAAGTTATTTGTTGCATATTTTTTATGTCATTTTAAAAGTTATACTTTCTGAAAGGAGAAAACTAAAAATTTTTTTCAAAGACAGAGCGTTATTAAAAACTTCAATCTAAATGAAGCAGCACTTTTTGTTTTATAATGAATCGAATAAAGGCTGTTTTTAATGAAGATTTTTAAACGTGAAAAGGTTCTCTGTCTCTCTTAAGTGAGAATACGGAAAGATTCTGAAGTAAATAAAATATCTTGAAGCTTGATATTTTAAAATTATTTATGTCATCGCACTTTTAACACGCCATTTTGCTCTCGCTTGCGAACAGTTGCGTGTTAAGACTGACATTTGGCAATGTAACAAATTTAGAAAAATTTCAGAGTAAAGGACTACATGCCTGATTACATTTCATAAACATTTATTAGAGATTAGCACATTGCAACCTGGCAAACAAAAATATTTAAATTTCAACAGTTAACATACTTGGTTTCTGACCAGTAACAGCTTATATTTATTTAGTTAAAAAGTAAAATAATGATGACAGCTTGAACTATGAGTCATACTAAAATTAAAAAATCATTATTTTTTTAACTCCGGTCAGACAGCTACTATACATTTATTATTATTCTATTTATTCGAGGTTGCACAATTTAGTTCTACTGGATAATTGTAATTGTCTCTAGAGCTGCAGAGAGAATTTTTCCTAACTGTAAGTCAATCCTTTGTTACTATGTTAATTAAAATATCACAGAGGTAAAAGTTCAATAATTTTAGTACATGAAATAGTTAAAATAGTTGTCAAAGAAATTATTAAAACTATTTTGTTTAGAAATAATTATTAGTAAATAACATTTACTTCAATTATTTGCTTAAAGCCCTGCATGACAGTGTTTTACAGCAGCCGATTTTTTTCTTTTACTGGTTGGGTGGTTGATTTGAAGCGCTACGGTCTACTGTTTTGCTACACGAGGGCTAATGACATCAGGACCTAATGCTTAAAGCCAATTCCGAACGATTTTGAACACGGGATTCGAGCTCCCGGGCTCTGGTACCGAAATGCACCAATTCGGACATCTCCCAGCTTCTCATTTACTGGTAATTCGGCAAATAAAAATTTAAACACAGGTAATTTTTTTCGATAAATAACGTAAAATGAAAGTAATAGGTACAATCATCAAGATTATCAGAAATAATAATAAAAATATCCGAACGATGGCCGAAAAGTAGAGTGCTGCTCTTCAATACCGGAGTTCGTGGGTTCGAATCCCGCTCCGGGCATGGATGTTCCTAGCCACTCAGAATCGGCTTTAAGCAGTAGATCACAGTCTCATTAGCCCTCGTGTAGCAAAACAGTAGACCGTAGAACTCCAAACTAAACCAAACCAAATCGCTGAGTTTCTATTCCTTAATATCCTTCTTAGTTTAATTTTATGAACTCACATTCTCATTTTTTATTTATCTTTCAACTTTCTTATTTTTGTCTCACATTTCAATTACATGTTTGCACTGAAAGAAATCTCAGAACTGGAGGATTAGATCCATAGAGTTCTGTCTACACTATGGATGGGTAAACAAGGGCCCGCGGGCCAACTCCGGTCCGCCAGAAGGTTTTATCCGGCCCGCGTATAGAATTTTAAGTTGCCGGTCCCAGGCAAATAAAAAGAAATATATATTTATACATTATATATCCATCTCCTTTTATACTTTACTTAAATATTATATCCCAAATTTATTATTTCACGCCCAGAAGATCAGCGGTATATTTGCTTCTTATATGTGAACAAGTGTTTTCAACTTTGAAACTTAGAAAGAATGATTTCAGAAGTAGACTGACAGATGAGCATTTAGCATCGTTTCTTAAAATCAGTACATCTTGCTTCGAACCTCAGTATAAGGAACTTTTAAAAATGAAATCGCAATTTCATTCATCTCATTAACGTATTTAAACCGTTAGGTACTTGTACATTGTTTTTAAAATTTTAGAAAAATTTATCTTGGCCCGCCAAATTTATTTTCTTTCGATTTTTAGCCCGCAGCCGAAAAAGTTTGTCCATCCCTGGTCTACACCATTCATCATGTATTCATGTAAAACACATTCGATTAACACTACTAAATGTAAAGTTACCATGCTCACAATACAATTTAGGATGTTTTAATTATGTACAGCGATGACACTCGTATTTCTGTTCAATCACCGTTAAGTACTTTCGACATTAACTTAAGAGATTGGAATCAAAAAAGTACTAAAGTTAAAAATAAATTTAGAAAGTTAAGTGAGTTTTATATCTCTTAATTTCTCGCAATTTCAAAATTGATAGTAGTAATAAAATATTCGCTTGTACTTATTTTCCTCATCCTGTTACTACATATGAAGCATCAATGTAGTTAGTATATATCTCATTCAAATACGAGGCGCATCCAGAAAGTAAGTTTCCCGATCTTTTCCCGTTTAAAGTAAATGTAATTAGCCGTATCAATTGCGCATGCGTAACAGATCTATGACGCATCAATCATATGTCAGCTGGACAAGTACTGACTCCTGCCAGTGGCGTGGTAACAGTGGTCCGAAATGGTAACTCTAATTCCTTTTCCCGCCCCCAGCAAGTTTCGGTCCATGATCTTGAACGCACAAAACATTGTTCCATTTGAAATTCATCGTCAGCTCTGCCAGGTCTATAAGCCGAAACTAACACCCGAACACAAAATTCAACTCTTAGGAGCAGCACTGACATTTTTGGTATCACGATGATAGCTACGAGTTCCTCGACAGGATCGTCACGGGCAATGAGACTTGGATTTCGCACTTTACCTCAGAATCTAAGCAACTGTCAATGCATTGACGTCATAGTGGATCTTCGATCTGGACCAAATTCAAACAGACGTTGTTGGTACGAAAAGGGATGTGCAAGATGTTCTAGAACAGGAAGGCTGGTTCCATTCACAGGCGGCAGTGTTCTACGACAGAGGGATACAAAAGTTGATCCCACAATACAAGTGCCTCAATTCTGGTGGTGGTTATGTTGAAAAATAGCTGAAACATTACTGTACATGTTGCCAATAGATATGTCCCTGAAAGTGTGAGTTCTTTTTTTCATTTAAGTAGGGAAACTTACTTTCTGGATACGCTTAGTATTAATAATCTCTCTGTCACATAAAATATTTCTCTTCGACAAATAATCAATGCCCTGTTGTTTTCGTATCGCAGATTATTATTATGAATTCAAAATACTGGTTTTCACAAGTTTCCCTCAAAATCTTTCAGTTAAAGAGCTAATTTCGGTGCGTTAAACGAACCGAAACTGAAATAAAGCATTCTTTGTGAATACAACTCGTAACTAATGTACGCAATCACGAAATAAACGCTGTTGCAAAAGAGGCAAGTTTCCTTCTTTGAGTACAAAATATAAATGGTTACTGCAACCAAATAATTTACATACTATAAATCTCTTGAGATTTAGCAGGCTAACACTACTAAAAATCCATGACATTACGAAGAACATGGGTAGACGATAGGTTATGAATATCGTATCGGGTTTGGCCAGTGAAATTCAGAGACAATTTTCCTTACATGGTACATATCGAAATCTATAGTATATATAGTATAAAAAACTTCTAAAATAGATTTAAGTAAAAAGTGGATTATCCACTATATAATAATAGCCTAAGTTATCTGTCCGTATGTCCTCGAATTTATGAAGCGGTTGTACCTTGAATGGATAGTGGCATCCATATTGGATTCTTGATAAGTTAGGGTTAGCAAAATTCAAAGCATGTCTTTAAAACGTTCGAAATCTCGCCTTCCCCCCTTTTCTACATATCATGCCATTAGTTCACGCCCTATTTTCCCCTGTTAAGAGCAGCACATTAAATTCACCAATTTATCACATTATAAGTAGATGAAAATAACATTTTTCTTCTAGCATTATGACGTCATTCCTTTAGCCATCTCGCTTAATCTATTTCTTATTTTAAATTATTTAAATATCGCCTGCATTATTTTCATACGTTTTATCACTGAACTTAGATATTAAGTAAATAAATTTCTTTTATATTTGGTTTAAATTACAGATGAGGTACATATGTGATAATTTTAAATTTAATCATCGATTATTTTTGTTCCAATGAAATTTTATCACCGGTATTAACAACAAATTCTTTTCATAAAAGTCTACGAGGCTATTTCATGGACTAATAAATATCAAACGTTTAAGTTATATATCTTTGAAAGTTAAAAAGTTTATCCGTTTGTGTGTTTGTTTTTTATATATAACCACACGGTTTGACTAAATGAATTTATTATGATTCTAAACTACAGTCACAGTATGGGGAGACTTTAAAGGAGTATGAAGATATACAAATTATTGACCGCGTACCAGATAATTCTCAGCTAAAAAACAAACCATTTTTTTTATCTGTCTCATAGGGTATTTTACAATTCTGGAAAATTAAAAAATTTCACTGAAATCCCGTCTTATGACGGGCTATATGCTATTTAGTAAAATATTGTACAAGAAAAAATTGTCATTCACTATTCATCCTTTGTGTTAAAGTTAATTCCAAATGACCTTTACCACAGTCTAAATTTAATTTTTTCGTATTTTGTTTAATTTACAAATTGTTCAATGATTAAGTTGTTAAGTTGAAAAATGCATCTCGTAATATATAATTAAGAACCCTTAACGTAGCCTTTGACAGCCATGAAGTGTTTAACCCCACTTTGAGTGGCGATTTTTAAGCCTTTTCTCGAAGCATAGTGACCATTAATATTTATACTGATGTCCTTACCTGCAAATACAAGGAGAACAAAGACACTTCTCAACACTGGTTAAGTTTATTAGTTTCCTGTTTTCCTCTTAAGAGTCGCTAACACATTTGCTTGTTTGTCTCGGTCGTCAAGAATGAATATAATTTAAAGTAGTAATTGGTGCCATACCCAAATGTTAGGCGATGCCGATGTGTTTTATGTGGGTTTTCTTTAACTACTTCCTCTATCAGCCTTAGAAGGTCTTATTCTTAATTGTTGTTTTATCTAAAACGTGTTTACCTGGGTAAAAAGTGATTACAATATTAGAAAATGGAGGAAAAGATGTGAAATAATAACTAACGTAAGTGAAAATGAAATGAAAACGTTAACAACAACAACAAAAAAAAATATGCCGACACAGTAAAACTTGGAATGGGATAGTAATAAATATACCGACAATAGGTAAAAAACTGCAAGCGGATTGACCACAGGAAAAAGTAAAAAAAGGGGGGGAGATTACGCTAATACAATAAAAATGGGAGTAAGATAATAATAAATACAAATCATCAACAGATGAAAAGAAATTAAATAGTAATGAAAAATTTTTCAAAGGAATGAGAACGAAAGGAATTAATAACAGAGGTAAACAGATTGACTACAAGTTGAAATAAATTAAACGTCTTAAGAAAACAAAATAATTCTAACACAGTAAAATCAATAATATGATAGTAATGACTGAAAATAGAACTAAAATATCTGGACGTAAACTAAGTTGTTTAGTTGATGTTACTACTTTAAAAATTTTTACATCGTTGACAAAAAAAAAAAAAAAAAATTTCAAAAGAGTAAAAATTATAAAATATTAGGAATCAACATACTGACCACAGATTGATGGAAACTAAAGTAGGATAGGATTAACCCTTTATAGAACAGTGGTTTCGTGGTGAAACCATCTGTTAAAATATTTTACTTTTCTTCTTAAAAATATATTAATGATTTTTTTGTATGTATGTGACACTTTATACTATTAATAAATGGTAGAACTACACACAATTTATTTTTCTCTTTGAAATATCCGCGTTTAAACTTGCTTTGTGGGAAAACCCCCAGGAATTTGATTTTTTTCCTTGATGTCTCCAAATAAATACCTACACAAAACATTACTTATAAATTCTTTAGCTATTTATCTATCACATCCTTTTAATGATAATTATTCAATGTTCTTCCACTATAATTAAAATTTTAAGAATGTATTATTTTCACGCTGCACAAGGGTATAGATAGTTTCACAGTTAAGCACTACTCAAGACCCCCCCCAAAAAAAAACCTTCCGAAAGAAATTGAAATATTTTTCACATATTTCACTTATATAAGGTTCATAGATTACATTATTAACCTAATTCCGTCAAATCTCAAAGAATTTTCAATAGTGAACTTTAAAGGGTTAATGCTAAAAATTGGAAAAACTATACTAAGTGATATCAAGGAAGATGGAAATGAATGTAACAGTTACTATATTAAAACAAGAAAAACAACAAAATAACAAATAGATATGATTCGGATTAACTATAGAAAGGAAATGTACTGAAATATATAATATTTAAGAATAAATAACAATATGTAAAAGACTGGTAAGCTGAGTAAATAGGGAAAATAAAAGCAAGGATTTTAGTTCTGAATGGAGAACTTAATACAAATAATATTGCAAATCTACACAAGACAGCTGTGCTCCACGAATAAATTATGCTCTACTCTAAAGCATGCACGGGAAACCCAAAATTAAAACAAAAGAGGTCTAAGTTTGTGTGAGATGCAAAAATTAAAAACTTTGCATAGAAGAGTAGGATTTTTAGAAAAATACAGTATATAAAGAAACAAATAAAAATAATTATGTAATCTAAGAACAAAATGACACAATAAATTAATGTTTTCTTCTTGAAATGGCATCTTTTCTCTGTTACCCTCCTCCCTACTCCATGAAGACATGATTTTATTCTTACTCGCCTCTGGATTGATCATACGCGTTTTACCAACACCTCCTAAAGGAATAAGCAGTAGTACGAGAAATATGACGTCACGTAGCTAGGCCTACGTCTTCAAAAGAATGCGTTATATCACATTCCTGATTTTTCCACGAATTATTTTTCGGCTGTTTCTCTCTACCAAAGCATTTTTAAGTATCATAATACTGCATAAAATTATGGAGTACATTTTATATACAATTTTCAGTTTAAAAATCCCATAAATTTGGAAGTTATTAAACACATTTACTCAAGTTAAAATGAAAATGTTAATAAAACAATTTACTTCAATAGATTTCTCACTACTAGAAAGGAAATCTACATGAAATAAATTACTTTATATTCCTCCTTTGATTTATAAAACTATCATTGATGATGTTATGGAAACTTTCCAAACAGAAAAAGGATTTAAATATATATGTATATTTAAGTATGACTTGCAAGAAAAGTCCACACTTGCATAGTAAAAATTCCTGTAATTTTTTTTATTTAGATTATGTTGTTCATCAAAAGGCTTTTTATTTTGTTATTACTATGTATTAAACATTACAGTAGAAATTAAAGTATTGTATTATCGTTTCAAATGAAAAACAAAACAAAATAATTTTAGGATGTGTTGGTTTTACCCACCGTCATTTGTTACTCGGAGAATCTGCTCCAGTTTACGATCACTGCAATACAGTAATCTCTGTGAAGCATATCCTAATTGAATGTCTTCAGTTTAAAAAACATTGTTTTCCTCATTTTAACTCTTCATCTATTAATATTAAAGATATTTTAGATAATTCGCCTCATTCTAAACTCTTTCAGTTTTTAAAAGACATTGGTTTTTACCCTCACATCTGAATTTTGTGCTTCATTGCTGTTTTTCTTTACGTTTGGTTTTATGTCTCTTTTCTACACTGGTTTTGCATGCTTTAAATTGTTTGCTTTTCTCATCTGTCATCATTTTATAGCATTTTTCACATCATCTTTGTAGCATTGTTTTAAGTTTGAACTATTTGTTTGGCACAATATGTCCCAGGAGGACTCAGTGCCATAAAACCCCATTCAACCAACTTCCTACTCCAGGAAAAATATTGTTCGTAGTTATATTTTACAGAACTAACGTAAGACGAACGACAGTAATTCTAGATCGGGAGGAGATATTCCCATTTATACCTGTGGAAAACTGCTTGCACCGATACGTACCTCAACATGAAATTAATTTTGTGCAAAGTTTTGAGATTTACGAAACCAGTCTGACAAGTATTTATAAAAATCAGGAACTTCAACTGCACTAAATTTTTTCCTTAAAATCTAAATTGTCTTGGATATTGAATAAAACCATTTGCATATAATTAACTGCTAATAATTCCTCGCTTATCAAAAAAATAATAAATATGGAAGAGAACAAAGAAAATTTATCTAGGTTTAAATTCTCAAATATTGTTCTGAGTTCAGTTTAAAAACTTATCAGTTTTTCCTTTTGCATTATTTATCAGCACTCTGTCAGAGAATTTCCTCGTATAGTGTATGAAAACATCTGCGCATCAGCGAACGTGCGAAGGAGACGTAACAAGCCTTGAACTTGGAAATCAAAGATGTTTTGGAAAATTCATTTATGAAATTTATATCAATAGTTTAGTTTGATGTACTAAATTTGTATCAATACTTTAGCGAGTTTGACACCTTTACTCTAAAGTATCAAGAATAGTAATAAAATACGCAAAAGATAACCTCTCTTCTCACATACGAAGAAGAGAGATAAAATAAGTTAAGGAAAAATTGGTTATATCTATAGGTATAGATTATTTTATTTTATACTATAATAATTCATCTAAGAAATAACCGTTCTCACCCAAATCGTCATCAACATTAAAAAAAAAACTTTTGGTGATCTAGAAACTAACATTGATGAGCTAGATATATTTTTGCTGTCACACGACTTTGAACATTCCTATCTACACAACAAAATTCATTTCACCAACTCCCTAAATTCCTATCGGTACTGTACACTAAAATAATACTTTCATAAAAACAAAGCGATGTGAAACAAAGCGATTTTCAAGAATAATGCGGAAGACGAAGAATCTGAAGACGATTAATGCGGGTAAAATAACATTGGTTCTAATAGGACTAAATTCGGTACCAAATGTATCGAACGGTCAATGCGAGAACGAAAGATTTATATTTCCCTATATTTATTATTATAAATTATAATTGCTTTCTATTATTATTATTTGTATTTTATAATCCAGTTTAAAGCCTGTTCAAAAATGTAATCTGTTTGAATAGTTTATTTAAGGTATCCGTCTACGTTCGGAGAACTTTTTTCTTTTTAAACGTAGAAACTAGTTGATGTTTTAACATTTTAGGTTTATTTTTTATATTATCATAGAGAATTGCACTTAAAAAATTTGTTCCTTGATAAGTTTTTATAAAATTTCTAATAAATAAAGAAAATTTAGTAAAAAAAAATCGGGTTTTTTCAAAAGGTCTAATTTTTTAATAAATTAAATTATTTCAATATTTTTTGATGCAACACATTTTTTATACACTGGACTAGTGGATAGCATAAAATCTTTGCTTAATTTACATTTGGTAAAAAAAATTTGGTCCTTCAAAATCATACACATTGAATTTTTAACGAATTTTCATTACCTTTATATCTAACTATGTGTGTAACATCATTAAAAATTATCCAAATTTAAAGCTTTTAGGCCATTTACTAGTAAATATTATCAAGAGCATCCATAATAATTTTTAACAAAATATTTTAAGAACTTTTTGAGAAATCACATTTCAAGTTACAACATTTTATTAAAAATACCGTTCTGAGAAAAACGCATTTGAAGCTTATGAAAGCAACTTTAATTATTAAAAAAATTAAATACATGCTTAAAATTCCCCACACTTTCTTGCTTCAAAATTTTCTAATTGCCAAGTAGTTAATTATTAAAAATACTAGAAAAATGTTTAAACTAATTTTCACGAAAATTTAAAAAGTTTTGTCCAAAAAATGCTCTTTAAAAGGCTTTAAATTCACAATTTCCGTTTTGTTTTGAGAGCTGTCACTGATGTTTAAACAGCTGTAACTTTTCTTTAAAAAGTGTAGAGTCAAAACAAAGACAGATTTAGAAGCCTAAAAGTTGAAATTTTACAATAGAGTAATAAAAAAAAAAAATATGATTTTTGGCAAAAAATGGCGTTTACAACGTAGACGGATACTTTAACTAAAGTTTAAATTTTAAAAATCTAAAAAGGTTTAAGAAACCTTTTAATTAAAGTTTTAAAACATTTACTTTTTTAAAATGATAATAGTTTTGCCCCAAAATATTTTTAAATTTATTAAATCTTTCTATACAAATCCAACGCTGTTATTGTATTTTTAGATATCTATGCATTTATAAAAAATTCTTTTAACTAGTATAGTGAAAAACATTGAAATTTGACCTTTTATTGAATGTGTCTGTATATAACAAATAGCAACTTATTGTTATTTCACCCAAAATTTTATTCTGTACATTATATGACACCTGTATAAATACTTGTATCTTAAATTAAAAACAACCGTAGCATTTTTAACCCATGGACTGAAGCATAAAAAACATCAAGAAAAAGCCATATAAACTGGCTAGAAGTATTTATTTAATTATTTGGGCCTGTAACGAAGAATAAGTCAAAAACTTCTGAATTGACTTTTAAGAGAATTTATTCTTCCTATAGCTGATTACAAAAATATTAATATATTTCAGTATTTGTTTTTATTTCTAAAGTGTTGCTTTTTGTTAATTTATCCCTCATGAGATGACTTGATGAAATGAGAAATGAAGAAATGAGAAAATTGTAATGGTAGCCTTGAGTGTTTAGTTATAAATTGCGTTATTTTTGTAAATTTTTATCCTCTTCATAAAAGCACTAAGTTCAACCTTAGTTATCGAGTACTTATTTTTGAGTCATAAAATAATCATCTTACAACTGTCAGCTGGATTCCTTTCAGCGTGTCACAGAGAATAAAACAAGGAATTTGTCATTGACAGAAAAAACAACTAGCATATGGCTCTTGCATTGAGCAACTTCTGTTTCCTTTTTCCCTTAATAATTTTTCGCCGTCTGGCTCCTAGAGGCATCTTTGTTCTAAATAGTTTTGCAGATTTATTTGCTTCTTTGTTTCGTGTAAAGAGAATCTATCTCACATAGAATTTAACGTGAACGACTATGGTAATCTTGTGCAAGGAGCGCAACATATATTTCTAGCGAGTGTAACAAATGAGAAGGATATCTCTGGATGAATGGGATAAAGAACGGAGCAAAGCATTCATTTTCCAGTCTAACGAATACGTTTCATTTACATTAAATGAACGTTTAGGTTTCGTTTAACGAAACTGCTGTATCGTGCAGTCACTGCAGTATTTTAGTGCGAGGGCAATTATAAGTAGTCGTTCATATCAACAGAAACAATCATCGAAAAAAGAAAGAAGTAGATAGGCATGAGAAATAACTTTTACAAAATAAAATCATATATTTATCCTGTTGTAATGTACTTACAACACTAACACCAGTGTTCGTTTACAAAGGGTAAACACAGTAAAAATATGATACCTTATATTTAGATTAAGACATTTATTCTGTACACTATTTACAAATTGATATACTTGATCACCATATAACATAACCAGCAATTATTTATGTTTTATATTCATATTTACACAATAATTATTACAATTCTCTTTAGTTATGCGTTATTCCTTAATCAAAATATTGAATTACTAACTGAGGCCTAAATAACCGTCATAAATATGTTAAATCTATTTACCTCCGGATATTGCAGGCTTGGGCTTTCATCAGGATGTAAAGGGTGTAAAAGGGCGTTGGTACTGGCGTAGCGGCCTTTATTTTGCTGTGCGTCTATGGTGGCATTCGGGTTCGGGACTCGATTGCTGGTCCGGGCTCTCTGGATATCCAGCAACTCTTCAATCCGGACTTCGACTCCTTTTTCTTAACTCTCTTTCCCAACTCACCCCCTTGGTTTTAACGCCCCCTTTTCTTCTTGGCTAATCGCTTGTTTGTGAAATTTTCCCACATCTGCACACCTTTCGGGAGTGCATGGGTTGTACAGAATAAATGTCTTAATCTAAATATAAGGTATTATATTTTTACTGTGTTCTGCGACTAAGTCCGAAAATTTTTCAAAGTCCCGATAAACGACTTTCACGTGTTCCAAAAGTGCGAAAAAAAAGTCTAAGTCCCCATAAAAATCAAACTCCTGAAAAACTGTGTTCCATAATGTAAAGTCTGAAAAATATTCAAAGTCCAAAATGCTGTTAAAATTTGTCAAAGTTCAAATTCTTACAAAGTCCAAAAACAGAACACAAATTTTTTTTCTAAGTCCCAAACTACAACACAGAAGCACTCAATTTTTTTTTTCCAAAGTCCAACATCGGAACACAGGCATAACTCGTACTTCGAATTTTTTCAAAGTCCACACAAAACACAAACACTGTTTCAAACTCAGAAACTTTCAAAGTCCGAAATCGGAAAACATACACAATATAAAAATCTAAGACTTCGAAATTTTACAAAGTCCAAAAACAGAACACATACTTTTTCTAAGTCCCAAACCACAACACACAAGCACTCATTTTTTTTTTCGAAGTCCAAAATCGGAACACAGCCACCGCCTTGGTTTTAAAATGTATGGTTATAGAATGTTATTTTTCTATTTAAATTACTAATGGTTAATGTTCGTTGCAAATAATTTGTTACGTTAGATCGATTTCGTTTTAAGTACTTTTTACTGTGTTTCCCCTTTGTAAACGAACACTGATGTTAGTGTTGTAAGTACATTACAACAAATTAATTTGGTTCCGTGACCAGGATCTATAACTTCTCCGCAGGGGTCCTTCAAACTCGGGTCAACAATTGCATCTAAATTCTTCTTGGAAATTTCTCCCACAGCTGTGCATGCACGTGCTGACCATGGTGGGAAAGTACCTCGGTACATGCCCATACAGCACATATACATATCATATACACTGATACGTATTTGTAAAGTATATGATGCATTGTATGGGTAAAAATATGTTGAACTTAAGGTCACAATGAGCTTTCAAAACTAATTCTTTTTGTTTTTTATGAACCTGTTTAAAAATATAATATGCCATTATCAATCTCTTTACGTAAGAGTGTTTCAAATTTAAAAACCAAAAATAACTTATTTTAAAAGTTATTAATTGTTATTAAAATAGCTTTATTGAAAATGCTCAATGCACTTCCTTTTTACACATAATATTGTTATTTTCATGGGGGACTTTCTAAAACTTAGATTAAGTCTTGGTTATTTTTCTAAGCATTCACGTAAATATTAAGACACTAACGTAACATTCACGTAAATATTAATAAAAATATTATCCCTTTTATTCTACAAAATATCTTCAGTAGTTTGTTAAATTACAAACTACATAATAAACAATAAACGATAAACAATGACAAGAAGAGCTTCTATAAAGCTTATTTATTAATAATAATGAGACAATAACAACATTACAATATAAAATTTAGTTTTAAAATTTGTTTTTGAAAGGGATATTTCTACAACTTGGAAATTACTTCCAGTTTTACAATATGAGCTTTTAAAAAAGGAATATTCGAAAAAATCATTTCAAATATTTATTCAAAGATACCTATTAACGCCAGGGCAGTAACTACGGCCTGGCTAAGGTGGCATTTGCCACGGGCGCATCGGACTTAGAGGCACCCCACTGTGAGGAAAATGGGGTCCGAAAGAGAACAATTCGTCCCAAGTAGAAATAAAGAAAAGTTGAAAAAAAAACTTTTTATTACAAAATCCAATGTGTTTATAAATTATTTTTTTATGAATTTTTTAATTTTAAAGAAAAACTAAAAAAGACTAAATCTGTTATCCATTCTTACAAAATGTTTACCAAACACTCCTAATATGCCTTATTATAAATCCGCGTCTTCGTTTTAGGTTTTAAATTTAATAAAGTTATTAAAACTAAATTTAAATTTAGAAATTTGCCAATTTTTTATGAAAATTCAATGTTTAAATAAAAAATAATCCCCTGAAATAAACTATTGAGTTTATCAGCAAATTAATATTTCTAAACTATTCAAAAATTATTTTTAAATATT
>CM063504.1:61576195-61603695 GCA_032207245.1 Pardosa pseudoannulata | reverse complement strand
CTGCTACTTTGGAAAAATGAAATTAGTATACATTTATTTTATTTTATATTATACCTTTAGTGGGTTGCTAAACGTTGCCATTGTACCCCAAATTAATTTAAAAAAATTAAAAACCCAAATTACCTCCTACCTCCTCAGCGGATCCCTCGGGTCAGTAGGTATCACTTTGGAAAGCACTACTTTAGAAGCTAAATTAATTTTACGTATATTAGCATTTACATTCTTATAAATGGTATTTAAAAAAACTATCAGTAAAGACAAAAAAATTAAATACAAATAAAATATTAAGTTTCTGTATTCTTCACTTCTTCGAGAAATCTGAAGCATCAATTTTCAATCTAATGCTACCAACTGTTATTTGGATTTTAGTCAAATCTGTAGCTACATATGAACCATAGATGTATCGAAGATGCAATTGGAGATAAAATTTTGTCGAAAAAATATTTTATAAAGTTTTTATAACTTTCTGTATTTTTCACTTCTTTGAGAAATCTGAAGCATCAATTTTCAATCTAATGCTATCAACTGTTATTTGGATTTTAGTCAAATCTGTAGCTACATATGAATCATAGATGTATACAAGATGCCAATGGAGATAAAATTTTGTCGAAAAAATATTTTATAAAATTTTTATAACTTTCTGTATTCTTCACTTCTTCGAGAAATCTGAAGCATCAATTTTCAGTCTAATGCTACCAAGTGTTATCTAGATTTTAGTCAAATCTGTAGCTACATATGAATCCTAGATATATATAAAATGCCAATGGAGATAAAATTTTGTCGGAAAAATATTTTCTAAAATTTTTATAACTTAGTTATAAAACCTTATATGAGATTCAGTTTAACGAGAGGGCTAAGGCAATATATGTTCTTAATAAAGGTATTTTCATTGTTTACTTTTCGTGAACTAATGAGAGATTAAAGCTCACATACAATAATGAATTGCTGTACGAGCAAGTTTTCCTATAAAGGAGGTAAACAGGCAATTTGCAGCTAAACAAATACACTTTTTTCCTGAATATTAAACCGTAATATTGCATCTCTATAATTGCGTCTTTGATGATACATAACTTTTGCACAATTTTTATTACGTAGTATTCCTTGTTGTCTGTCTAGTACATGTTTCTTGTAATAAAAATAATATTGAGTTTTGTTCATTAATTTATATCTTCTCTTTGCTGTGTCCAATTCAGCCAATCCAACAATTTAATTTACGGCTGCATTAATAGTATAAACAAAAAGATCTGGTAATAGAAAGTAGAACAAATTAAAGGTCAGTGTGTCAAATATTCATTTTCCTTGAACTCATGACAGAAGAGTTGACCAAACGCATGACTGACTTACTCTTTTTAAATAACCAGACTCATTCAGCACTAGGTGAAGCGTTGTCCAAGCACACATACACGCACACTTATATATGTTGCGCGTGTGAGAGAGAGGGGGGAGAGATTTGAGTGATAGAAAGTGAGAGTGCGTGAGAGAGAATTTAGTTTGGTTTGATTTAGAAAGCTATACTCTACTTTTTATTTATTTATTTTTAGCAGGAGGGGGATGGGCTACATTAGGATTGATAAAACTGAGACCTACTGTTTAATGCCGATTCTGAACTGCTAAAAAGTTTTATGCTTGTAGTAGATTCGATCTCGCCTACTCAGGTACCGGAACATAGCACTCTACCATTTGGTTATTATCTGGCATGCATGTGTGTGAAAGAGAGAAGGATATGCATGCAAGGGGATTTTTACATAATCTGCAAAGAAAAGTTGGTAATATTTGGGCTTATTTGGAGTCTCATATCACCAATTTTCATTAAAACATCCCCATTTATACAGTTTTATAGTTTATGGTTTTGGGTAAAAAGAATAAATATGCATAACTCTCAAACCCGATTTTCTGAGTTTTCCGAAAAATCTACTCAAAAAAAATTACTCATGGAAAAGAACACAAAAAATTATCTATATTGAGATAATTTCCATAAGACTATCTGGATAGAACGGTGAGCTACAAGATCTCAAATTTTGTAGATTGCAAATTTGTAATCTCACTGAAATTTACTAACCACCATTTACGCACAAACCCTTCAGACCAAGACTGACTGATCTAACTTAAAGAAAATTTGACTATTTCTCAAGCTTTTGACTGAGACTTAAATAAATTTATTCGTTTTTAGTTCAGGAAAAAATTAGCTGGAATTTTATCTTTCATTTTTACAATTGCCTCATTGAGTCTTCAACAATGGCCTCATTATCTCTCTAAACCTCTAGCTTAAGTCGATTTCAGTGGTGTATTACAACAATGATTCAGCCTGTTATAGTTATGTATTACAAACCAAAAGCTAAAGTTCTTTCGAACTAGAGGACTGACATAGTTTATCGAAGGCACATTCGAAATCTTGTGAAACAGAAAACGTTTTGTTAAATTTGATCAATCGTAAGGGTTTTGCTTAATCGAGGTTTATAAATTTATACTACTGTTCAATTTTGTACATCCAGTGTCTGAGAGCTTGTAACTCGCCGTTAAATCAAGATATTGTTATGAAAACTTTATATATTTATTCTGCTCCTTTTTATATACGTAATTATTAACTTTGCCCTATTTTCAAAACCTCACAAAATCGGATTTTGTCAGATCCTTTATGATTTAGAATGCTTTCGTTCTTTCTATCATAACTCTTAAATGTTTAGAGATATGATAGGTTTGTTTTGATATTTCATTCTCAAAGCGAAATGTTCTATCATTACCTCCTCTCTTATATATATATATATATATATATATATATATATATATATATATATATATATATATATATATATATATATATATATATATATATATAAATAAATATATATATATATGTATATATGCATATATATATGTATATATATATATGTATATATATATATATATATATATATATATATATATAATATATATTATATATAAACACACAGAGAGAGAGAGGGGGGGGGGCAAATATCTTTATATTTTACTTAAAATTAAAAAGTGATATATAAAGGTTCTGAATAATTTATTAAAAAAAGTATATATCACATAATTTAATTGCACGAGAAGAGTGTATTAAGTCCCTCTTCTTTATGCTACCTTGTCTGCTAGTTATGTAAAGATTATTTAAATAGTATTTGAGTGTGCATAAGCTTTTCAAGTACTTTTTATTACATTTAATGATGGTTTTAACTCTTTAAAGGTCACCAAAATATATTCATTGAAATTTAATGTATTTAGTTTATAAACGTTATGTATGAAACCTATAAATGTAAAATATATAATTTTTCTTTACATTCCCGGTTTGCCTTAGAGGATACCTAAGGAGGGTTTGAGGAGTAGTTTAACTGAGAAATCTTTCCCCTTGTACAGACTAAACAAAATAGTTTTTTAAAAGTTTAACTATATTGGAAGAACAATAAATAAGAATCTTTAAAATGGTATAATAAATAAATAGCTTAGCAATTTATAAGTGTTGTTTGTATAAATACTTTTATTTGAAGTCATGAGTGAGATAAATTGAATTAATGACTTCTCAGGTTACAGCAAGTTTAAATACATATATTTCAAAAGAAAAAAATAAATTAAAAGTGGAGATATCATATGTTGTAAATTTAAAATGTCAAAAATAAAAAATAATCGAAAAATCATTCATGACTTCAAAAAGTAATGCTTAAAAAAATGTTTAGCACGTGGTTTTACTGCAAAACCACTGTCCTCTAAAAGGTTAAAACTATGTTAAAAATTAGCGTAGCCTTTAGAAGTAAAACTTAAATTTTATGTATTTTTTTCTTCTTTTTTTATAGTGATGTTGCGATAAATTTGTCTGTCTTTCCGTAACCAAAACAATATGGCAAGTAACATACTTATTTAATGCACCTAAAAAAAAGTCTACATTGTTCGTCCTATTATGTAGCTCATTTTAGAGATTGCTTGATAATAAACGTCAATAACAAGCATATTTTCCTTTGATTACTCCATAAAGGAAAATAATATGACTTTTAAGGACAAATGATGAAAACTAAACTTTAAACCTTTAGTTTAACATTTAATCATATCTTTCCCTGAAGTATTCTTTGGGTGTCTGCAAAAAGGCAGTAGTAATTGGGGGCTATATCTGGAGAGGATAGTGGGTGAAGCAATTCAAAGCGTATTTATTCAACCTAACCTGCGTTTTCATCAACTTTTGACACGAGACATTGTCTTGATAAAACAGCACATTTTTTCCATTTCTCTTGATATTTACACTCAACCGATTAAATAAGGCCATTTAATATTTGCTATTGATAGTTTTATCTTTCTCAATATATTCGATGAACAAAATACCATGTGCGTCCTAAAATACGTATGTCATAACCTTGCCAACTGACTTTTGAGTTTTGGGTCACTTTATAAACACCTTTCATTGGCAACTGTCCTTTCAATTTATGATTTTTTTTTTATTTGAGTGTGTAGTGGATCTACGTTTCATGTATTCTCACATTCCGACAGAAGAAATCCTTCTTATCTTGTTCGAACAGCTGCAATCAGCGCTTTAAATCGTCAACACGTTTTTGCTTTTGGTTCGGTGTGAGCAAACGCGGTTCCTACTTCAAGTCATATTATGCATATTGTTACGAATTCGCAAGTTGGCATGTATTTTTGCCGTATACTGTGTATTATAATGGGTAAATCATGTATATGGCGAGATATTGACTCGTAGGCGATGTTTTTGGTGACTAATTTTTGGAGCCTAGTTTGGCGATTTATCGCCAAATTTGGCGACTTGGCGACTTTCTTGGCGACCGTTTGTACCTAGTACTTCCTAGAATATTCCAGTTTCTCCCTAGGATATAAATACCGGGGGCCGATCCTGATCGAAGTTCAGTTAGCTGAGAAATTTGTAGAGGTAAAGACCTACGTTGTTTGGCGCTAAGGGTTTGAGTGAACTATCGCCTGTGCTAGCCAGTTCTCGCGGTGTTGGCTGCTGTATTCGTGTTTTCCCTGCATTACGAATAAAGTGCTGTTATTTTTGCTGTCTTAATTCAAAGTCTACTCAATCCACGAACGCTACGCTTCATAAATTGGTAACAATATTTAAACTGTCGTGTAAAATTGAAAACACACTAACTTTTTATATCTATAAAACATCACCTATCTCACGCAAATTCACTTTATGGTTTTTCAAAAATGTTTTGGGAATTTTTTATGTTTTTCAGAACAGCTGCTGATTTTGAGCAACCAGAGGGTTCAGCATCATTGGTATTTATACAACCAGGTTAAACCCGATATACCATTCAATAACAACTAAATTTTTCTGGTGAAGAATCTCCACAGAGCCTATCAAGCCACTGTTTAGCTTTAACAGTGTTTTCTCCCGTAAAAAAAAACAATGTTTAAAGAACACTGTTTTTTTATCCATTGTTTTGAAAATTATAAAACTGGGTTCACTAAAACCGTCTTCTTCAATGGCATGACAGCCCAGGATGGGCCTTGGCCTTCTCAATAAGCTTTTTCCAAGACATCCTTCTGGAGGCCACATTTTTCCAGTTTTTTACTTTAAGTACCTGAAGGTCTCTTTCCAGGCAGTCTGTCCATCTCAGGTTGGGTCTTTCCTGTAGATTTTGCCTCGAAGACCTTTTTTGTTGTTCGGTCATTGTCCATTCTAATTCGATAGCCTGCTCACTTTATTCTTTGCAATTTGAGGAAATTTATTATGTCAGGTTCATTATATAAATTATATAGTTCTAAATTCGATCTTTTGAGCCATATATTATTTTTTTGTATTCCTCCAAATATACTTCAAAGTATTTTTCTTTCAAAGGTCACCAGTACCTTTTCATCTGACAAAGTTGTTGCCCAGGTTTCCCATGCATAAGTTAAAACTGATCTTATTAGACATTTGTAAAGTAAAATTTTTGTTTTCCTTTTTATTAATTTTGATTTTATATATTTTCGTAGGTCATAAAAACATTTATTTGCCATCACAACTCTCTTGTGGATCTCAGTCATAACATCATTTTTCTTGTTTACCTCCGATCCTAAATAGGTGAAGCAATCAACCACCTCAAATTTGTATCCTCCCATTTCTAGATGTTAACTTACGTACCCAGTTTTTGTGTATGGCATATATTTTGTCTTATTTTCATTTACTCTAAGGTCCATCTTAAGAGCCTCTTTTTCTTAGAGATAGAAAGGACTGTGCTAAGGCCGCGGGTGTTCTGGCGATAATGGATCACTAAAACCACTATATCTTATAAACTTATTATCAGAATATCATGGAAGTTTGACTTTTATCGTTTAAAGGATGCTACTATCCAGAAATCACATGAGTCTATCAATTGTTTGACACATATGTGTGCTTATTGAAGGATGAAATATATAGGTATGTGGGTGTGGGGGGGAGGGGGGAGTGCTGCAGGCTCTGTCGCTTTAGAGCCCTCCCTCACTACGGGTCACTAAGGGGCCCGCTGAAGGAAGTGTGCTCCCGGGACTAGACATAAATACCCTATATTAAATAAAATTTATGAACCCGCTTATAATGCTTGAATGGCTGGAAGAAAAACGGGGTAGAAGTCTGCAAATGCATGTACATTTGGAAAAATTACATCAAACAGACAGTGGACTTAGATGATAAACTGTATACTTATTTTAAAATATTAAGCTTGATTAAATGATATTGTAATAATAATTGTTAGTAAAGAGACAAAAAAATAAAACACAATATGTTTTGTTTCTGTATTCACTTTTTCAACAAATCTGATTGTTGTAATGTACATACAACCTATGCACCAGTGTTCGTTACAAGGGGGAAACACAGAATGAATATAATACTTTATATTGAGATTCAGACATTTATTCTATACATTCATTTACAAATAGATCCTTGGTTATCATATATCATAATCATCAATTATTTATGTCTTCTATTTACACTATAATTATCACAATTCTCTTTATAAGGAGTTATTATTAATAGAGGCCTAAGTTAAGTGACTGTAAATATTATTTTATAAATCACCCCCATTAAAGTCATAGGAGAACAGGCAGGGGCTTTTCTCCCTACGTCAGTCCTCAGTTGGTGCAGAGGGTCAGGTAGAGGCTTTTCTCATACGGTGAGTCGGTCCGGGTGTGCGGGCGTACGGAACGAGTCGATGCTGGTGGATTCTTGTCCCACTTCTTTCGAATCCCGACTTCAACTCCTCTCCTTAACTTCGTTTCCAAAACTCCTCACCTCGGTTCCAACGCCCCTTTTATCTTCCTCTCCAATCTCTTGTCTTCGGGAAATTTTCCCACATCTGCATGCCCTTCGGGAGTGCAGGTGGGCTCATTAAAGTAGCCCCTTTTGTGCAAGCTGACATTACTTTTTAGCCCCTGCTCCCATAACTCACGGTTACAGCTCTGAGCGAGCTTGACCATTACGCTGCCATTCCGTGATCTATACCTTCTCTGTGGGGGTCCCTAAACTAGACGTGCACAATTGGAGTCCTAAATTCCTCTAGGAAAATCCTCCCACAGCTGTGCATGCACGTGCAGATCACCGTGGGAAAGTACCTCGGTACACTGATAAATTTTTAATCTTGTTCAACCAGATACTATCGAGAACTAAATTAAGAAAAATTAATTAAATTTAATTACACTAAATTTAACTAAAGAAAGAACTAAATTAAGATCATTTGAGTCCTGAAAATATGAAAGGTGTCATTTGAGATAAAAGTTTGTTGAAAAATCACATTAAACTATCTTATTGTTACTTCAGTTAAGAGCTAAATATGAAATTCAAGCTAATTAGACAATCAATTTATTTTTTAGGTTGTTATTATATATTTTGATAATGAGTGATAAAGTTGTGTTCAGTTTCAAAGAAAAATCTCTAGGTAAGTATTTTAAAAGTAAAATGTTTTTAAAAAATTTGCGTCCAAAAACTGATTTGAAAAAAAAGTGTCGTATTCCTTTCGTGTTCATCTTCCTTCTTTTGCATTTGAACTGGAGTTTCCAGCAGAGTGTTTAGACAGTGTGAACAATATCTTGTCGTAAAAACGAATCTGACTCAAGCTATAAAATGAATTTACTGTTCGGTCATTGCACTCAATTTAGAGCATAGGTGAGGTTTCTTCTAGTTTTTTATATGTGTTGCCATTCCGTAACACGTTTTACACGTTTAAAGGAAAGATCGTATTATCAGGTGAAGATAAAAAATGATAATTTTAATTTGTTGCACATTCAGTTGCTACTTAGGACAGTGCTAGTGTTTATTATGGTTTGAATATTAGTCTTGTGATATAAGATGAAAATATATCGTTTTTATTCGTGTACAACGCACACTTTGTTTAAAAAAAATTAGGACGAACATATAAGGTGAAAGTTATACACGGAATAATTTTTATTTTTTCTGTTTTCACGTGATATACATATAATAAAGACAAGTATTTAAGGAAGAAGATAATAAGGTAAAAGTCTGACTCAATTCTATAAGAACTGTGTAAGAACTGTTGTTGTCTTTATATTTCATTTCTGTTGCACTTATTTCACACAATAGTGCTAGTATCACTATCAACTTTGAACGCTGAATTTACGACTCGAATAAAGATTCCTATTTTCTGTCGCATATTACACTTCTTGTAACTTTAATGCTGAATTATAATTAGATCCTTTTCCAACATACTAGCAAGCTGTCACAAAACATTCGCTTATTATAGAATAGAGAAGAGTAAAAAAATACAATCCCTAAAATAATGGGTAGTGTACTACACTACAAATTAAATTCCCCACAGTCATTTCAAAGGAGCCGAAACCCACCCAACAACCGATAACAATCGTTAGGGGCTTTGTTGAGTATGGATTCATCATATGAATGGCATTTATAGAGCATTATAACTTGATTATTGATCTACGTAACAATTGGTTTATTATCTGGAAAGTCCCTTGCATATCAAACTTTAGGTGCGCATTTAACACAAGATTTAATTTTTTGACATTTTTTTTTCTTATTGGGAAAACATAGTACATGATGTACAAGTCTAAATACTTTGAACGTTTCAAATTATGCTATTCATTAAACTATGAGAATAGTACTGTTAAGTACACTGTTTATTACAGTGTTTGTTATAACAAGGTAGCAAGTAAAATATGTCGCAAATTCCTCTGAGTTTGCAAACGATAACTCTGTGTGTGATAGGGCAAATCTGGGAGACTTCTGCTTGGTTTCTGCTTCTAAATTTCAAGGACAAACTTTATATGTTTGCGTTTTTCTTGGGAATAGTGTATGCCTACATGGTGCTCCATATAAAATGGTCAACAAATTCCACGGCTATGTATAAGCGAATAAATAATAGGGAAGCGCACCCGCGTTATTAAAAATAAATAAATATCTGTAGGCAGGACCTGACTAAGATACTTTTGTGCCCAGGGCACAATGCAATTTTTGTGCTCTCCATCCCCATTGCAAATTTATAGCTACAAGTTATTATCATTACAGTCATATAAAAGTTATAACATTAAATTAGCAAACATATTTAAGAAATTAGCATTAAAGTAATATTCAAAATCAAAAACACCAAAGTTTCATTTTACTTAATCATTATTATCTCTGCTTATCCATGCTAAAAATTAAGAACTTTTAAAGACCTAGATGGACCCACTTTTTTTATTTTTACCATGTCACACTCATAAGCTCTGTGGGGCAGAAAATAAATAATAATAGGATTAAAAATAATTTAAATTGATGAGATGATTTAATGGTTTATAGTGGTACATTGCTAATAATCTGTCTTATAAATATGCAATAAACCATAGGATAAAACGAGCACCAGGTTTGTTGAGGGAAATCATTATCAGGTAAATAACAATAAAATTAAAGTAAATAGGAAAAAGTAGAGGTCATGGAAAACACAATTACCTCGTACAATAATTTATTAAAACTTAACGATGGTAGTGTAAGTTTGTAGTTTTTCCCCACTTAATATGTGTTTCAAACACTCGACTAAATTTTTGTGCCCCCTAAAATTTTCGTGCCTCCCCAAATGTCCGTGCGATAATCAGACCCTGTCTGTAGGTTGGTTATAAATATTAACTCGGTTTGACACAAATGATTAACAATGACTAGATAATGAGATATGATTTGATTGCTCTAAGAGGAATGTTATCAGATAAAGGAGATCCTAAATTTCGGATAGAATAAGGAAATGCTTAGAAAATATAAGACTGTTTTTAAAAAAATTATTGTGAAATTTTCTGTTGCAAGTTGATTGCTAGTATAAAACTGATTTTGGAGCAATAAAAAAGTAGATATGACGTATTATTAATATAAAACAGAAAGTTTATTTACTAACTAAAAATGTACGAACTTTTGTATTACGAATGTTATGTGTTTGAATTTCTCGAACGGGAAATTCAGGTTTCGTTTTAAGGACGTATTGCGCAATAACAAAATCTTACATTGTATGGCGATGCAATAATAGGAGAAAAAGCGAAAATAAACTTTTCAAGGCCAGTTCTCAGGCGAATGACAAACGTGACTCTAATAGATTGATAAGTAAGTAGTCGATGAATATGCTGAATAAGTGTATGTTATTATGCATACGCTCCGCTTTAGTGCTCTCGATACTTAGATTGATTTTAGGCTATTAATTCACGAAATAATATTATGTCCACAAACCTCAGCCGAATTATTAGATACAGTGAAACCTTTCTGAGCGGTCACCCCTCCGTACCGAGAATATTTGGCCGCTCTGAAGGGTTTTATTTACTATTATAAGATAATTACTATAATGCGTAATATAAACAAGTCTGACATATATTCCTTATGTAAATGAAATTTAAAACTTATCTAAAGAGAAAATAGTACTTTATTTCATGCTTCTTTACATTAAAAAAAAAGGCTACAATTTGTTTCTGTTTGTTCTGTAGTCTTCGTACTCCTTCAAAATCAAATTCTTTTCTTTAATGACTTTGTTGATTTCTGTTCTTCCGCAGTTAAATAATTCAGCTAACTTTCTTGCCGATTTGCCATTCTCATATTCACGCAGAACTTCAATGCTCTGCTCGAGATTTAGAAAAATGTATTTCGACATCGTTGCAACTGAGATCACTGACCAACTAATGAAATGAAACTGGCGTGAATGGCATTTTTGCTGACAGAGGTGCAATTCTTCTTTTACTTTACCGATTGGAATTCCAAACAGAGGCCCTAGTACATCTTCAACGCTTGATTGTGCAGTTCCACCTTCAGTTTCTATGGATGGTGCAATAGGGATTCCCTATCTGAAGCGTGTGGGAGAATACAAAAGAGATAACAGATTTAATCTGTCTTTGAAAGGGGGTTGGGAATGGACTTCTCAAGTTATTCCTTTGTCTTATGTCCGTCCATATAAACCTGACCTAGAGTTTTTTTTGCTCAAAATTAAAGCATGGAGTAAGTAGAATTTCCCGAAAAATGAAAGGGGCAATCCCACTTGGTGGCCGTTTAGAGGGGTCGAGTGGTCGCTGATACAGTTTATTTTACCATTAGGTCTATGAGTCGAAAAATCTGTGCCATGAAAAATTGGCCATTTAGAAGGGTGGCCGCTATACAGGGGTGGCTACTCGGAGAAGTTTCATTGTATTATGAGTTTGTATTAGATATTAGAGATGTCAATAAGACTCTTTTCTGTGGTATTTTGATCCGTCAAACCTTCCCTACTTAAATTCAGTCGGTAATTATTTTAGAGGACTAAAATAAGATTATAAATATGATTAAAGATTGCTTTTATCTGCATTAAGACACAACACACTTCACAATTTCATCAAATACTCTCTCTCAACCTTTTGCACTTCTTTGTCGAGTGTGACTCGACATCAATTTTTATCTTAGGAACCTCTCTGTCGAGTTTCGCCATACATTTTTTTCAAATCCCAACTAATAGATGCTTAACTCTTTCGTGTGCCGTAGGAAGATTACTTCCCACTTACAAGATCTTACAAAATACATCTGTGAGAAGCGCACAATCCATTCTAATATATTGGTCTTGTTATTGAAACGACTGGAAGACTGATTCCCGCTTCGGTTTTGTGCTGTCATCAATTGTTCGATCGATTGAATAAAATTAGCAGCTCTGATTTGAAAGTTTGGAAACGTGGAGTGAGATATAAATGGCTCACGAAAGGGTTAAAAAGAAAAATACCTGGAAAAAAAAAGACAACACTTTTGTGTGTGTGAAATGCGTAATACATAAAATAAAATTAACATTTACTCGAATTTGTCTTTTCATTTATTTATTTAAATTGCCCTACTTTTTAGTTTAACAATGTATCAAATAAAACGCTTAAAACCGTTGATATCTATTTTTAACAAAATTAAAATATAATTTGGAGTGCAAAGGGTTAAGGCAGGGAGGACAGATTGTGGACGGAGATTAAAATTTTTGAGCCTTACGGTAGAATTCATGATATTTATAATTGCAACAAACATCGTATTTCTTATAATGAATATAATATTTTTCGATTGATTTACTGTAACTGTTTATGCACATTTATAATTTTTTAACTATTCGATTGTTAATTTATGTATAAAAGAAACAAAAACTTTGATAATAATGTATTGTTTTCAGTTTTCACCCCAAATAGATATATACACGCACTCTCTCTCATACATACAGATAGATACACAGTGCGGCCCGCCGGCATAATATGTCTTGCATTGTTGTCCATGAAGCCTATAGAATTGCCCAAACTTACATTAAGGGATTTATATGTAGGCTACAATTACTGTGTCTTAACTGTTGAAAGGAGCTGCTAACATTTTCACTATGCTCAAACTATTGTTTATATTTTTGTAATATAAATAATAGTATATAGAAAATAAAAATAGTATATAAAATAAAATATAATTATTATTATAGAATTATATTTTATTTTATATATTATTTTATATGTTAATTTATATATTAATACCTTCTATGTCAATGTATCCCTTTAAGTCAGAGATTCTCAACGGGGGTGATACCGCCCCCCGGGGAGCGGTGGGACGATGATGAGGACAGTGAATTTGTTTTGGACGGTAAGACGGCGATGTGAGCAGGTTTTGGCTTTCAAACTTAATTTTAAAAATACTAAACAAATTTATTACACTAATTATCTAATTTACACGATTTTTCTCAGTAATGAAACAAACTTACGCGGTGGTGCCAAAACAAGTTATTTTCATTCCTTATATATTGAACGAAATTGAGCCGACATTCAGATAAACACATTCAGTCTACAGCATTCATTTGGTTTGATATGGATTGCTACTGTCTACTCTTTTGCAATCCGAGTACAATTGAGACCAGGACCTAATACTTAAAGCGGATTCCGGACATCTATGCCCAAAGGAATTCGAACGTGAGAACTCTGGAACGGAAGGTCAGCTGTCTAACCATTCGGCCATAGCATTCGTTTGAACTCCGTTCGTTGCTTTAGTGTGTCTCAAACAAAAATTTGATTTGTAACTTTATTGAAGAAATTTACTTAAACATTTTGTCTCTTATAATTGAGCATTCTCCTACTCTACAATTTAAGTTACGAAATTTTTACAAAGGGGGGCGTTGAACCCATTTCAGATCTGTAGGGGGAGCGATAGCTTAAAAACTTTGAGAATCAATGTTCTAAGTCATGTTGAAAAGGATGCAAAGTAGAATGGGTGATAATGACCTGTCTGGTACACCTTTGAAGTGCTCTTTCATATTTTCAGAAGCTAGCAGATATAAAATAACCACCGGTATTTCTATGACTGTAATTTTCCTCAAGTATAATAAATTATTTTTCCTTGATAATGATACTGATCTATGTGCTTAATGAAGGATCAGCATACAATTTTTCAAGCATCGCACATGAATTTACTTTTTCTGCAGGTTCATCAATAGAAATCATGGCTAATATCTATATCCATTACAAATCTTCAGTTTAAAGTACTGTGTTAACATAAAATAGCAATTAAGTTTGTTATGTCGAAAATTTTCTCCTTCATAAATGGCATCCCATGGTATTTAAAATTACTGTCCATGAGTGATGAAAATGGGCAGTTATTTTCGAAATTGTTTTAATTTCATTTTTTCTCTCTCATGAATTCCTAATAACTTAAATTAAGATATTCGTCTATTTATATTCAGTAGAAATGATTTCAGCGTTAATGGAGTGTAAAAATAATGTTACGTTGTTTGAGAAAGAAGAAATTAATACTCATTAATAAACAAATGGACAAATATATCTTGATTAAATGAATTTATACAATTAAATAAATGCCTAAGGAATACAACTGTAACCCACTTTTCATTTGTAGATATCGAAGACTGCTCTGGAGTGGGCACCGGCCCGAAAAAACAATATGGCGATGATTTTTCTCAAAAGGTCTATCCCCCAAGCCGCGGATGCCAGTAGCGTTCACCGGGCACAACCTTATCCTCTAAAAACAATCAGACTCCCCGCAGAGAAAAAAGAGGGGTCCACTCCCGAACGGAGGTGTCAGAAAAAGTCAAACCAACGGGTTGTTCTATTGGTTGGGAGAAGTCCAAAGTTTCTTTCTAGTTCAAACCGGTCCTGTTCTGGTATGTCTTTGACGATGACTCACGGGAAGAGGTAAAAAAATCTGAACCGAATGTAACTTATTGTTACACGGAGGAAGTATATATAGCTCAGGGTAACATTTTCTATGTTAGTTTGATTTACTTGAAGACAGATTTGAGTTTGAGTCAATATCAAACGAAAAGGAAGAACTGAATTGAGGGCTGAATACTAGGTGAACCCGTTGAGCATTACAAAATAAATGCAAAAGAAATTATAATATTATATACGGTACAGCGTGTATTAGGTATCACAGAATGGTGATTAGTTATCTATTCTCCCATTGAAAGAATGAAATTGATTCTTGTTGTAAGAAATAATGGAAAAGATTAAGATATAATACAGCAAAAGAAAAATTAAAACTCGTACGTTTAATGAAAAACTTTCAAACATGCATTATGCATTGAAGTATTTTTAGAGTAGGTGCTTTGTGTGAATTTATTTCGTCAAAACTAATTCTGCAACCATAATTGCCTATAATGTATGTAAAATTAGGATTTTGCCATAAAAAAAGTTAATTTTTTTTCAAAAATAACGTTCTGTTTTTATCAGTTTTTATATTTATTTACAAATTCTGTATCCATTTAATGTAGTTAAAATTTTCACAATTTTAACTGTGAATCAAAATTTTTCTTCTGACATCATCAATCAAGGACAAATGATGCTAAAATAAGATTATATTAAAAGATTTTAACTATTTAAAACATATAGACAAAAGATACATCTAATTGAGTAATATTAATGTTTAATAATATTAAAGATTAATAATGTTAAAGTTAAATAATATTAAAGTTTTAAATTTAGCTCTAAAAAATCAATAGTTGCTTAATTTCTAGCACATCTGATAGATGGCGACACTACCGAGGAGTAAAATAATTGAACTTAAAGAACAAATTTCATTTCTTTATTTAATGAATAATAAAATTATCAGCTTTAAAAACTAGGTATAATAATTCAAAAATTAATTTTTTAAAAATATTTTTACTTTTACAAAAATATTTTTTCAAAAAATATTTTTATTGTAAGTTATAAAACAAAATTTTAGAATCAAGAAGACATCAAGATTCGTCTTTAAGTGCTGCCATCTATATTTCTATTTAGTAACAAACTTTTGAATAAACAACTAAAAAATAATAAAAACATTGATAAAAAGTAAGATTGAGTAAAAAGTAAGAGAAGGATATCATATTAAAGAGTAAAACCATTCCTTTTTCCTGTTCTTGATACTGTCGGTAGGAATGGTGGATGGTTTTCTGGCGTGCGAGTTGATTTATTCGATCAAGTATCTCACAGTGAAAACGATATTTCCAGCGATATCAGCTTTTGACTTCCTGCTCATTCACCTGTAGAATCAAAGTCCTCTTTTACTTAGCAATCTGAAACCAATTTATCCAGTTACAGTTTTTATTTTATTTTACTTTTTTTAAAAAAAGTTTTAGTTAGTGTTGTTCAAGAAAGCAAAGTGCATTAACCTTCTATGTCTAGAGATCGACTCCTGTGAGATGTTTATAAAGGCAAGCATTGTGCTTAATCCTGAAAATTTTTAAAGAGCAAAATGTACGTCTAAAGTGTTTCAAATTTACTATGCATAAAATTCCAGAAAGTTTTTCAAGTGATAAAATATTTCGGGTAATTACACTTTGTGTTAGTCTATTTCTTTGACACGGTTAACTATAACAATCATTCTTTTATTGGAACTGAATTTTCCAAATTCTCCAGAGGATTTGTAGTTGGTACTGTTTTTCACTTTTTGGATTTTTGGAGAGAAGGTTTAGGGATATTGTTTCTTTTTTTTCTTTACCAAATTTAGCTCTTTCAAATTTGTGTAAATGAACCTTATGATTAGTCTCCTCTGAAAGAGTTATTTTTTATTGCATATTCGTAAATTGTTAATTTTTATCATATTTATGTATATTTGACACCTGAATTGCTCAGCTGATATTTTCACAGACATGTGTTGTCAAGAAATATTCAGGATAGGGTAGGAGTGAGAAAATATGAACTAAATTAAAAATAGGAGTACAGGAAAAATTGCTTCACTCTTAGCAATTTGTGATCACAACAAAAAATTACTTATTTCGAAAGTAAGACATTAGGAATTTATTTTACTGTTTTAAAAAGAGACTCTGTAGGGAACGGAACCTGTTTTCGCCTATCCCTTTTTAATAATCCTCAATCGGCCGCCTATCGGAAGGGTGCAAGTGATTCCACGTAGAGATTCGCCTCAATTTGCATCACTCTCGGAAGGATTCCTCTAAATTCTGTACTTCTTTCTTTTTCAGATTAGTCCCAGAGGTATTGAGGAGATCACAGGTACAGGAGCTTCCCCCAGAGACAGATATTCTTTGAAGTACCACAGTGAGTGAATGTCACACAGCAGGTGTGCCTTTCTGTGACCGCAGTAGAGTACCTTCTGATAGGAATTTGGAATAGAATCGGACTGCTCTAGTAGATTTCTTGTACTTAATGGTGAAGTTAGCGGGGTTGACGTGAACCTCGTGGGTTCATTAAAACTTCAATAAGCAAAGAAGAATTAGTGAATGTTGCCCCTTCTAAATGATCAACCGGATTGGTCTAAAATAGAAGTGGAGAATTCTGTGAAGCCAAATACATAACTTGGGCCGCGGTCTCACCACACAAAGTCATCTCAAGCGCTCACAGGCCCACTATAATCTTAACTCGACATTTACTGAAAAAGGGACCTCAGGATTTCGCTTAAAATTGGGAGGACTGAAAAACCTAAGCATTAAATTAAATTAAACTGGGCTAATTAAATATTTTTAAAAAGTATGTTAAAGGTAGCATAAAAAAGGTGAGTTTTGGCTGCCAGAGAATAGCTGGCGCCATTCGCGTTGGGCTCCATTTGTCAGATCAGAATCCCGATATAAGACCAAGTCTTCTGGCTTATGCAAAGCCCATTACAGAGTCACTCGACATTAATATCCACAGATTTGCCCTTTCATGTCTTCTGAGTACACAGGGGTGTTTAGTAGGTCTACCAACGACGAACCCGGCACCTTACGGCTCTAGCCCCACAAGCTGATCAGTAGATCATCTTAGACTTAGATGACCCACACCCACATCCAACTGAAAAAGTTTATGGATGCATAAGAATAAGTGGGTGGGGAGAACCTTTCGATATTATTCACTTTAATGTTATACACTGAATTATTAACTTAATGTAACAATAAGTTACATTCGGTCACCCTGTGTGTCTTCGAAGGTGACATGCCGGGGCAGGACCGGTGTGAATGCAGAGCGACTTCGGACTTCTCCCAGCCAATAAAGCTGTCCGTTCGTTTTGGGGAATTTTGACCCTCTCCCCCCACCGTTCTGGAGTGGACTTTTTTCTTTTTTTCTCTCCGCGAACAGTGCAAAATTTTTTGGAGCGGAAGGGTTACGAGAAGAATGAGAGGTGAACGGCTGGCGTCCACGTTTTTGTGGGAGAACCCTTGGCAAAGAAATTTTTGCCCTTTTTCTTAGGTCGACGCAGTCTTCAATCAACAAAATGATAAGTTTATTCATTTGTATTCCTTGGGCATTTATTATTGTATAAAATCATTTAATCAAGATCTATTATTCATATGTTTCTTGAGTTATAATTTCTGTCTCAAACACTAGGACAACGTAACATTATTATTTTTACACTTAAGAAAAAAAAACTTTTTTTATCACTATCACTATTTTTACCAAGTATTTTCCCTCATTTTAAAATTTTTGTATATAAGAGTAATTTGAATTTAATATATTATAAATTTCCTTTAATCATCAGTAGATCGATTTTAATCGTCAGTAGATCATCTCGAGGCATTCCCTATCTCCATAGTAAATCCATTTTTTACTGTAAAAGTAAGATATTTCATGCCTTTACACTACATACAAAATTGAACCTGCAGGAAATTTCCACCACTCAACAAAGTTACTTCTGCTCAAATATTACGATTGTATGATCAGGGTTGTCTTGCCTACCTCCTCCACAAAAGAACAAATTAAATTGCATTTTGTTCTTAATAATCAGATTATTCTTTATAATTTTGTCAGGTATGAAGCATATTAAAACTCATAATGAAAACAGGATTTGTGTTGTATTTTGTTATGACTAAGCACTGCCTACCTTACGTATTGAAAAGGCACATCCCTAGAAGATCAGCATGCTACAGACCGGTTGTGTTAGTTGGTAACCTTCAGATATTTAGTTTACCCTTTTCTTTCTGTTTGCTTTTGATGCATCTGACAAGTCGAAATGGTTTGACATGTTCGACAAGTTGCAGCAATTTAATCTCTTTTTCTTTTTTCGTCAACCTGCTCTTAGCACTTGATTTAGGACATTTAAAACATTTGAGTATTTTTGCTGCTTTGACACGTGAACTTGTTTGTACAATTTTGTGATTGAAGTAAGTCACAGTAAAAGCATTTTATTAAGGTGGTCATAGACATTTATTTACGAAAATGAATGTATGTAATTATGTGGATAAGAATCCTTGTTATTGCATAGAATGAAAATTTATGATGATTCATGATGTTTTAACATGTAACAAAAGGTTTTATTCTTGTTTATTTTTCTATTCAGTGAAATGACTTTTACAATCTCGCAGTTTTAAGTCCTTGAAAACACAAAGTGTTGTTTTGAAAATTAAAATATCAAAGTGCATTGTAAAAAAATAAACTATCGTAGGATTATTCCTTTAATAACTCTTTATTCAGCAAAACACTCAAACTAGTATTAGACCAATCATAAATTCACTGATTGTGCCCCCAGTGATCACGTCTCTCTTATATAAGATGCAACAACAGTTATGTAACTTAAAATTAACAACGGTACTAAAAGGTAGTTGTGAGAGTGCAGCTATGTTTGACATAAGGTTTGTGAAACTGATTTGCCCGCTGCACTCACACGTTGTGGGATGAATGCCCAAGTTTTTTTCGCGACTCTAAGAAGTGTGTGGTGTGGCCAGTGAAAACGATTGCACTTCACCAAGTTTTGGAGAGTTGGGATTGGTCTCCAGGAGGCGATTCAGGACCATCCTTGGAGTCCCGGTCCTTCTGGACAGAGCCGGGAAAGGACGCATTGTGCAAAGAACAATGGAACAACGAAGGCATCAGCACAGGATTATGGAAAAAGTATAGGGTTGCCTGAGTAGAAAGAAGGAAGTAAAAGAATGCAGCGATCTCTTGGACATTGGCAATTTTTTTTCAAGCGTAGCACGTCGTGGAGTGCTTCTTTTAATTTTTAATTTTTTAAATATTTTTTTAGCATATTTCCTTGTCTTTTGTTCTATATTTGAATGTTGTAATATAGATCAGTGGCATTTTACTATAATTAAAGACGATATAAAGTAAACTTGGGTTTATTAATGGCTTTGAAATAACAGCAGCAATGTACTACACCACAGCAGTAGTGTAAATTAAATTCCTCATACTATGAACCCCAAAAGACTTATGCAGAATGTAAGCAAAATTTTAGGGAACACCGTGATAATTTATTTGCGCAGCAAAATATTGAGCATTATACAGACTATGAGACGGAAAACAAATTATAGAAAAGTTTCTACAACTTTGCTATTGTAAAGTAGCTTTCCAAGGATACTAGTGCAAGTAAACTAATTATCTAAATTCGATTGGTTTAACAATCGTTGTCGTATAAAATACTTCTAACAGTGGCTCTGATACTGCTTATTCAGTATTGTTTTCTGGTAAACAAGGAATACATTTTATATTCTTCTAATAAAAATCAAAATTAAAACGGAATCAATATAAGGATGTTGGAAAATAAATATTTATACGGCCAGCTAGCACTATAAAGAGATTTTGTAAACGAGATGTGGATAGCCAGTGTGTGTATGTGTACAGAGGAGTAGGATGCTTACATTCTGTTTCAAAATAAAAGCATATTAATAAACCTATTTAGGGCATGTTTACTGTTTTGTATAGCGTTCATTAATTAATTCATTTCAAAGGGAATAATGTACATTTCAAAAGAAAAGAGAAGAAAAACAAAAAATCCAAACAAACGTAGAAGCAAATTTAGGTTTCTTGGAGTTCCTTATTTTTTAGAGATTAAAGAATCTTCTTGTTATAATCAGTATAACCTGTCTATAAGGATACACTATGAAGTCTAGAAAAAATATTTTTACAAACAGGTTATCGATACAGGTTTCAAGACAAATTGATTACTTGTGTATGCAGTGTTTATATACAGAGTGTGCATACATCTTGGATTGTATTTCCTAATCTAACTTTATTTAAATAATTTAAAAATAACTATTTATGACATGACTACTAACCTCTTGATGAATGTGCATTGAAGAAATGAGGAATTTTGCAAGACAAAAGAAAATATTTTTATAGACAGGTGTATCGTTATAGAAAGTAGCTTTATATACATGTTTTTCTGTATACTTAATATTTAGCATTTCCTATAATGTCTCTTAAAACATTGTTAGATTTCAATAATCTTATGATCGTTAAATTTCTAACAGGTTTCGACACGAGGAAACCCGTTCGAGGAAGTTCCGTTTCGTAGTGGTGTCATAAGTTAAGTGGCATTGTGCTTCCCCAAGTAAAACCAACACGCTTTCTGTCTCTATTGTCGTCGATATTTGACATCTGTGTGCTGTCATATTAGCACTACTTGATACGTCTGCGGACGCATGTGTTTTGTGAAGATCTCTTCTCCAGCCTTCAGTGCGAGAGGTGGTGTGTGGAGACACCCTACGAAAATGTTTTCCGTCTCGTGTCTCCCGGACATCTGCTTGTTCTAACGGGGTTATAGAGAGGGGCGTCCATGCCACCGGCCTGTATAATACTATACTCTACTTACATGCCCATGCACAATACCGGCACGTGGCCCGGCGTGCTTCCTCCGGAGACGCGTGTTGAGGGCCGCCAGGTGTTGGAGCACGCCAGGTGCGGAACATCTGGATAGCTGGGAGAAGCGCTTTCTTAGCCCACTGGGGTTGGGGCATACGAGCCGGAGAAGATCAACACGGGAAGATGTTGGGAGAGCATCGAGTTAAAAGGAAAGGATTGTGTTGTGCTAAACTATGACATAGAGTGAGGTACTTGAGAGCGATCTCATATTTTCAATATACACATTAATTTGTAGAAAAATTTAATTCTATAATTCTATTCGTGTTGGAAAAATGCTTACGACATGACTCAGTTTAAAATAATAAAATAAAACAATAAGTTAAAATATATTTCACTTAATTCTATTTACTTATTTAATTTAAACTGTGAAGGAATTAAGACTTGTTATTTAATATGTTACTATATTTATGTCATAGCAGAGCCGTAACTAGGTCCTTTTGCGCCCGTGGCAAAAAACTGGTCTGCCCCCCTACCACCATATATAGTACGAAAATATGTAAACATGATTTTTTTTCTATCATATATTCAGAATAAACTATTAAAATATTTTGTTAATTCTTAAAATGGTCCTAGTACATTAATTTTTATTTTTCTTCTACTTTTACCTTATTAATGCTTAAAAATATTTTTAAACTCTATAGATATTATTTTGCTAATAGACTGAATAGTTTTTTTTTCAGGGGAATATTTTTTATTTGAACGTTGAATTTTCATTGAAAATTGAGTTTCTAAATTTAAATTTAGTTTTGATAACTTGAATTTAAAATGAATAATAGGATTTGTATTAAGGCCTATTAGGAGTGCTTGGTAGACATTTTGTAAGAATCTATAACAAGTTCAGTCTCTAGAAGCATTTTAAAAAATAAGAAAATTCACTAAAAAAATCATTTATAAACACATTGCATTTATAATAAAAAACTATTTTTCAACTTTTCCTTATTTCTATTTGGGCGAATCGTTCTATTTCAGACCATATTTCCTTCATGATACCCATCCCGCTGCGGGCATGGATGTTTGTAGTCTTTCGGATTCGGCTTTAAGCTGTAGGTCCCGGTCTCATCAGCCCTCGTGAGTAAAATAGTAGACCGTAGCACTCCAAACCAACCTTCATGGTGCGGCGCCCCTAAGACTGATTGCGCCCGTGGAAGATGCCACCTTTGCCACGCCCTAGTTACTGCCCTGTGTCATAGTTATGACTGATACCATGGAAATGTAATTTCTCCGAGGAAAAGATCTGTAGGGACACTTTTTTCTATAAAAAATAAAATTACCAATCTTAAATTAAAATGAATTAGTTTTGTAATCGTTAAATTGTGGAAAAATAACTAAATTATTCAATTTTGCAAACATCGAAAATATTATCTTTGATAATATCCGGGAAGATGTCAATACTAAAAAATAAAAAAAAACTACAAACATTTATGAACTAATAAATATTGAATGTAGGTTAAACTAGTTCTCTAAATAAAGACATTTTATTTTAACGTTAGAGACAAAGTTTTCTGAATTTTCAATTTCCTTGACATTTTGAGGAGTGAAAAGTTTGAGAACTCCAAAGATAGGATATTTACAAACAACTTTATCTCGAGTTCTTCCGGGACCAAAATATTCGGTTCCTCCATAACAGAAGAAACGACTCAGAAAGTAAAGTAGAGAAAATTCACCGAATAAAATTAAATCTCAAGGGTACTATTAGAAACAGAGAAAAATAAGTTTTTTTCACCCTCATTCACTTTTATTTCTTGGGGGTCTATTCAGAATGAATGCTTAAGCTTTCTTTGGACCGTCTCCAGGTTTTGTAAGGGAGCTGGCCCAGCCACGCAAGGGCAGGAGCTTGGCGACGAAAACATCGTTTCATCACCCTGCCACACGCGCCGCGGCGTAATGCCGAGTTTTCACGCATGGAAACAAATTCCGTCACTTATTATGAGAACAGAACTTTAGACGGATAGAAGGCAATATTCCACAGGCAATATCGTTGTCGTGTAGTCCTCGTTTATATTTGAGTATCAACCTGTGATCAAATGTATAGTGGTGATTTATTTTTAATTGCGTTGTGTTAAGTATTTTTGTACTAAATTTAACCACAGGTTCTGAGAAACTACAGACATAAAAATGAAAATAAACTAACAGCTATTTTGACAGCAACCGAGACTAGCTTATTATTAAAAAAAATTAAATTTATTATAATATATATACATCTATTTACATACAGAACTAATGCTAATTTTTCATAAAATAATCTTTGTCAACATCTTCTAAATTAGTTCTGACAAATTTTTTATATACTTAAGTAATTTTGTAAATAGATAGAGGACCTAATCTCAATTTCAAAAATGTATGTAAATTTGGGGTACCTTTATGGGTCTAAAATGTTGGGCCCGGAACACTTCTGGTTGAAGGTGATATGGCTGATCAGGAGAGGGAATCTATATATCATCCGTTGGTCTCGTCAGGGGCTTCCTCCTGAGTCTTTGGGGTGCGACCGTACTATTTGGTGCAGGAACACTTCCTGTTGGAATTGGCTGGACTCTCCTAGTCTGGACTATCGAGCACCTTCTCCTCTGGACTCACGAACAACTTCCGTTGGACCCGACTGGACTCCCGACTTTCGAACACCTTCTTTTGGGACCTCCGAACCTCTTCTCTGGGACCTCCGAATTTACTTTATGTATGAATGAATCAATTATATAACAGATCTAAATCGCCTCATCACAATCGTGACATGGGAAATGGAGCGATTTTAGCGTAATGATTATGAGCATATGTTTTATTTCGGTATAGAAATTGGCAAGACCGTAGACAGGTGGAAGGATTTGAGGGACTGGTCCCTCCCCCAAAATTTTGAATGACCATCCCCTATATAATAATAGCCTAAGTTGTCTGTCCGTGAATTTATGAAGCGGTTGTACCTGGAATGGATACAGGCATCCATATTGGATTTTTTATGAGTTAGGGTTAGCAAAATTCAAAGTGAATTCGAAATCCACCTCATCCCCCCCTTTTCGAGCGTTTAATGCTATTATTTCAAGCCTTATTCTCCCTCTTATTCTATACTAAATTCATTATTGATAGGATGGCGAGGGCGGAGCGCAATATTTAAATTTCTGGACTGTTTTTACTTGACCCTTATATAACCATCTCCTTCCCCACGTGTAAGCTGGCACATGGGGTACAGTATCTGCCCGTTTGATTGTCGTATTTCTTGGGTTGATGGTTCTACCCCCGACGTAGCCGAATTTTTCTAAATGTCTAATTAATTTAATAATTTTTGTTCTTTCTTTTGAATTCTTATTCCTAAATTTGTTTTATTATTTTTAAAATAAATTTTTACCATTTTTCAAATTTTTATGATTTTTATTTTATTAAATTCACGTATTGCCATTTTTATATCAAGCCCCATTTTAAGAGCAGGCGATTAAATGTATCAATTTATCACATAATAAATAGGTAAAAATAACAATTTTTTTTTCTAGCATTATGACGTCATTCCTTTAACCATCTCAGTTAATCATTTATTTTAGATTACTTAAATATCTTCTGCATTATTTCCATACGTTTTATTACTGAACTTAGATATTACGTAAATAATTTTCTTATGGTAATATTTTGTTTCAAAATAATTCTCAGCCAAAAAACAAACCATTTTTTTTACCTGCCTCATAGGGTACTTTGCAATTCTGAAAAATTAAAAATTTTACTGATCCCGTCATAGGACGGGCTATATGCTAGTTTTGTAGATAGACATTGCCTCATGTTTGTGTGTGTGCTATTTGCCTAACTGTTCATGAACATAAACAGTTATTCTCTAAAAAAAAAAACCGCCCAGACCATAAAAGTCTTCCTGGGCCGCTGGCCGAGAATACAGTGCTTTCCCTTTCATCAATTGAAGTATCATTCACAAATAAAGATATCTGTCTCGCTTAGTTCCCCTCCGAAAATAATTTCTGGCTACGGCCCTGGAAATTGGATTAAAACATTGATGTACAATAATGTGCACATTAATTAAGACAAACACAAAAACTTTCACAAATGTAGTTTAATTAGTTAAAGATTACACGTATGGTATACTAATCTAGTAAAAATCTAGTAGTCCTGTATGAATTTCGACAGAATTTTCACTAATTCAGAACTTAATATTTTTACGTCGTAATCATGAAACCAAACTTTTATGATATTTTCAATTTTTTTCGAACAGTCTATTTTACTTGCACGTCTCTTCAGAATGCTCCCCAAATATTCTATGTGTCTTATCTGGAGAATTATCAGACCTATTTAAATTGTTAATTTCTTTTCTGGAATTGTTTTTACCACCATTATGGCATGGGGCAAGATCTTGTTGAAGCATACAAATAGTATATACGACTATCTGTATAAACGGCATATTTTATCTTTTAGTATCAAAATGCTTTTTTAAATTTAAAATTTTTGACTTTATCCTTCCTTTACCTGATACTAAGCTGCCAGGTCCTCCAGATGTAAAATACCCCCAAACATCTGCTTCTTAGGGTGCATAACTGGTTGTTTCCTGATGGGTTCTCCAGTTCTTCCTCCGAGAAATGATGATTGAAGCCTTTGTACTGGAAAAAAAATCGTCGCTGAATACAACCTTATTACAGTCTTATGCAATCCAAGATTCATATACTTACTAACCAAGACAATCATTTTATTTTCATGTTATTTTTATCATGTGTTTTGTATGATTTTATCATGTATTTGTATTTTTATGTATCATGTATGTTTAATCATTTTTTATCATGTTATTTTCATTACAGGTATTAATAACTGTTTTTGGATTGATGTTCTTGCTCATAGCATTGCTTTAATTCCTTCGTCGTACTATCGATGGTTTAACGTTCATATCATTAGCCAATAATTCTCTCCGACGATCTGTAGTTGTCTTGAGAGAATGCATTTTATTATTTTGTATAATAATTTGTTATTACAAATGCTGTTTTACGCTTGCACCTACATTTATACTTCTGGTTTGGAGAGAAACTATACCAAGCTTAGTTGGCTAGTTAATAATCCTGGAACCACTGGATGTTCCAACTCCAACTATGCAACATTATTCCTCACAGACATAGCTTTATTAGTCAAACAATTCTAGTCCTTTACCGGGGTGCGATACTTTTTCTTTCACACACGTGTAAACCAGAGAATGATACAATCGAACAGTTACAGCACTTGAAACTCAACTAATGCGAAAATTCTCTACATCTGATGGTCATTTGTTCATACAAGTCAAAACAAAACTTCCTTTTCAACAAAATGTAGTTGAGAGCTTTTTCAGGATACAAAATACAGTGAAAGGACGAATTTTATCGAAAAATTATTTTATCTCAATAAATTTGCATAACTACTGTATTAGTTGATAAACTCATTATATTTTCTATTAATACTGGAATTCAAAAATGGCATCGATCCTTAAAAATGGTTTTAGGACTATCGATGAGTCAAAAATATGAAGTTTATTTAACAAAAATATTAACAATTTTTTTCAGTTTTTCTTTTCTCATTTTTAGTAATAAGACTTTTTTTCAATTGATATTTTTGGTTTGGTTTGGAGAGCTACGATAAGACATTTTTTATACTCGATGCTAAGCAGACCGGGACCTACTACCTAGAAGTTATTTCAAACGGCTGCAAACAATTATGCTAGTACTAGGATTCGTATTCACTAACTTCGGTATTGAAAAACAGCGTGCTACCTACTCAGTTGTTGTCTGGCAACACACACACACACACACACACATATATATAGAGAGGGGCACTTAATTTTTATTTAAAAGTATATAACTTTAATTATTTCAAAAGTAATTAGAATTTCAAAAGTAATGATAATTTTTTTACTCCCTGTAATAAAATGCAAAAATAAGAGAGATCAGAACTTGCCATTAGAAATTATTTTACAGTTGAACGTTCGAACGTATAGTCTAATGTAACTAATGTTATAATAATGTATTTGACGAACAGTGTAATATGTATACTGTAAAGAAACATTATTATTATTTATATTTTCATTCACACATATAATTTATAATATTGTATCTTTACCGTATACATAATTT
>CM063504.1:61531195-61571195 GCA_032207245.1 Pardosa pseudoannulata | reverse complement strand
TTGCAATATAGGTCGGTGAAGTGTCCACTGACGCTTGCGGTGACAAGTTGCAGACTCCTTTTGTATTTTCTGTAACGCCAAACTCGTGACTCGGCGCCATTTTTGATCTGTTAAGAGAACTCCGTCTATTGGTCCCTTTTAAGTTATAGAAACTGTAATGATAGATGCAACCAATGAGGTATGTATAAATGATATTGAATGCACATGTATCAAAATACAAATGAGGCTTTAGATTCAAGATCGATTTTGATGATATGCTAATCTGGTACCGAGAAATGTATTTTTTTTTAAATAAAGATCGTTCTTCGAAATCATCTCGACTGGCTATGCCAGAATTGGAAAGACACTGCTTTTCTGTCACAGGTACAAATCCCATCACTGGTATGAAAAATCAGAGTTATTGGAAATCATCTTTAAGCAGAAATCTATTTCATACCGTTTTCATATAGTTAATCGTCGAGGGCTTTCTTGGTTTCTTGCGTAACTTAAATTTGAGCTTCTCACGAAGCCCTGTAAAGTCCTAAGGTAAGAACCCCATTCCCTGCAGAATGTGGTCTTTAATTCCAAGGTTCCAAGGTATTTCCAAGGTGTGGTCCTTAAAGTTGTCCAAGGAGGCAACCGTTTCCTACCACATTGACTACGATTGTGGATTAACCACCAGTATGGATTTTCTTCTTCTTCTTTTTTTTAAACTTATTACTCAGTATTATATTTTTATTTAGAAAACTTTAAAATTTTGTTGCTAGATATGAGGCAACCATTTAGAAAATATAACAGAACTTTTGGGAATGAGGGCTGCACGTCGATGATGTCGTTAGTTACAGTAAATTGTTTGGATAAAATCAATTGTGTTTAATCAGAAATGTTTCATGCTTTTGTCATCATCGACACCCCTTGGGTATCGCCTGAAAGGCAAGACGATGGAGCAAATCATCAATCTACTCGTGGACAAACGGGAATATTAACCTTTTACAGTCCATTGTTCCCAAAAGGGAGCATAATATTAATAAAATTATTTAAAATTAAATTTCATCAATATTGATTCAAAAAAATTAGCAAATGTATTAAAAGGACTACTCAATTTTTTTAAAATAAAAGCTATACTTCTATGATTAATAGAAAAAAATGTATAAAAAATCATAAAAATGACCCTTTTCATCTTTTTCTATAGAGCACACATTAAAAATTCACATAAATGTAAAAAAAAAGAAACATCTAATGCTTCTAAAATCCGATTGGTATCCTTAAAACAACTTTAATTTAATAAAAAAATATGAAATTCGACATTAATAATCAGAAACGTACCTGGAATAATTTATTAATTATTAATATTCCCAATTGGGAACAATGGACTGTTGCCGCTATACTCGACAAAATAATTTCTTCTACGGAGAGCATTTCTTGAAAGGGGTAGGAAATGAAGGGGAATTCCCCAATTTTATGAAAGGGCATTTCAATTCTATAAGCAGTCTAGTGCGTTCGCTTCTCAGATATTATTTTGAAAGGTGTTAAATGTATTTTGTGTGTGAACAAGTTACAACCGCTCTTCTAAGAATTTCATCAAGGAAAGTTAGGCCTTAACCTGGACCCAAAGTTTACTGCCCTATATCACAGAGAAAAAGTGATGGTCATTTTCTTGTACAAACAGCAGAAGGTGGATATGCATAGTGCACATTAAATGCAAGATTAGCTTGCAATGAGTGCAAGAAAAAATTGCATCTCCATTGATTTCCAATCTATCATGGCATAAAGGTATAAACTCATGCTTTTGATATTTGTTTAAGAAAATGTTGTAAATGTAGAAAATGTTTTTAAACATTATTGATATCTGTCCTTAAATTTAAGAATACATTTGAAATTCATTCTAATTATTTTTCTTATTATTTAATATTTAATATATACATCATTCTATTCAATTTGTGAATCCAGTGTATAGTCAGAAGTGGCAAATGTTCCCAATTGGGAACATCATGAAAATCATAAAAGAAAATTTTTTCCCACAATTAAATGACTAATATACCTTAACTGAAGCATTAGAAGGCAAGATATGCAAAAAATAATTTAAAATATATCTGGATCTGAATTCGACTTATAAAAAGAAACACTATAATCATTGGTAAAAATATTCTTAATTGGAAAACATTTAATCCGTACAGAAAAATTTCTACTTTAATCCCAGTCCAAAGTTACGGGATTTGTTGGTGTCTAAAATCAAAGATTCGTCTACTGATAGATAAGAATGAGGTAAATTTTTGTACATTTTTATTTACTTACACTGTATATCTGCCAAGCTCCGACTCTAAGAATAACTTTTTCTCTAACTTCTTGATCTCCAATTCATCTGAAACTTTGCTATCTAATGTATCTTCAATGACAATTCACGAAACAATAATAAAATTACATCACTACACTTTATTTTACCAAATATTAAAATTCTAACTCTTGTTATCTATCCTCTTTTTTTTTTTTTTTTACTCTTTTAGATAACATGTTTTGAGGTTCGGCTATCAAATTTCAGCCTTTACGTTGGAGGCATAAATTCAATTGATGGTAAATAAAAAGGGATTTTTTAAAAGTTTTTCCTCTATTTTTATTGAGAATTCATTAGAAACCGTCAATGCTAAAATAGATTCAAGTAGCAACTGATGGCGCATTTGAGATTTTATTTCCTATTTAAAAGTTTTCCTCATTTATAAACTTTTTAGGTTTATACCCCTTCTGAGCCAGTTACACGTTCAGAAATAATTAATTTCATAATTAGCGTCATTAAAGTCCCGTTAATTTTGCCCGCATTTTCAACACAAGAACTTATATAAACCAGTTAAACTATGAATGAGAGTGGGAAAATAATATTGGAGTTTAAGAACTTCCAAGTAAATTAACTTTATCGATTTAATAGTTAATTTTTGTTTTTTATTAATATAATAATCAAAATATCTTTGGACCAAACTTGCGAGCAATTTTTCTCGAGTATGTAGTAGACTCAATTATATCGAAAAATCAGTACATGCACTGCAGTATTAAAAATTTCTATGTTGTAAAGCCCTGATTAATACGTTTAACAGTAATAGAAATAATAGAAGTTCTCTTCAGTACACGAAACCTATTCTAAAGCTTACACAATAGCATAAACTACAAATAGGCAAAAATTCCTGAATATCCATATTTTTTTAAGTCACATGCCGGGCCATTATGCTGGGCAAAAATTGGCAAAAAATTCGATAATTATTTTTTGATGAATTAAAATAAGTAAGAGTAAGAAGTAAAAAGAGTGTTTTAAAATCCATTATCTTACAATAAATATATATAATCACCACAATATGCAAAACAATTGTTATCAGTAATATCTTTAACCCCCTAGTCCATTAATTATATGACAATCAAGGAAAAAAATAAATTTGTGCATTGCTGTACTTAAAAAATGATGATCTTGATTTTGTAGAAAAAGAATATTCAGCATGATTCTTCTAAAGTAAGTTCAAACTACCTTAGAAACTCGAATGAATGGGATGGTGGAAAATAATTAGAAGTGAAAAATAATAATAAAACATATTTTTGTTATACCTTTTCTCCTCTTCTTTTTTTCCATGAATGCTTATGATAAAAGTATCTTAGACTTAAAAATTACTGTATTGTAATTTAACCCTCCGAGTGGTACACACCGAGGAAAAAATGTCTCCAAAAATACGCTAAAGCTTCATTGTGTCAGTGACCAAAGTGTTCTATGATTTTTTACTTCACCCTTTGTCGACTAGATTATAATACGGGAAACCCACCCTCGTTACTGTCCGTTTACTTCTGGTTATAAATAGATATATAAATAGACATTATAGATTGTTAATTTTTAATACACATAAAACTCCTGAAGTCTCGAAGATCATCCCATAAGAAATAATGGGTTCTAAAAGTACAAATAAACATATTCTTTAAGAGAATGATTTCTATCTTTTTTACGAAAGTCATCGAAGCTATTTAAGTGGTACAATTAGAGATACATCTGTTACCGCAAACGAAATACTTCGAAATAGAGATTTACAAAGCCATGAAAAGCTATCAGCGTCTTTGTGCCTCAGAGAGTAGGTGAGCAGTTCCTAAACAATCGACCTGACCCTCCTACCTCAAAACTCCATAGGGGAAAACACTGGCAGAAATGTACATTACATTCATTTTCGGAACATTTGGAGGTCGAAAATTGTACGTGACAACCGCTTTGAAGACATCATCGGTTTGGTGGAATTGTACGTGCGAACCACTTAGAGCGTTAAACAAAGTGAAGCATTATTGGAAGTTATGGAAGCGGTGCTTCCCTAACAATCATACAAATGGTATACTTTTTTTATTTTATTCCTCACTCTATGTCTCTGTGAAACTCCCGGCTAAAGGATGGCCGAATGAGTAGGGTGCTGCTGTTCAGTACCAGAGTTCGGTATCGAATCCCACTCCTGGCATGAATGTTTGTAGCCGTTTGGTCCCGGTCTCATTGATTCCTTTAATTTCATCTCTTTTTTTCCGAAAAGTACTATGAAGGAAATGCAGTGAAAATTTCTGTACTCTACCGCAATGAAAATTTCTCTACCAAACGTCGGACCGTGGTGGAAGTTACAAAATCCATAATTGAAAAATTTTTTTAAGGTGATTACAATATTTGATTTATTTATTGATTATTTTTATATATGTTATGTCGACAGGCTGACACTTTTGACTGACTTAACGCTTCCATTTGTCTGTAAACTCGCTACTACCCCCTGATGAGGGCTTCAGCTCTCAATGAGCAGTGATGTCCACCTCGTTGGGAACTTATGTTCTAAAGTGTCTGTTTAAAAGTGATTCATAAACAAATGAAAATTAATACAAAATGACAGATCTAAAGGAGCACTCCCTCTTTTAAGCTGTCTGGTTAATGGATGTAAGTTTTTATTAGATATCTTAATACCAGATTTTACAAACCAGTATCCTTAAACTTTCCTTAAAATATCTCAAGCAAGTTCAGGCAGATTTAATATTTTTTGTTTATTAATGATAAAGAAGAAATTATTTTTTTAGTATAGAATACAAACACACGCATAAATATGTGTATGTTCTCTCTCTCTCTCTCTCTCTCATATATATATATATATATATATATATATATATATATATATATATATATATATATATATATATATGTGTGTGTGTGTGTGTGTGTATGCTTTTATTATACTATTGAGGTAGAGAATATCCCCTATGTTTAAACTTTAAACTCACACCTCATCACTGGTGTAAAAATATTGCACATAAAGTATTTTTAATAAAGGCAAGTTTCACAAGGTTAATTATCAATGTTTGAAAAAATACTATCTTGTCGTCAAATTTAAACAATTTTTACGTACATGTATTGCTACAGGTATATTACAGGGATGGCCAACCTGTGGCTAGCGAGCCACATGCGGCTCTTTGAAGAGTTATTTGTGGCTCTTGATAAATGTACCCGAGTTCCCTTTTCATTTTTGTGTTATTATATTTTAAAAAATTATTACAACTGATGGAGCTCCAGCAATGCTGGGTATAATAATCGGTCTTATTAGGCTTTTAAGAGATGATTCTCAAATTCTACAATTCATACCGATTTACTGCATAATTCACCGAGAAAATCTCGTTACAAAATATTTAAAATATGCTGATGTTATGAAAACAGTGTAACAAATTGTAAATTACATTCGCTCCAAAGCAAAAAAAATCATCGACGATTCAAAATTTTCTTAAAAAATTAAAAGACGAAGAACTTCTAAATAATATTCAATAAATATAATTTCTGTGAAAAAAATTAATACCTTTTAAATATCAATTTAATTGCGGCTTGCAAAAAATTTCAAATTTTGAAAAATGGCCTGGACTATCAAGGAGCTTGGCCACCACTGGTATATTACATTCTCAATCAAAGAAAAAAAAATTAGTCTTGACAGTTTACGGTTGCTTAAAAATTAGTTTGCCCAAGAAGCTGACTAATTGAAAATTATGACTTTTTCCAAGACACAAAATGGCGAATAAACTTCGATTGTTAAGCATTACAAATCTGCTGGGCGAGGTCTTCCGGACGTTTTGGCGGCTAAAAATACTCACCCGAGTGGCCACTCGAGGTTGTAATCGAATATCCGTTTGTGAATGACGCCACGTATTTCACTCAGCGAACGGAGTGGATCCAGACAGTGGCGTAAACGACTGGGCGCCAACTCGCTCTAATCAAAACACTGAGGAACGGATTAGTGTTTGCTTTTTTATTGCTCACTCGACTGGGCAATGAATGAAAAAGAAAGTAAAATATCTCAAGGAAAGCTGAAGATTTTCATATTTGGATAAGATATGGCATGAGAGAATACACGAATAAATAAAAAAAATTGTTGAACGATAAGGGAATTTATTTGTAAAATAATCTTATCTTTCGATAAACTTCATTCATGCTTCATTTTATTTTTTTCTTTACTGTTTATATTTTGTCTTTAGTTTACGTTTATGCTATTTAAGTAACTCTACAATCATAATGCTTATATGGTATACACATTTTTTTTTCCTGTGGGGGGAGTTAAGTGTCTGCAAGGATGTTTTGTACATCCTTATATAATTTTTTTTGTGTTTCTTATAAAATCCAAGCTAAAATATTAAACAAGTTGATATATAGATTCGTAATATCATAGTGTTTTATTGCTTTCGAGCGACCGACTATGCTTTATGATGGTTTTTCGACAATAAAACAGGAATAAAATGTAAAAATATTCATTCAACGGAAACTTATAGGAATTAATTTTATTATAATGATAATACTGTGCATAATATGTTAGTCAGTTTGCTATATCAAACAAACAAAAAATGAAATCATTGTATAATGCATCTGTCCCTACACAGGTAACTACCGCTTTACAGAATACCTACCAAATAAGGTACTTTTAAGCGTTTCCACCTGCTTGCAGTACTTGTATACATACACATACACGCAACTATATGAAATCAATGTTTTATTTCACTTTTTATTTACCTATAGTTGAAATTGGGAAATTAGGAAACACTGTATTTTATTACATAATGACATATTACATATTCTGTCAACCAGCAATCTGTCTTGGGTTATTAACTCTCAAGTAAGTATTAACTTTGAAATGTTTAAATGTAATTAGATTCTTTTGAGTCTTGAAATAATTTTTGTAATAATTTTTTTTCGTGATTTACCCATTAACGGCAATATAAATAATAGTGGGGTATACTGAGAGTTTTGAACTTTACTATTTGAATAATCTTATCATCGTGGAACAGATAAGCAGGGATTCATTAGAGAAGAGAAACTTGCAGCAGCAAGTATTAATAAACTAAGTATTAATAAAATAAAGTAGCTATCATATTTTTAAAAATATATTAAGTCAGTGTCATATAAGTCTAAGACTGCAGTAATGCAGAAGGTTTTACCATAATATGTTTTTTTAACCTATTGAAACAACTTCTGGTGAACCTATGAAGAATTAAGTATCCTAAACTTATTCAAAAGACTAAATCGGTTCTGCTAATTATTATCGCCTTTTACAAACTACAAAAAATATTCTGAATAAAAATAAAAGCATTAAGTTTTAAATGTATTTTTAAAGTTCAAACCATTCTTATTCCTGCGAATATTTATGATATTTATGTTTTGGTAGGATTTATAATTAAAAAATTTTCAAACTACTCTCCTTTTCTTTTTTTTCTAAACCAGCAATAATATACTTAAAGAAATTCTGTTCACTAATCTATGGTAGTCGACGTGTGGTGACCGGAGTTGAATAGTTCCAGCGCAGAATAGAACGCAACGTGTAGAAGTTGACTAAAATAGGTACCCAGTGTCCAGAGGTATAGCTGGGCAACCCCTGGACCAGGATGTTTATAAATATTCTGAATAAAAATAAGAACGTTAAGTTTTAAATGTATTCTTAAAATTCAAACCATTCTTATTCCTGCGAATATTTATGATATTTATGTTTTTGTAGGATTTATAATTAAAAAATTTTCAAACTACTCTCCTTTTCTTTTTTTTTTCTAAACCAGCAATAATATACTTAAAGAAATTCTGTTCACTAATCTATGGTAGTCGACGTGTGGTGACCGGAGTTGAATGGTCACAACGCAAATAGAACCCAACGTGTAGAAGGGGACTAAAATAGGTACCCAGTGTCCAGGGGTATAGCTGGGCACTCCCTGAACCAGGATGTTTATAAATATGGAAGCTGACCTTTAACATATGTGATTAGGTGCAGGATTAACAACTATGCCTTGTAAAAACTAATTATTCTTCAGTCAAAAGAAAGTACCAGGGTGCCTTATTAAACACGAAACTGGAAATTCAGAGCCAAAGATAGAGCTGCCTGGTGTCGTATTCTGCAAAAGGCTAGGGCCCATCCAGGGCTTTCATACCATTGAAGATAAAGTAGATTCTATGGTAGAAATTTTAGAAAGAAATATTAACATGGTTACTATTAATTTCAAGTTCTCTTCTTTCATCGTTAATTAAAAATTTGGAATCCATCCCCTGAAACTTTTTCATTTTATTATCAGCTCTTTTTTTACATACCAATCATCAGATAAGATTGCAGATGAATGTACGTAACAGTTTAACTAACTAAAAATACTCTTGAATTTATGTAATTGTGCTGTCTTGTTTCATTCCAAACTTATTTTAAGACAACGCAAAATATATTTTCCTAACACCTCCAACGCTGATTTTTCCGGATCATTTGGCGAGAAACCCCGAAGGCCATGGCAAAAAATCGTCATCTGAAATGATCTCCATCCACGTGATCCGCTGTTTGTTTACGCTGTCAGATGGAGCTGGTGCCTCTTAGACGCCTCGCAACTAATCAAGTGGAAGGATTTTTGGCAGAGGCAACGATTTTGGCACCTCAGTCAAGAGCTTTTGCCATCCGGGTGGTCGACAGATTTATGGACTAATCTCCGATACGCGCTCCCGAATTTCGACCACAATGGTGGCAAAGGGTTATATGGAAATGTTTACATAACCGAATTTGGAGCCTGGCCTTAAAAAAACTTAAATTGTTATACTTGCCTCATTTTCCTCCAGAGATTACTGCATGGTGTCAATAAACCCTCACTAGTGTTTACAATGTTCTTAGTAAGCACTCCTTATACGCAATATTCTTTACAAAAATACCCTTTTGTTCTTGTTTGTGCCCTACTATTGCGAACAAGCATTTATTTAAGGATAAAATATGCAGATAAATGGTAATATTAATTCGTGATAGGCAGATAGGAAACGCTGTTGTACTTTGGTCTTATTTTTAGGTTTCATTGTATTTATTTCTATTATGCAAAGAAAAAAATATTTGAGTAAAATTTTAAATAATTTTTTGAAGCAGGGACTAGGGAGAAAACTACCATGCTGCCACCTCCAGATGAATTGTTTGGGCAGTTGGAGTACATTCCGACCACAAACCTTTTTACATGTCCCAACCGCCCTTAACACGTTGAATGCCACAATAATTTTCAGAAATCTGGCCTAAAATGACAATTTGATTTAATCACATTATACTATTCTTGGAATAATTAAGTTTTTTGTTCACTTTTTAATAAATTTTCCGTTCATGCAAGCCAGCATTGATTTTTTGTTCTTTTCCCAGAAGCTATCTATCGATATTAGCACTAATATACTACGTATTTATTCTAAGTTGCACGAAAATGTCAAGTAAACACAGTACGAGATAACTCGTTGGCGTCCTAGAAAAGAACGCAATCTACGAGTTATCTCGTAGTTAGCAGTAAACGTGTTAATGATCACGGCTTATCTATGTCGAGTAGTGTAGTGACCGAATAGCAGAGTATTGAGTACTCGCCATTTACTACTCGGTCGAGTACTGAGTAATTATTTCTTTTAAAATATCCACTTATGTGCACATGACGTATTTTGCATTTATTGATATGACAATATGGTTTTTAAACATACAATCATAAATTTTATTTCAATTTGAAAAGTAACGGAATAAAAGACAGTCTTTAAAAACAATTTTTGAAAAATATTAAATTTTAAAACTATAAAAATTAGAGTTATTAAAATAAATGTATAAAAGAAAAGAATAATAGAAATTCAGTTGTAAAAAGTACAATTTGCCAATGTGAAGTTAAAAACGATGCATCTATTTCTTCATGATATCGCCTATCTAATAATTTTCTGTTAGTGTTTGTTTGTTGTAGTGACGATTACTTAAGTAATATAAAAGTTTTATAATTCCTAATTTTACTTCATTAATTTGTTTTCAGTAAAAAAGTAACTTATACTGTTATTTATAAACTAGTATATAGCCCATCATATGACGGGATTAGCAAAATTTCTAATATTCCAGAACTGTTAAGTACCCAATGAGGCAGGTAAAAAACGGTTTGTTTTTTGGCTGAGAATTATCTGGTTCACTCTCAATAATTTATTTATCGTCATACTCCTCTAGAGTCTCCCGATCCTGTAATGCAGTTTTGAATCACATTGAATTCATTTAGTCAAACCGTGGGGTTATGTATAACAAACAAACACACAAACGAACAAACTTCTTAATTTCCAAATATATATAAATTAAAAGTTAGATAATTATTAGTCCGTGAAACAGACTCCTAGAATTATATGAAAATAATTTATTGTTAATACCGCTGATAAAATTTTCATTGCTACAAAAAATAATCGACGATTAAATTTAAAATTATCACATATGTACCTAATCTATTATTTAAGCCAAATATAAAAGAAAATAATTTACGTAATATCTAAGTTCAGTGGTAAGAGATATTATAATAGTGTAGACGATATTTAAATAGTTTAAAATATGAAATGATTCAATGAGATGTTTAAACGAATGACGTCACAATGATAGAAAAAATTGTTATTTTTACCTATTTATTAAATGATAAATGGATAAATTTAATCCCCTGCTCTTAACCAGGAAAAATAGGGCTTGAAATAATGGCATTAAACTCTCGAAAACGGGTGAAGGGTTGGATTTCGAACGTTTTAAAGACGACAGTATTTTTTGCTGTGATATGAAGCATATTTATACCAATTTATTTTAGAATCGGATCGATAGTTTAGGAGAAGATAAACTTTATTCACTTTGAATGGATGCCTTTATCCATTCCAGGTCCAACCGTTTCATAAATTTGCGGACAGATAACTTAGGCTATTATTATATAGGGGATTGTATTGGTATTATAATTTAATATGCCTAATCCACCTAAAAAGGGGTAAAATTCGAAGGGAAAACAAAATATTACTAATGCAGATGATCGAGGAAAAAAAATCACAAAAAATGCATCAATTTTTATTACGGACCAAGATATAACCTCATTATGTACCTTGGACTGGTTGATTTCTTTTATAATTGTTCAACTCATAAACTCATAGGTATTTGCCTCTAATCTATCTAACAGGTCTAATAGGATCAGGGCCCTACTTCCAGAGATGGGGGCCCAGGGCAAACCCATTCAACCGAGGCCCCCTCACTCTGCTGTACAGAAGTGATGGCTACGGGGTTATTGTTATATATAGTGATGCTTAAACTATGGCCCACAGAACCTATAAAGTTGACTCATCAATGTAGTTAGTAAAATAAAATTAGTTGAAAATAAAATAAAAAATTATGAAATAAGTAAAATTATAAAAAAAGTTACAAGAAAAAATCTTGGAAGGTAAAGCGTATATTAGAATTTTGTAAGTCCTTACCCGAGGAATTTTCCTACCTAAAACAGAATGTAGCTGCGTGTTCTACATTTTTTGCCAGCACTTACATTTGTGAACAAGCTCTCTAATGATACTGAATAAGTCAAAAACTAAAAGAAGAAATTGTCGATAATTTAAAGTGAATTTTAGATATACGCATCATATTTTTAACTTGAAATAGCAGTTAGTTTCGGGGCACCTTTTGACTGGGGCCCGAGCGCTTGCCCCGTTTGCCCTGTCAGAAATAAGCTCTGATTAGGATACTTGCTGAAATGAGATTTAGCAATAGGAAATGAGATTTAGCTATAAGAAACAAGTATTACTGTATTGCAAACAAAAATTATGATATGTATATATGACAGTTTGCGCTTAAAGGGCTTCATGGCATGATATTTATCACATAGGAATAAGGCAAAGATATATTATCTAGAACAATTTCGTTGTTTGCTCGAATAACTTATTGAAGTTTCAACAATCAGAAACAAAATTTAACATAAAGGCTATTGTATTTTAAACTTAATCTGTGGTAAAACATAGAAACCGATATAAATTAAAACGGGTAGACTGTCGACTGTCCAAACATTTATTATTTTGAGTCATCTACAGCAGCAGTTAAAATTTTTTTCGCCGTGTCACCTCTCGATGTTGCATACATCTCGTCACCCACCTTGAATGTCTCGGATGTATAGGTTTAGTTTGGAAAGTTGTGGTCTACTGAGGGTTGATGAGAGCGAAACATACTGTTTTAAGCCGATTCTGAATGGCTACGAACATCAGTGGGATTCGGACCCACTAACTCATACCGAAGAACAGCACCCTACTTATCCAGCAGGAAGTAGATGATCGGTCACACTTCAAGAAGAATGCAAGGAAACATTTGTTACCACGTTCCAACAGCAGCATAATAGTGAAAATTTAAGTTTAAACCTGTATCTCTGTCATGTTTATTAATTTCGCAATTTAATTTTGATTATTGCCTTGTCATCTCTGGCATACTCTCTCAGTACCCTAAGTACCACGGTATCTAGTCTGAGATTCGTGAATCGAGAAGTAAGTTAATTGCACGGATGCAGGGTTATCATGAAAATATTATTGGAAGTCCTAGATTTTTTGGAACAGTCCCTCTCGGTTTTAGACAAATAGTTCCGATGGTTTTTCTAAAGGTTCTAAATTTTCTTTTTTTTCCCTTTATTTTTACAAAGCCCTGGTTCTGATTTTAATGAAGTCCCTTAATTATTTCGCTTTTCGACTAATTCAATATAAAAAAAGATTGAAAACGCTTCGTTAATTCGGAAGAAATCACTTCGATTCTCAATAGGCCAAAAAAAAAATTATAGATTCAAGTTCTCTTGTTATATCATAAAAATATTCACTATAGCCGTAAAAAAATCTTTCTGTATTTGAAACAAGCAAATGATAATAAAGAGCAATATTTTTTTTTTGTTTATTGGCTTAACATATTATATTTATTGTCCTCTTTCTGCCCTTGAACTTGGGCAATCACGTCTTTCAATGTAATATTTATTGAGCGATTACTTGACGCTGTTTATGAAGAGCAATCTCTCAATGCATAACGTTACACTTAAAGAGACGAAATCTGTTTAATATAAATAACATTTAATCCATTCGAGGGTTGATGAATGAGATCATGCTCAAAACAAACATTAACTGTCCTGACAAACGGGAGCCAACGATGATGCCTGCTGAATGACAACGTATCTCCACAACGTATCTTGTATTTGTTTATGAGCATAAATTAAACATGATGTTGTACGTCGAAGTCTCTTCCAAACCCACCCAAGACTCTGGGAACGAGTGATCGATTCTAATTCCTGGCCTCGCTGTTCTCGTAAGCAAATCGATTAGGATGTGAATCTAACAATGAATCCGCTGTTCCGAGCTTCATCCTCAACTGCCGTGGGAAGCACAAAGCTCATGGCGTCGTCTGGACCCTGGATTTTCGGCACGCGCCGGCAAGACGCCTTCCCCTCCTCTTTTCCCCCGTTTCCCCCAACATCTTTACGTTCGCTCTACCTCCTGTTACTTCAGTCAGCTGTTGAGCTCCACGGAAGTCAGACGCATTCTATTTGGGTTCTGTGGATTACTACACTAGCTTTGCATGTGCAGCATTATTGACGAATTCAGTAAAGAAAGAATTCGGTCGTACCGGACTAGTGATTTCTACAAGAGTTCTTACAGAGACTGTTCACACTAACTTTTCTACAAAATGATGCAAAAATCGCCCCCGCCATGCGTGAGGATTTTGGTGTTGGGTGCCCAAGAGGTTGGAAAATCTGGTAAGTTTCAAATCCTTTCCTTTGACAAATTTCAAAACAAGTAATCTGCTAATTGCAGTTTGTTAAGTATTTAAATGTAACCGAGGGATAATGTTAATAAAATTATTGATATGATATAGTTTTTGTTAAAACACATGACAGCTTGCAGCTGAAAAACTTTAAGCTAACGAAGAATTTTGTGGTATATTAAGAAGACATTAGAAATAATTTTAATGCAGTTTGGTTGACGTTAGAATCGAATGAAGATATTGTTAAGAATGGGAAAAAATAATAATAATAAAAGGAATCGGTGAATTAAAACGGAACGAAAAAAGTGCTGTCATATTTATCAATTAATTGTGAGGATAAATTCATAACTTAACCATACAATTAAAATATATGGTATACTACTCTAAGTAAAGAGTGATTTATTAAATTTATAATCATTGCAATTTTATAACAACACTAATGAATACCTAGGAGAGCTTCAGAAGATGTGTTTAAGACAGAAACAAACCTTTTATGACAACTATTTCATCACCAAATGTATTCAATAACCAATATTAAAATTCCAAAAACATTAATTTAATAAAAGAATTATGGGCATTAGTGCTTCTATTATTATAAATGTATGTACTGTTATTCAGAAGTTCATTTTGGTATTGCTTCATTTTATATTTCAAGTCTCCGTGGAAAAAAAGACATTGTTTTAAAAATTGTGATATAATAAAAGGAAGAAATTTGATTTAAGATATTTAAACCATTTATAAATCTAAATATTTTAGGAAATTGACCGTGAATGTAGAAACGTTGATTCAAAGAGTACTGATTTACTTTTTAAATTTTTTCTTCTTAAGACTTGTAAACCTGTAAAAATATATAGCAAACGATTTTACGAAAGCATTTGTTGCATTTACTATCTCTAATAACAACTGGAAATTATAAAGACTCCCACCTATCAAGAATTGCATAGACAGTGTATTCAATGCTGAAAAAAAAGGAGCAGACACTTCACATTTGCGTATAATTTACTGTCTCAAAATGTAGTGAAATATTTAGCGATATAAATCTACTTAATTTAATAAATAAATACATAGTAAATTTATTTTATACAAAAAGTGAATTTTCTCTGTGAAACCTCTTGCAAGCCTTTCCGAATTTAATCTTGAAAAATTATACATATTTTGGAATTAATAAAAATGCATTTTCTGAAACTAGATTTAGAAGATTCATTTTCCCTTTTTTATTTTTATAATAAGCTTTCCAAAATAAATATTGAAATTTTTAAGACTGTTAGTTTATTATCAAACATGTTTCTTTTTTTTTAAGGATATAATTTTTATTTGTTCAACAACAGATTTATAAAATTGTAGCTATAATCATGAATGTATCTCTAAATTTATAAATAACATATTTGGATTCTTTAAAGTTGATGCATTTCATTTCCCTTAAAGCATGTTTTGTTTTATTTTCTGTTATTTAAAAAATAATTTATGGCTTTTATTCATATTACTAAACTAAAGAATGTTTAATAGTATGTTATTGATACCAAGCAGACCGTGTTTTATTATTTTTCGAAATATTCAGATAGTTCTTAGCAAAAATAGATATCAAAATAAGAGGTTAAAGCTTTTATAAAAAAAGTTAAATTATTCAATGATATAAAGCTAAAGCCAGTAATGTATATATGCAATTTGTAGGTTTGTGCCTATAACTCCCTGTTGTTTAGCTGATAGTTAAGCTTGCAACTTTGAAATCAGTATATTACTTATCTTTACACCTATGTATTAAGATTTGAAGTTGACTTTTCTTGTTTTATGTTTTTATAAACAATAGTTCCCCTTTTATTTATCTCTTACAAATCTGGATTTAGAAATACCCAAATATACGCTACTTATTACATGTTTTGTCTTGTTGCATTTAAATCGTTATCTTTTCTGCTCAATGCGTAATTTTCTCCTCATTGTGATTCCAGTATAATGAGATAATTTGAATTAGGAAAACTACAGCATTGAATAGCTCTTAACGCTAAGCCTTTATTTACATTCGCTAATGGACTTCTCTTTGCAGCACAGCCTTAAATGGACTGTGCTTGTTCAGTATTCCCAATCAATAAACGCCATACCAACGTGTTGCATTCCACAACTGCAGGAGGGAAAGGAAATACGGTTGCTCTCCATCTTCCTTCATCGACCCTGGCATCCAATGACGTCAAAGCGCGGAAGAGGTGGCGCCGGTAGTTCTTTTCCCTCCCCGTATTATCGTTTTTATTTCTTATGATTTCACCGGGAAGACGAGCCTTTTTTAATAATTATTTGTTGACCATTAACGGTAACAGTTCGTATTCCGTTTTGGGAGAGTTCGAAATAAAACAGATGCTGTCAAGATTAATAATGTCTAGCGTAAGAATGGAAAATTGGAGAGTGCGCAGTTTCAGTTTGCCTTGGACAATTAATTACAGGATTTATGCTAGTTGCGATTCATGAGGATTTGCTTTTCCATCGTTTTCATTGATTGATAAATTGCATGTGTAGAGTGTGATGAGATACAGCGGGAAGAAATTTTCAGAATGAACGTCAGAAATAACACAGCATATTCATGCATGACAATTTTTTTTCGTCATGCATGAATACTTTGTGGTATTCGTTCTCTCTAAATTTAATTTAATATTTTTAAGAAATAAATGCATAATTTAGATTCATTAGCTGTTTGCCATTAAAACAATACTTTTGTTGATTGCATATGTCCATATTTACTTTGATATATCCATCCATATCTGGCTCAAACCTGTCAGATTGTCCATATTTGGAATATAAGACAGCACATGGAGTTTCTGTTATTCGATTTAATGTTTTTACAATAACTGTATTGGTGTGTGCTACGGTCACTTTTTTCACATCGGTGAAAATTGAATGACAGGAATGTTTTTACCATGTATATCTCTTTAGAAACACTACGGCAACTATTTTGTTTTTTTAGGCTGAATAATTGAGGGATTACCAGTCAAAATTAATTATAAGAAATATATTTACCACCAAAACGGTACAAATGCTTAATATGGGCAGTTATAAAATTGAATATTTCTCATTTTTTTTAAGTGTACAAATCAACAGTTACTATTTAATATTATTTTTAAGAATTACTATTTTACTTAATATACCTTTCCATGTGCAGTTTTTAGCATTTAGAAAATATATTTTAAGAATATAAAAACATAAAAAGAAGTAAAAACCATAACTTTTCTTCTTTTTAGTAGTCTCTATTGGGTCGTGGTAAACACGATGCGTACCAAAAAAATGGTGTTATAATTCAAATTAATTATATTTAATTTGTATAATTTCTTTTATACATCAAACTGAATTCCAAAAATATTTTAATAAACCATTAGAAGGAATAAACGACCCATTTAAGAGTAAAACGCACTATTTTCGGAAAATTCCTTTAAACGTAGCAAAAGGAATATTGATCAAAAACGCCCCCTGATGTCAATATCAGCATTTATTCTTTCAACCGTTCCAATACTATTAATGAATACTATTTGTACACAACCCGAAATAAATAAAGAGGAAAATTATTTGTGCATCATGCAATGCACGTAATTTAGACTGGAATTGAAAGTCAAAATCAACAGCTGTAACAACTGATACCAGCGTTATCATTCGAACCTATTGACTGCGGTGCTAAATAAAAGAGTTCTTCATACGTCAGCCATTTACTTGAGAAGCTAATATTTTGCATTAACGAGATATCAGAACATACCAGGTATAATTTATCATTTTCAGAGTGTATTTAATTGCAGTCACACTTCCGTAGTGGAAGGGGTAAGAGAGTCTGGCATACACTGAGAGCCTCTTGCTGAGGGGCGCCAATAGTATATTCTATATTTTATATTATGATACATTTTCCGGGTGGATTCGTAGGTGATGCCAAGAGGTATTGTCCCCCGGGCACCAGTTATGCTCGCTATGTCCCTGATCACATTACATTCCAAGAGCAAATTGTAAAAATAAATTTTGTTCTTTTGAACACATATCTTAGATTAAAAAAATAATGTCATATTTTAAAAAGATTGATCTTTTTATGGTAACAAAATGATAAAACCAGAATTTCTATCTAGAGGGGATAATATGGAGTCTGTTTGTTAAGGTGAGAATCTTCTAACTGAAGAGATCACTCGATTTAAAAGTTTCTGCTAACAAAGCTAGAAGAAACTAGTACCTCACTAAATCACCGCCAGTTTCTAAGTTACTTTTGATAAAGGTATTTCACTTACACAGTTGTCTGAAAGTTTTGAAAATCACATTGATAAAAATCACCTGATAAAGCGAGATTGTACTACCATTGTAGTTAGATATTACTTCCAGGATTGTACTTTAAATTGTTGTTTATTAAAATATATTATAAGTAAAATATTGTACAGTATTATTTCTAACACCATAAGACGTTGATTAGTTTTCCTCTTTAGTTTTATTAGCAGAAATCTAATATAAATAACGGTCACATATTTTTACCCTGCAGCTAACAAGGTAATCAGTTATTAATATTAATTTTTTTCTTTAATTTAAAATTTATTTTAAGAAGTTATAATTCGGTATTAAAGATAATCTACAATTAAAAAGTTAATAAAAGAAAGAAAAAAAATTAACTCATGGGAAGGGTTTGCCGTCTTAGTGAGCTAAGTTCTCAAACGCAAGCAAACATTACAAATCATAATACACAGAAATTGTTTTTGTTAGCGACACGTTTAAATAGAAGCCGATTCTTAGCCAAAATTGTTTCCACAAACTGTTGGAAGAATTATCTGTAGTAAACAATATATGAGTAAACCCATAAAACGTTCTCTTTACTCGCTGTATGTATTCTTGGCACGGTTCCACAGCATCTGTTTATTCTGTTTACAAAGCTTTTTGTTAACGTTAAGTCATCTGTTGAACCCGTACTTTCTTGAAGGCACATAAATCAATGTCTCCAAGTAATACAATATCGTTCACAATGGGATAGGTTCGGTTTTATTTTATAACATTGGTAAGATGAGATTGACCAATACAAATAACTAACGAAACAAATATTCTAATAGGGGCAGAAATAAATATAGCACTTCTTGACAATATGGAGACATTTCTATCATTGTTAAAGAGTATTGAATAGCTTTTGTCGAAAAAGAATAAATGAATGTTTGTTAATATAGTTATCGTAAAACGCAGTGTCTTAGAATGAGGAGTTTAGAAATTCTTTTTTAGGCATTGAATAAGATTTTTGAATATCATGTCTAAAAAAGAAACGATGCAGGATGTTTCCATTTAGAAAACATCATATAACAAAATATGATGAAAATCTGTAAGATTAAACCTTTTTTTTGTGTGTGTTCCCCCGTGCGAGCCCACTAGCATTATTTAAAAAAGTTTTCAAGTACTAATTAGTATTTTGAAATTAAACTTACTCATGTCGGTGATATTGTAAATAAATTCGTAACTTTTTGGAACATTTAATTTTTTTTCTATCCGATTACCAAATAGTTAAAGGAAAACAGAAATATTTGACAAATTGTCGTAAAAACAAAATCCTATGAGATTTTTGTTCTACGAAAGAATTCAAGTAACTATATTTATTTATTTATTGGTTTTCATTTTTCATTAACTACTACTTTTTTTTATCAAATGTTTAATTTTATTTAAAATAGTAATTAATGGGATGGATCAAAGAATTATTACTAACTTCTACCAATCTTGTAAAACATCGAAAGAATTAAAATTTTATTCTGCATTTTGTTTGGAGTACTGACAATTTTTTTAAACCTTCAAATATTTCAAACACTTTTCAAGGCAATTTTTTAATGCCAAATTTTATATTTTTATTAGCTAGTAAATGTATAAAAAAAAGTCTTGAACGTATCTTTCTTAAAATGATTACATTGACGTATCCGGATTCTTAATGAACAGTTGCCAGCCAAATGACAGTCAAAAATGACCTTTGGAGCAGACACAAACTTTTCTTTGAATTGCCTTCATATTTGTGAGATTTAAACGGTAAATCAGGGTTTCATCCTCAAAAATGTACAGATGCAGCAGTCTTGCATTTATAAATGTGATAAGTTCGCATGGCCTGTACTGAGTAAACAGCATAATTGTCATACATCATCCCATATTTATGGTTACGGAAGTGCTTAGGTCTCCCCGAGTCCCCACTGAGAAAACCCCTCATTCTTGGACATTTTCCAAATTCAAAAAACACCCGTCATACCGCACTAAAAAAATATGTTTTTTCAATGTGGTTTCATCGAAAGCAACATATTTTTTTCGTAAACACGGATCTCCCTTGAGTTCTTTTGTATGCTCTAAAATAGTTGCAAGGAAAGGGTTGGGGAGTTCAGTTAAAAAAATTTGTAATTTCCTCCGTAAAAAATGTTTGCTTTTAAGAAAACTGATATGGCATCATTAGGATAGATTTAGTAGAGACTGTGTCTTACCCGCATTAAGAAACGAGAAAATTTTATTCTGCATTTTGTTTGGAGTACTGACAATTTTTTTAAACCTTCAAATATTTCAAACACTTTTCAAGGCAATTTTTTAATGCCAAATTTTATATTTTTATTAGCTAGTAAATGTATAAAAAAAAGTCTTGAACGTATCTTTCTTAAAATGATTACATTGACGTATCCGGATTCTTAATGAACAGTTGCCAGCCAAATGACAGTCAAAAATGACCTTTGGAGCAGACACAAACTTTTCTTTGAATTGCCTTCATATTTGTGAGATTTAAACGGTAAATCAGGGTTTCATCCTCAAAAATGTACAGATGCAGCAGTCTTGCATTTATAAATGTGATAAGTTCGCATGGCCTGTACTGAGTAAACAGCATAATTGTCATACATCATCCCATATTTATGGTTACGGAAGTGCTTAGGTCTCCCCGAGTCCCCACTGAGAAAACCCCTCATTCTTGGACATTTTCCAAATTCAAAAAACACCCGTCATACCGCACTAAAAAAATATGTTTTTTCAATGTGGTTTCATCGAAAGCAACATATTTTTTTCGTAAACACGGATCTCCCTTGAGTTCTTTTGTATGCTCTAAAATAGTTGCAAGGAAAGGGTTGGGGAGTTCAGTTAAAAAAAATTTGTAATTTCCTCCGTAAAAAATGTTTGCTTTTAAGAAAACTGATATGGCATCATTAGGATAGATTTAGTAGAGACTGTGTCTTACCCGCATTAAGAAACGAGAGTTGAGACAAGCATAGTGCACTTTAAAATAAGCGTGTGATACATGAGTATAAGTGCTTCGTCCTTGGGCGAGATTAGCTTTAAAAAAAAAAAAATAAAATAAATAAATAATATTTATTCATTCCGGATTCACATCAATTTTCTGGCCTTCAATTCCGATCGTGTTCGAAGTGTTTTAGCTATTTTTAAACCGACTAAAGTATATACAAAATCATTTTTATCTAAAGATCAGCATATGAATTTGAACTGATTTGTACTGGAAAAAAGTTTATACAGTTTTTTAGCTGTAACATGTTCAAAATAACTTTCATTAGTTTTAGTTTATAATTTAAAAATTAATTAAAAAAAGAGTTATTTCATTCACTGGAAGAGCATATGTATTCAAGTGTATGGCCAAGCTTTCTTTTATGACAAAATGACTTAATAAACTACTATTCAATGCAACAACCCCAACCTGAAGTTTTCAGATTTATACGTTACTATAAAACTTAATATGTTATTTAAAAAACAATTTTGTTTGATTTTTTTTTACTCTCAAGTTTTTATCAGTAATTGTTGTGAATTTTTATCAGTTCAGTCATTTTTAAAAATGTAAAGGTTTTCACAGCAAAACACGCATTTGTTGGAGAAAATACTTAATCAAAGTTAAGAAGGAAAAAATTGGATAAAAATATTTTAAATTTAATCTACATTACTATTCGTCCGCCTCTTGAAAATTGGTTTCTGCCGTCATCTTTTGTAAATTGTTCCGGTGTTTGTATTATGAATCGTCTATTTAAAAAACAATATATCTATGAACTGTTAAAAAAATTATGACACAGAATCATAAAGCTTGAAACTCCTTCTCAATCTGGAAATTTTCCCTTGCTGTTGGTCTTGGCTGCATCATATACAGTATTCCCCAAGACACGAATTCTGCAAGTCATTGATCTCATAGCATTTTTAATCAAGATATTCCCCAAAACGCAATAATCCATGTGGACTCCCTAAATAGCTTAATGCATTAAAATAATTCCTCTCCACTTATCATTCCGTTCCTTAAAACACTTTTGATAGTGAAAATGCAGATGATGCAAAAATAATATTTAAGTTATAGTTCAATTATTACATTAATTTTATTCGGGATTGAATTAAAACTGTGATTAATCATGAATATAATTACACTAGGGAGAAATTCCTTCTGTCGTGCTTTTAAGAACAAAACTGATGTGAAACTTATGTCCCGTAGTGCAAATCTGCTTTTGCTTACGCTGCATCATAGACACTAATCCTCAAGCTGCAGACTTTCAGAAACTAGAGGCTTCCCGAGCATTGCCCTTTAATCGGGGTTTTTCTATTCTGAAAGTAAAGCATAAATTATCAAATCACGGTACTTATGGTTTCTGAGAAACACAGTTTAACTTATAACTTATTTGAATAATGTTTTAAAGTAGAAATGACTTTATGAGTTTAGAGTAATGTAAATCCTATAGTGGATACTAAATACACAATTTTTGTAATAAACTCAGCGCGACAATGTTCTCACGGTACGAAACGGGCAAGTCAATAACCCCGTGGCATTCTAAAAATTAATCAAGGTGTTCCCCAAAACGCAGTTATTCAAGTGGGCTCCCTAAATAGGGTAATAATACATTTAAAGAGTTTCTCTCCACTTAGCATTCCATTCGTAGCGTTATTGCCTTCCAACAAGTGGTGAGCGTGGCGTCGATACGTCGCACAATGATTGTGTCACCATGTCGGCCGAGGCTACGACAGAGTGGTCCATTGTTCTGCTTGTTTCCAACTTCTCGCGGATATCGAGTGACAGCAAGGGTGGGGGAGCGGGCAATCATGGTCCTCATCGTTTCAGAGGAAAAACGAAATGCTTTTGTTCCGTTGCAATCATGATGACCAAATAAAGATCGTTAGGTATTAGAACCTGAAAGTGGCAGTAGTTGAAAATATGTATGCGTGGGAAGAGAAATGGGCCGTCAGCAAGTGTTGGAATAGAGGGCATGCACTTGAAAATGACTGCGTTTTAATTTCATGAGAAATAGTATATTCAAATGTGGACATAGTGTCTGAACAAAAGTTGAAAAATCTTAGACGCGAGAAAAAAATCTTAGGAGTCACCTAGAAGAATCATTTTTGTGACTTTCGAACTAAGTAAAAATTTTAAGAAAATACCATTTTTAAATTGAAATTGAAACTAGACACTTGAGCAATAGATAATTAAATAATCATACTTTTATTACCTTAAAACACGTTTCAAAAAGAGGAGGTATTTTTAAATTTTTGCGAGAACTTTTAAACTCATATCATTCATCTAAAATGTCAGTAACGTCATCTACATAATATAACACATTAAAGAAATTATTCGCAAAGGGGATATTTTTCTCGGGCGACCGGGATTGGCCGTGGACATTGTGATAAATACAACATAACTGTATTTGAATTCTAGGGAAAACTAGGTACAAAAAGTCATATAGGTTTTTAATTTTTAATGTGATGTGCGCTGATGGGTATTCTACATGTGATTTTATTATACTTTCATTGTTAAAGGTGCTGAAAAATAAAATATGAATATCCTCCTTTCAGAAATTACAACTTAAATATCTTTATATGTCTTTTCCTAATTTAAATTTAAATTTTTATTACATGAACCTTTAATTAACAATTAAGGAGTTTTTCCAGAAGGAGAATCTTTAATAGTAGTTTGTTAATTTCATACTATGGAAAATACAATATACTTTTAGTACACTCATAGCCCATATAGAAGTAAATGTTTGTCACTAATGATTAAGATAATTTTTATTTATTTATTTGTCCATGAAAAATTAATACTTAGGGTGCATCTATATCTTCTTAGATCTAACATAAATTTTATGTCTTATTAGAAACTTTGAAAGTATATTTCCAATTCAACAGTATAAAATAACAAAGCAAACTGGTTTATTATTACTCTTATTTCATGTATGCATTTTAAGGGTAAAGGAATTGGGGGGAAATGGTACTTTTTATTCGTTTTAACATGAGAAAATTTGGGACACAAGAAAAAGTTTAATTATTCTTCATAAGCATCAGTGTGCTGTTTAACATTCGTACAACACTCATGTGCAGTTTTTTTTGCGCTGCTTGTATAGTTATAATCGTATTTGAGACTAAAGAACCTAATGCAATACTTTGAAAACGGTTGATAAATAAATATATACAAATGCTGAACTTTTAAGATCATGCCTCGTTACTATAATAAAAGTTTAAATCTTATTCAAACGAATTAAATTTATCCACTATTTTTATTTGGAGCAGAAATTTTGTTCATGAATTCCTTTCATTGTGTTCGTAGTGGTTGTTCCCAGTAATATCTGAATCAGAGAGGAAAATTTATGCCACCACTTTGAAAAAAGAGTTATTCCAATCTTTGCTTCCGAAAATTCACCTCTGTGGTTAGCAGTTAATTTCCTCTGACAGTTATTTTAAGCACATTCCGGGAGTGGGTTTGACAGTTATTTCGGAAACCTGACGTCATCCCGTTCATCCCACGCCACAACAAACACTTAGACGCAAAGTTTGAGAATTCTCTTTATTTTTGTGTCTTTACTGGACATCACCTTTTTTTTTTCTGGTGACCCCTGAGATCTTAACTGTGTTCATAATCAAAGAAAATCGTCTGGCATCGATCGGACTGTTCCTTGTCACAGATAATGAAGCTTTGGAAAACATTCAAAGCAACTGCAACAGCTGCTTAAAAGATGGATGTTTTTTCTTAACACTGGAGATTGGTATCGCTTAAGAATCAGAATTCTATTATGTTCTTCGACATTGACATCCTGTTATAAGATTTTTTTTCTTTCGCTATTCTTTTTTTTAAAACTGTCTGAATTTACTTCTTGAAATATTTCAGTCGTAGTTAAAAATGATTGACAAGGCTTTTATACGCAAATTGCGTGTAAATCTGCTTTTATTTTCTGTCAGTATTTATGGATAGAAACAAGATTGTTCAAACATCGCAAATGTTTAAAGAATGTTAGTAAAAAAGACAGAATTGCCATAAATAGAGAGTATTTTTATGAGAAGGAGGTACTGTAACAGTGCAGTTGTACTTAAAAAAGTGCAATAGCACGAATTCAAAATGCGTGGAAGAATATAATGTAAACCATTCGTTCTTGTTGGTTGCATTGGATAAATGAAAGATCTGTTTTCTGAATAAAATTAAAATTTAGTTGTGAATTCCTTACGTGTTGTTGAGCATTTTTATGTTAAAAGAAATATTTATTATTTAAAAAATAAAATTAAATGTAGAACTATAGAGAAGAGAAGGTATTGAAGAGGGCTCCAAAAGAACAACAAATCTTTATTTTGTAACTTGATTTTGAGAAAACCATATGATTTTATAGTGGTGTGATTAATGAATTTTTAATAAGATCTATAATAATAGCAATAGAATCAATTCTCCTCAATGGTGAAACTAAAACTAATATTGATAATTTTCTCAAGTAGAACGGACTCCTCACGTCCATATAACTACCTGAACGAGACCATTTAAACGGGAATTTGACGTAGGTAACAGCTTGGATACTTTTGAACTTATTACTAGTTCTAAGATATGTTGGTCTCCATTATCTATTTACAAATTTACAAATGTTTGTGTGGATACACTGCTAAGATTCTGTAGTCGACAAGAGAAGTGTGCATGACGTATGATACTTTAAAAATATCGTTGTTCATTAGTAACAACGATTTGTACCTCCTTTCCTCCAAGGCACCCATTTAAAAATCTTATTGCTGAAATCGCGTAATATGAAATATTCAACAAGGATCATTCTATTCAAATGTACTTTGAAACATATTTTCACAAAATATCAAAATTTTGAAATACTTCAAAGATATAACTGTTGATATGTATCAAAAACCAAATCGTTGTATAAATCCTTGTGGATCTTCTCCTCTTTTGAGAAATTTCCTGGCACTAACCGAATTACTAATTTTCAAACGCAAAAAAAGTCCTAGATTCTTCTGGTCTTTTGTAAATAGTTGTATATTTTTCTAAAGAAAACTCGTTTTTCTTGTAAATTTATTAACTTTTAAGGGCGCCCATTTAAGGGAGTCCATTTTTCACACATGCTTTAGAAACGGTATAAATCGATGTCAGGAACCATAATAATAAATATTTCAAGAACCAGCTAAAGATCTCACAAGTCTGGATTGCCTCCAAAAATAATACCTGGTGCTTTTAGCAGTATGCTTTCTGTAAAGAATTATGCGCATTTCATTCGAAAGGCAGTAACAGCCCATTTAAACCAACCTTCCATGTGTTGCGAGAGTAATTATCGCCTTTACAAGGGGGTCAGGGCTATCAGTAATCGTTTAAAGAGAAGGTCGGACTCCCCATCGGATGTGGGTCGAAAGATTGCTAAAAATCTGGGGTGTTAACCTCATTTCGCACCTGAGCAGGCTATTTTTTCCCTTATCACCTCGAATTCGTAAATTTTGGCTCACAGAACTCTCCGGAATGAATTTATCGGGATTCACAGTTTATGCTTCCTGACCCCGAGCTGTATTTTTATAAATTTTGGGAATTTCTTTTTTTTCTAACTTGCGAACAAACGCTGAAACGGTTGATGTTTTTTATCTTCAATAACTCTTGCGACTGTCATAAGAGTTGAAATTGAGAATCTCAATTATTCTTTTGAATAATTTTGCCATTTTTATAAGATTCGCCATTTATCGATGAGTCAATCTTTGTTTTATAACATTTTTGGAATGAAGGATTAGATTTCTACGATTTTATCTCAATTCTGTATTGAACTACAACCACGTAAACTCACGAAAAAAATATATACTTTAGATTTTTTCTGAAGTAAATGTATAAGAAATTAATAATACTTTGCAAAGTAGAAGTTTCCAGGCACCTCCGTGAGTTCTGAGCTTGGTAACTGCTGATAGAAATGACGTGTTATGTCGTGTCGAATTTTAACTGTTACAGACGAAAGAGAACTGGTTCGCTCCAGTTCAAACATACATACCTAGGTGTTTTTTTCTGAGTGAGAAGAACTTACCGTGGAACACGGAATGCGTTTCTATTTCGGGCTCTACCCGGACGAAGATCTCTTTCGGAGAGTGAAGTAAGAGGGATCGGTTAAAGAAGCTTGCGAATTTTCAAGCTAAAAGCTTTGCTAGTGGCTTGCGGATATCATGATTAATGAATGTTCTTGGAAAGAATGGGGAAAATGCAGAGGTGGGAGGTGATAAGAGATACAGGAGGCATATGTGATAGAGTTTTGACGATAAAAAAGAAGAAAAAATCGGGTAAATTTGATGTTCTAGGTACTCGTTGCATTGTCTGTTACACGTATTTTTGACATTATCAGTCGTCAGATTCCTAATTTTGTAACTTATACAGCAAAAATTGGTAATATCTTGTTTAACTGTTCCCTAAGGAACTTAATAAATCCGAAAATCGCTGCGTTTGTAATATGGGTGTGTTTCATCATTACTTTTAACAGCTATGATGTTTAAAACTCATCAATGTAAAAATATAAGATGCTTGAAGATAAAAAAAATTGTTTTTACCAAATACACTTGTTATGATGCATAGCTCTAGTTGACTGTTTTAGACCTATGTTTTATTAATCATGGTACTTCAGAATTTACATTAAGGGAGCTGAACTGGCGAAGGTCAAAATTACTGTTTTCCGATATCAAAAACACGGACAATTGGCTGTGATTCGGCTGAAACGACCAGTTGAACTGCTCGAGTTTTTAAGTTGATCCTACACTCCAATGTGTGAAGCTCCCATTCTCTCCCTTCCCAATACCGAAATCCCCAAATCGACTGAAAATCCTGGCTAATCCTCTTAAAGGCTTCAAGAGTATTTTATCAATGCTGTGAATTTTGGCGTTATTAAAAATTAAAGCTGCGTTAGTAAATCCAGTTTTTTCTTTTTTATCTAGCATCGATCGAAAGTTGGAGTTTTAGATAAAAATTCTGAAAACATAAATAACCCTCATAAAGTTATTCGTATAAGAAGTTCTATATAATAATTTATTACTTTATGAAGTTTATTGAACCATATTAAGTAAATGTTTTAATTTGAAATAATCTTTAAAATTTTTCATTCATGTAAGCTATGAATTAAAATGGATTTTTTTTCTCTTTTCAGCTGTCACCGTTCGTTTTCTTACTCAGAGGTTTATAGGAGAATATTATTCTTTAAAAGGTAAGCTAAAGAAATAAAATTTACTCTAAAAAGTGTATACAACATTTTAAAAAATTCATTTATAGATTTTTTAAACTGTATTTAATTATTAAAATTTTCAAATTTTTAATTTTGGTTTGAAAACTGTCTAACGCGTATTTATTTATTTCATCTGTAACTAATAATTGCCTCTTTTACAGATCTTCTTTACTGTTCTTCAACGCATGTTACAGGATTCCAAGTAGACGTTGAAATTCTTGATACAGCGAGAGACCAGGTAAGAATTATTTAAAATCGCAATTCGTTGCTCTTAATAAGCATAATATTAACATCATGCTAATTAATACTTAATTAACATAACACCAACATCAACCTTCTCATTGATTTTACGCTTTTTTTTTAAAGATTTTAATAAACAATTTAATAGTACATTTGAGGGTCGTTTTAATCAATTTCTACTTTGAGATTCTTAGTAAAATAAAAATAGGCAAAAAAACACAGAGATTGAAAAAATGCAACAATATGTTAATATTTGGTATAATTAACTATCATAAAGGAGAGGGTGTTAAATGTCTTTTTCATACAAAGGGGGCAGTTGTCCAGAAAAGGTTTTTGAACTAGAGAGATAATAAATGACAGTATCATAACCCTTTATCTGAACATGAAATGGTCGTATACAGAGAGAGTAAAACACTAGCTACGAGCAACCAGAAAATCTATATCTAAGTGACTGAGAAACGTATGCTAGAAGATTGTTGAAATATGCGATGTTTTTCATCGGGTTAAAAAAAATTTATATTTGGAAATCTAATTGTTAGTGATAACTGGATACATCTATTCTATGCAAACACAAATATAATTTTCTAAGTGAACTAGGAGCAATCTTCCATGGATAATGATCCGTGGATGTTATACATTTTAATGCATTGTGGTTTTCTCACCAGAAGAACTAGATGAGACATGTCTATTCTATGCAAAAAACTAAGATAATTTTTTAAGTGAACTAGGAGCAATCTTCCATGGATAATGATCCGTGGATGTTATACATTTTAATGCATTGTGGTTTTCTCACCAAAAGAACTAGATGAAACATGTCTATTCTATGCAAAAACTAAGATAATTTTTTAAGTGAATTAGGAACAATCTTCCATGGATAATGATCCGTGGATGTTATACATTTTAATGCATTGTGGTTTTCTCACCAGAAGAAATGAAAAGTTAGTCTTGTTCTAACCTCTTTCTTTCTGATTTTTTTTTCTGCTGCTGTCACCCTTTGATTCACTTGATATGTGCCATTATCCGATTCGGAGTTGCAGATCATTTAGCCTGGCGACCTCATTCGAGGTCTACTCATTAGGATCACAGAGATCTATTGTGTCTTCCGTAGAGAAGTTGTCTCCCTTACTGAGACAGTGTGTGTTACTTGTTGTTGCCGGGGTTTTTCGACCTTGCGAGAAATCCCAATACCGACCCGGGGGGCTATGGACCAATGCCAACCACAGAAAGTTCTCATGTACTCCCCGATTTTGAGCAATCCGCTTTGCCATTTTGCGTAATCGAGTTGATGAAATCTCATGGTCGCTATCAAGTCTCACTCCAAACATCAGCTATGTCTTTTGAAACTAAATAGGAATAAATTGCTGAATTAAGTTAGTATCCATTTTTCGCACCATTTCCATGTTCGTATAAATGAATGAATTCGCCTTGAAAGAAGAATTATTTGTTAAGAACAAGTACTTAAGATTTTGGCACTGGAATGTCAGACACATTTGTATATTCTTTTTCATTGTGTAGCTATTACTGAGATATGATGTAGTAGAATAACAAATATAGTTAATTTGACATTAGTGGTTCAAATACCGAAAAACATAGCATCTGCCATCTGTATAAACTATAACTCAATTTGTTGCGATAACATTCTTAAGTAAGAAATAAATAAGTACAATTATTTTTCCTACAATATCTTCGTTTTCTTTCTTCCGAACTGTATAGAATATACACAATACAGACACTATTTCAGGAACCACGATTCTATTAATAACATAGATGATAACTGTACAGAATCGTTAATTTTTAGCCTAGGTTATAACTCTCAGAACAAACCGTTGTCTCTAACCTTTCCAACGATCATATTTGGTTCGGGATTGATAACTATGGAAAAAAACAATTTATAAATCTTTCAGTGTAAGTATTGTAATATAAATTTAAGGTGCTAGTTCTAAAAATAAGTCCAAATTCGGATCAATGACCCCAAAATGTAAAATACTGGAGGTAATACGGGCTAAGCTCCTTGCAGTTTTCATTCTCTGGATTTGATCCAGGTACGATGTTGCCGAGAAAGAACACCTCGCTGAATTGGGTCTTCTTGATATCATCCATTTATCCTAATAGTCTATTTTTATAGCCACGTAAGTTGGAGCTTGCTACCACACGTTGGCTAATGAATGAAAATGTTACTGGGTATTATGGCTCTGAATTGAATGTTTGGCATAACTGTGCTCCGTGGGGTGAATTTTTTTTCCCTTCAGAGTGAATTTATGTCTCATAAAAATACTGTTACAAAGGTACTTTTTTTATCCAACCTGAAGAATGCTCATAATGAAAGAAGTAACGCGTGTTGCTGATCTTTTTCTTGTTTTAGAAGAATCAATTATAGTATTTATAGAATTACGAACTATTTTTTTTCGGGAATTATAAATAAAATAGAGCTTTTAGAAAATAAGGTATTGAAAAATTGATAGAAAATTTGCAACCGTATTGTTACTTTGGAAAAGATTAACCAATTCTTTCATTGCTAAAGAATCATAAAATTACTGAAAGCGTTTTTTTAAATGCTACTTGATAAATATTGTCACATAAAACAATCTTTTAATTTTAAGTATTAGAAAAATTTCAAATTCTACATGCATCGTGTAATGATAATCGATTATTCTTATTTCCTAGATATTCAATTCGCGAGAGAGACTGAAATAGAAGGAACTGTTAAAATGTTGGAAATTCTTAGGGGTTATATATTTATGAAAAATATTTATTATATATTTTAATATTTTTGAAAATTTTCCAGATTTCATTCATAAATTAAACACGTCAATACTACAAAAATAAATTATACATAAATTGCTTTTGTCACTTGAAATGAAATAATTTTTGCTATTGTTTAGAATCCTTCAACATTCACAGTTGATTTATTTTCATTCATATAGGAAAATACACACACACATGTTTACATTAGTATTGTTTAGTTGAAATTCATTAATATTCGTCACTGTGATATTAAAATTGTATCTTTTTTTCTCTTTTAGACGGATAGTATACCACCAGAAAAACTCGACTGGAGTTCTGCCTTCGTTGTTGTGTACAGCATATCTTCTCGGTCCAGTTTTCTAATGGCTGCTGATTGTCTACGTCATTTGCCAGCAAGAGGGCTTCCAGTTCTTCTATTGGCGAACAAGAAAGATCTTGAGCATGCTAGAGAAGTTACTACTGAAGAAGGAATGTCCCTAGCCAAAGAGATGGACGTTCATTTTGCAGAAGTGTCCGCTGCTGAAGGCTACGCGGAAGTGGCGGATGCTTTTAGATCAGTTATTTCTGAGGCTTGTGCAACTATAGCTAAACTATCCAATCCGAATTCATCGCCAACCAACACAGCTTCTAGGAGGAAAATATCTGTGGTATCTGTGTCAAAAATCATCAGTGCCATGTTTGGAAGAAGTGGTGCCATTGTCGCGGATCATCATAATCAGAAGAAGAGACCCTCTTTATCTTTATGAGAATCGGCCACTGGGGAGTGCTCCAGGGAAGAATCGAGAGGATGCTCATCTCCGATGCCACCTACCCTGGATGAAGTCCTTGGAAAAGAGGACACGGATGGCAAATAAAGACATTTCATTTGGTGCTGCAGATTAAGTAGAAGCTATCAAGAGTCCTGATAGTCAACAAATAAATGTTGGAGAAGCCAGTTTTACCTTTGAGATATATAAATAAAGCCTTTGATGTTGATTTCTGTATGAAGTATGCGCCGAAAGATGAACTAAAACCAATTAACAGGAGAGCAGATTCATAAGAACAGTAAAGAAAATCAGAGAGTGTTTGACTTGTACTTAAACCTTTTTCCAGTCATACATTAATATGTTCAATGAATTTTCTGCTTAAAGTGTAAAATATGGAACATAACTCAATAGTCGTCTTCTGGAAGAATCCGCAGCGACTCAATTACATTGAACTCCCTCTAATCCCGTTCAGTCATTGTACTGGATGTCATAGCCTAATCCGTAAAATCTTAGGTAATTAGAACATTAATTAAAATATAATTAAACTGATATGCAATTGAAATTTCATTTTATGATAAAATATGTTAAGTTATTTACTAGCAAAGTTTACAGTATTATATTCTTTACCATCATTCAATGCTGCATGAATGATTCATTGCACTTAAGTGGGAGCTCAATGTAATTGGTCTCGTTTCAATTTGAAAATAAATTAGTTAGTTTCATAATATATTATGTATGTATTCATCATTCTATGTGCTATATTTTCTATGTTAAGAATAGTATCTTAATTGTAAATCTTCTCAGGTTTCTCTTCCTTAAATAACCACATGTTGCTTTTTATTACTGCTAAATAATTCAGAGATGGTTTCATACGAATTTCTTTTAGCGCATGTCAACATTCTCTTGAATAATAACTATATTAATCGAGTATTAAAAAAAAGAAATCAAGCTTGATGTGATCTGTAATGTTCCGTGTATTATAGTCCCCACGGAAATTCCTAAAGGTACTAAACTATTTTTAAAAAAAATTTATATCTAAACATTTTAAAGTGAATTAAGCGTGGAAAATTCTATAAATATATAGTGCATTACATTATATTGTATAACTGATATAAAAATGTTATCAAAGTAGGATAAAAAATTATTTTAAAAATTGTTAATTTTATATAGGAATTGATGTTAATGAAGATTAATTTTTTCAAGAATATTTAGAATTATTCGTATTACGCACATTCCATAACGCCTAATACGAATATTTTTAATTCATAAGTGCTCTTAAAATGAAATGTGTAAGATATTTTATGAGTAACATGAGGAAATTAGATAACCCCAACTTTTTTTAACTAAAATATTAAATGTTGTTCAATGCATTCCTTCATACAAATGTTATGCGCAAGTGAACCAACTTTGAAATACTTTTAATGGCTTAATGTTACAGAAGTTACGAAAGTGTGTGAGTCTGAGGTAGTTTTTGTCTCAGTAACCTTTAGTTAACAAGGCTTCTCAATGTCACCCGTATTTACATTCTCTGTAAGACCTAGACTAAAGAAATCCGCGGACTTTTTGGGATGTGTTCAAATCTTCTGTTTATCCTATAGAATAAATATAGGAAAAGTAGAAGCTTATATCTGTGAAACCAAAAAACTTTGTACATAATGTAATTATATTTATATGTAAACCCATCCCTTGTTAAGGGAGTCATTGTCTTTCATTTGCTACGCTCAAGAATCTTGTAAATATGTTCTGTATAGTTTTAATGTTATTATATTGTATTAAAACAGTTTTTATTTCCACTTATTTTGGTGTGTATAATTATTTAATGAAGTCTATTTTATTGTTGGGGATACCTTTAAAGGAATTTTACAGATTTTAGAAATATAATGTATTGGAAAATTTTATTTATCTTACACTTCTATAATAGTAACAATAAGTACTCCCAGTATGATTGACATATATCCAATTGACGAAAAATAAAGTTAAACATTTTGACCATGTAAATCACAGTGTGGCGAACGTAATAAACAAGGAAACTTAAGTCACAGAACTTTATTCCTAATCACTGTTAATTTCCAATTCGAAGCCTTTGAGGAGTGTAATTTAATTTTTTCTAGGCGCTTTTGCTAATAAAAGTGATTTTAACTTTCATAACCACATAAAAAAGTAACTGTTTCTTTTGTAATTAGAGGCTTCACTCTTGTTATGTGCTTAACTTAACATCTCAACATGCAGAGGCTTTTTTCCTCCAAAACTTATATCATGAAAATACAGCACCGTATAATAAATTGTATACATCGATCCTTACGGGGAAATATGACTCCAAAATCCTTCCCTACCTTTGCTATGCAACTGATAAAATGCTTTAGCATTTAAAAAAAAGAAAAACATACCTTCAAAATATATTAAAACAATGAGATCGATAGAGTTTTTTAAGAAGAATATTGTATCTTATTAACAGCTTTGTTAAGATTTCCTAGTAGCTGAGTTTCGAACGGTATGTATTTCAAATTCATTTGCTTTACTCTTTAATAATATAGGACGATAATTTTAACATTAATTTTAACAAATAAGACGATATGCAAATTCATTCTTTTTATTAAAATCCAGCATTCCAGTAATTGCTAAGAACTGTTAAAACAGTCTAGGTTTATGTTCTAAATGCTCTCCTGCATTAATGAGAACTCACAGGTGGAACACTAGCTGTATACATGGTATACGCGCATCTGGAAAATCATGGATTTAGACAATGGATTAATTTTGACATGGAAAGTCTTGATTGTTCAAGTAAAATGAATAAAAGTCATGGATCCGCTAAACTACTTATTAAAAAAAATTCATTGAATTGTTTCATTCTATTTTTACTTGTCATTTAGCTGAAGTTACTGAGTTAGGTATTTATGTTATATCCCATTGATCATATTGCCAAGTAACATTTGTTCGCCAAGGAAACTCAAAGCAAGAAAGCTTAATGGGTGGGTAAATGTATATTATTCTGGTTTTTTCTTAAATTGTAGATTAAAATTTTATTAATATAATAATAATTATTTTTTAATAAAAATTAGTTAAGATTTTTGCACAAAATATAAGTTTATCTCTAGGGATATTGTATATAAATATTATAGGGTTATATTTGGCTATTATTCATGGTCACCTGGATGATACCAAAGTACCCTGAATTCAAATTGGAAACATTTTGATTAAAAAATTGCTCTATGATTAAACTTAGGTATATAGGCACAACAATTTATTTTTATATATGTGAGTTTATTAACATTTATAAAGTAAGTTTATAGTTTTTTATGATAAAATTCCTGTAATTTCTCTAAAAGCATGTATTTTATTTGTATGTATATCAGAAGTTTTATTCATATATACTTTAACGAAAGCTTTTTAAAGTCATGGAAAATGATCTGCTAAATCAGGGAAAGTCATGAAAAGTCATGGATTTGAAAAATTTTATTTTGGCAGATACCCTGTTAATAATATAGGGACGATAATTTTAACATTAAATTTAACATGTAAGACGATATGCAAATTCATTCTTTTTATGAAAATCCAGCATTCCAGTAATTGCTAAGAACTGTTAAAACAGTCTAGGTTTATGTTCTAATGCTCTCCTGCATTAATAATAACTCACAGATTGAACACTAGCTGTATAATGCCTTCGATATATGTCTATAATTGAAGACATCATAGTACTTTTGTGATGATACATCATCGTCTTAGTCATTTTCCTGAGAAAAATTCCCGCATAATTAAATACAGTGGACTTAATGTGATCGCGGTTAATGTTATCAATCGCTTATTGTTATCGAAAGCACTTGGTCCCGATTTTCTCTATTCATTTGTATGTTAAAATTATCGCTTTATGTGATCGTCACATCGGTTAATGTTATCAGCTTTCGAACCTTATTTTAATTGACAAAGGAATATTCACAATGTATTCAGAAGGAACCCATTTTTTTTCTTTCCCTTCGCTGTTTGAATTTCAGAGAATTATCCCTCTTTCACCAAGGAAAATGGGGAATTACAAGTTCTTGGAATTTTTCAGAAATATGCACATCCTGCTGGTGGTCAATGGTTGTCAGATAAGCAGAAGGCAACACATTCTTATCGGAACTGAGAACAGATTCACATTTTATGCCTTGCTCGCTTACATGCAGCTTGTCGATGTGGAAGCCAGAAAGCGAAATGATTTAACATTAAAACAAAAGGTGGAAATTTTAAATCGTTATGACAGATTACCAAAAAATGAGTCAGCGCAATGCTGCAGCGCAGTTACACATTACTCAGTCTCTATTGAGCAAAATTTGGAAAAATAGTGATGAACTAAATAGAAGAGATAAACAAAATGAAAATAAGGAGTTCAAACGCAATAGAGCTGGTAAAGAAGTTGAAAAGGCTCTAAGGCTTTGGTTTGGTGTGAATTAAACGGGAGGATTTATCTAAATTTGCATATCGTTTATTGTTATCAAATTCACGATGTCCCAAACTGATCACATTAAGCGAGTCCACTGTACTACCAAGTAAGGCCAGGGATTAATCGTCAATGAAAAATAGGCTACGTTGATTTTATGGCGTTTTATATAATCTCTTTCAGGAGATTTTAGTTTAAATAGATAGTTTACATTTATTTCGAAAGGCAGCATGCATTTTTCACAGAAATAATGAAAGTTAAGAAAACTGGTTTGGTTTGGTTTGGAGTGCTACGGTCTACTTTTTGCAACACGAGGGCTAATGAGACCGGGACCTACTGCTTAAAGCCAATTCCGAACGGCTACGAACATCAATGCCACAGTGGGATTCGAACCCACGAACTCCGGTACCGAAGGCCAGCACCCTAACCAATCGGCCCTCGTTTGGCAAGAAAATTGAGATATGATATATCGAGCGTTAAGGGTATCTATTTATTATTAAGCTAATAATTATACAGGAAACACTAGAAAAACGTCTGGAGACAAACAGTTTGTAGTTCTTAACTCCAAAAAGTTATTTTCTTACACTGTTGTCAGCTGAACTCAATCTATATTCTCGTTACTTGGAAACAAAGCAGTTTGGCAAAAGTAGTAGAAAAAAAGGAGTTCATGAACCGAGTTTTGGCAGATTCTGTAGCACAAAGCTTCCTTGTAGGACAAAAAAAATAAAAATAAAATAAAATAATAAAATAAACGACGGGTACGAGTAAAGAGCGTAGGTATAGATTAATTATCATTAAATTGTTGACTAAGCTCTGGGAATAGACTTTTTAATCTAAATACGAACTTAACAACTCACTCTCATGTATCTTTAGATTTGAGAGAAAACTTGATTTGTGAAACCAATTTTTGGTAGAAAAAACTAAATGCTCTGAAGCTAAAACAGGTTAATAAACTTAATATTAGACAATTTGATAGTCAATACAACCTCTGAGAAAGGCACACATTTTTTTTTTCAAAGTTTTCTTTCAAACAATATTTATGCTCGAAAAGGAAAAACAAATACATTTGAAGTCTTACTGCAATTTGGTAGATTGTGTAGATATTAAAACAAACGTGTTGTAATTTCAAAATTAATAATTGCAAGGATTTTATGTTCATCTATTTCAAATTTAGGCAAATTAACTTGTAGAAAAAATATTCTCTTCAAAGCAGCAAGGAAATAATGCTACTACCATTGACACTATGACAAGTAATTATATCCGCGCCTATTAGCAAGTTCTTAATGACTACATAAATAAAAAAGGTTCTTTCATTAAACATTTTGAAATTTCATACTGTTTAATTATTCCCTTTTAACCGAGAGAAGCCTTGATTTCTCAAGGGCTCATTATATGTCTGGATGTGTGCATTAGATAGTTGAACGTATATCTCGTACACTTCAATGAAGATATGCCATAACATATTTTACACATATTTGCAAAGAACCATATTTAATTATATATAAACCCTCAATCTATCAAAACAATGTTAGCAAAACAAAGATTCTCCTTCTTTTTTCTACAATTTTTTTTTATTTCAAAACTATTGTGAGGATTTCTAATCAAATATTTCGCATGGTTTTTTTCGGTTGTTTTCCAATCCTGATATCACTGACGTTTAATGATAGATATAGTTAATCAACCACATGCAAGTCTTGTATGTAAACTATGTTGGTTATAAGAAGTTTTATGCTATTTATTTATCATAAAAACCATATTATAAATAAACAAAAGGGCTTAAATTTTTTTTATCAATTTTATATATTCAAATTTTTATTTCAACTTTATAGTTTATTTACTTTTAAAAGATATATTTGACATTGACATACTTGGCCATTTAAAATATATATTTGACAAAACTATACGTAAGATTGGGGAGAATATTAAGAGTGATGTTTTCTCATATATTATAATTATACGATAAAAATACCAACTATTTGGTAACTATGCCAACAATGATAAACTATGAGGGTTATAAGAAATTCTATGCTATTTATTTATCATAAAAACCATATTATAAATAAACAAAAGAGGTAATGTTTTACTTAATTTTTTTAATAATACTATATATTCAGCTTTTTATTTCAACTTTATAGTTTATTTACTTTTAAAAGATATATTTGACATTGACATACCTGGTCACTTAAAATACATATTTGACAAAACTATATGTAAGTTTGGAGAGAATATTAAGAATGATGTTTTCTCATTATGATTATACGATAAAAAATACCAACTATATGGTAACTATGCCAACTATGATAAACTATGAGGGTTATAAGAAATTCTATGCTATTTATTTATCATAAAAACCATATTATAAATAAACGAAAGAGCTAATATTTTACTTAATTTTTTTAATAATACTATATATTCAGCTTTTTATTTTAACTTTATAGTTTATTTACCTTTAAAAGATATATTTGACATGGACATGCTTGGCCATTTAAAATATATATTTGACAAAATTATATGTAAGATTGGAGAGAATATTAAGAATGATATTTTCTCCTATATTATGATTATACGATAAAAAATACCCCAAGGTTATTTTTTCTCAAAATTGAACTTTACATCTTTATACCAATGATAAAATTTCACTGAATTTCAAACTAGAAGAAAAGCTACAACAAAAAATACTGTACTTATTTGTATTTATAAATCATTAAAACACATTAGCTCTTTCAAAAAATTTCTCTCGCAATTTCATATTCAACTAATTCAAAAATGGATCTAATTTTCGGCTATTTTCTTTCGCACAGAATTATCAGCATAGAACTCATGTATTATTCTACATTTTTCTATGAGATTTTAGGTACACCATCACTTTAGCCGTATTTTTGTGCAGTTTCCTTATTTTCTTATCCCCCCTCGAATGGGCCTCACTGCGTTCATTCATCTCTTGCTCTGAATCCCCGTGTTTTTTCTTTTTTTTTTCTAACCGCATGCCTCTTCAGTAGATATGAGTGATTTCACGCGCAGACAACGTCCTTACTAACTGCAATGTTCCCAAGACGTATTGTCGGCGACGCTCTGGTTTTTGACTCGGATCCATTTCGTCGAGCAAACTTGACCTTTGCCATAGGTAAGCAGGAAAGTGTCATCAAATGTACCAGACAGCAGATTCGGCGTCAGCGAGGATTAAACTCAGTGACTTTCGTCTCCGAAGGACAAGAGACACATTTTATTCATTATAAAGTTGTGGATGAATGAAAAGCTTTTTAACAGTCTCAACATTTTCTGTTGCTTACTGAACGTATTAACCCCGCGTGTTCCAAAAGTCAGGACAAATTCGTTGAACTAGCTGCTTCGTTCTCACCTTTTGGTCTGGGTAGTTAAGGATCCAGAATAAAAAACTAGAACCACTGTAGGTGAACATACTAGTGAAAA
>CM063504.1:61496195-61526195 GCA_032207245.1 Pardosa pseudoannulata | reverse complement strand
GTATAATATTTCATTTATATATCACACCTTTTGAAACAAAATTATTTTAATATAATCGTTACATAGATGCAAATATACACATACAATATTACTAATTTTCAATGTATAAAAATAATTTTAAAAGATATACTCTTTAGGGTATCTTATTAGAATTCTATTTTAGATTCCTTTCACTCTTACGCAGAAATTCTGCAATGTTTCTCCGAACTTTTACCTCAACAAGGAAGAACGTACTTGTAAAACAGCGTGCTACATGTCAGGGATAAGTTTTTCTATCTTCGGTGTATGGAAATTCCTCTTTTACTAGAGTTCCTGAAGTGTTTTTGGAAAGTCTGAGTCATCCCGCAAGGAGCAAGATTACGAAGCAGATGGATGTTGTTTCCTTCGCATGTGTGTACCTCTGACAGTATCCAAAATTTAAAGGTAACGTGATATTAGCAATTTCTACAGTTTCATAAATTCCTTATCTACTTAGGATTGTGAGGACACTTATAATATCAGATGTAATTATTTTTTCTTCAATATCTATTGTTTCATATTACTTAATGGGGTTAATTATATCGGATAATCCAAAAGTCATAGAAAACTCTTTAAGTTAATAATTCGACAACAAAGAAAGATAAAAAAAATGCAGTTTGCATGAATCGGTGAAAAGCAAAACAGACTTTTTGTGACAAAAGTAATTAGATGCTTGATTAATTCCCTTGCCGACGGAAAAGGTGACGCTTTAGTTCTTTCTAGACTAACAGATGACTTAGAAGCGGAATGTAGGCTAACAGTTACAAGTGTTCAAATTGTCTTCCATCATTCCTCAATACAGCTGTGAGACAAGTCAACACATCATTAAACATTTATTTCGGTTTGGCTTTAATTTATTATTCTGTTTGGTAAAACTGGTTTTTAATCAACTTGTTCATTTTAAACAGATATAAAAGAAAAATGAAAAGGTAAACATATTTCTACACAATTTTCTTAATACAAGAGAGTCTAAAATTAGCAGAGTCATTAACATATACGTGTGGGTGTATTGACAACACCATTCCCTATCTCAGCTTATTTGTAATAATGGGTGGACTTGCAAAAAAATTTAGGTATAGGAATTATTAATTCATGTATACATATCTCCTTTGAAAGCGATTAAACCACGGGTCTGTTCAATGAGAAATAAGACTATATCTTTACAAGAAGCAGTTGTAATTATTTATGAGAATATTATACTCTACCGGAGTAACTACCGTGACACGCAATGTATTTGTCTCAACGTCCTGTCCGCTTTTTAATCACATTTGCAAATTAGATTTTCGAGGGTTGTTTCATAACTGCATCCACATCTTTTATAGATGCTCTACTGCATTTGAAGTAGCTGCCCTTTTATGGTTACTTGGAGTTGAGTAAAGAGTCAGAAATCGAAGACCAAAACTATAAAAGGGTGTGTTAAGTAAATTTACGTTTATCTTAAAAGGTCCAGCACATAACCAGTTATAAGTTGTCTTGTGTTATCGTGACGACTACTTGTGGAGTGGTGGGGACACTTGCTTTATTTTTATAACTAGATGCAAGTACCCGGCTTTGTCCGGGTTTAAAATAAGGTTTTCTGTAGAAGCGTACAAAACTGTTTATTTGCATGCAATAAAAGGGTACATTTATCTTAAAGCAATGTGATAGACAACATTTTTGGCAGTTCCATTTGGTTTGGTTTGGAGTGCTACGGTCTACTTTTTTGCAACACAAGGGCTAATGAGACCAGTTCTATTTGGAGTGTGTGCAAAAAGATTTTCCTCTTTGCACACTCTGGAGCAGGCTACATACAATTGCCCATGAGAAAGACATGGTGTCAAGTCTATACCAGCAATCCCAAGAGGCTGGCCCTGTGACTTGTTGATTGTCATGGCAAAGCACAGTTTCAAAGGGAACTGTATTCTCTTGAATTGTATGGTATTGTCTGAGAGAATAATAGGTATTCTTGGAATGAAGACATCCTCACCCTTACCACACTCTGTGAGTATTGTGGCTTGAATGATATGTTGCATCAGCTTTTTCACAATTAAACTTTTGCCATTGCCCAACTTGGGTGCATCAATATTTCGGATCAGCATTATTGGAGCACCAACTTTCAGAATCAAGTTGTGGGCTTGCAAATCAGGAGTCTGGATGGAATTCAAGAATTCAAAGGGATATTGTACTGCTTCATCATCATTAAGGATGCAGTCTATGGACTTGTAGGCATATTCTTGCCCTGGAAGCTGCTTCTGAATGGTGACATTGAGCTTCTCAACCACATCATTTCTACTTGCCAAATTGCTCTGTGAGAAAGCCAGTCCTGATCCTTGAAGTTGTGCTGAATGTGATATTTGTTGCAGTATTTGCTTACAGTAAAGTAAATATAACAAAGAAGTATTGCGTTTACTTACCGCTTTTGTTTAGTAAAGTTTTCTCTAAAATGTACCCACGGCTCAGCACAGGCACATGGAGCACTGCGTTTGGCTGGAGGAGGCCATAGTGAGGTTGGGATGGAACGAAACCTATTTAAGAACCTTTCCCATGTAATTTTGTGTACGTGTTCTGATTTTCACGTTATTTGGTTGTCTGGATCTTGAGTTATAAGAGATCAGACAAGCAGACAACAAATGTGTCTTATATATAGAGAGATAACGAAATGAATTTCATATTAACGAAACAAGCTTGCATTTAGTGATATGTGACTCTGGCTTATCAGCCTCTATGTGCCATTCATCAGCTATTTTTGTTAATACATACACCAATATTACTTTTATTCTTAGAAATTATTATCATGGTCAATAGATTATCTATAAATTATAAGTCTTACTTCTTATTAAATAGTCTTCGAAATTCAATAATTAAATGTTATAAAGGCTACTTGAATGTATTTTCGTTCAACAGCATATTAACTTTTCATCTAATACCTATTTCTGTACGATATAGTATTTTTGTTTAGCGATATTTTTGAATGATTTACTGTAGGCGAGAAGCAAAAATTCCATTTTTTTCTTCTTCAAAATATGCTTGAGGGAATGTGGGAAACTGCAAAGCTCTAAGTATTCTATTAATCTATCTTCTCTTCCGAGAAGCAAAACATCTGTCTTCGCTGTTGGACGGATTACAAATATTTCACGCATGTGACTTCATCGTTTGCTTTCCCATTTTTCATCGAAAAAGTATGTTGCTCTGTTCAATCTAAAAAGTATTTGACCTTATCTTCAAATTTCAACTCATTATTTTGGTATATATTTTATAAAGAGATAAAATTGACAGGTGTAATAGTTATTAAATAAACTCGGATTATAATTTCTGTTTGGCACAACATTTCTGTGGTGGATACAGTGCCGTAAATAAGCAACAACCAAATTCCGTTTGGTAAAATACAAAAGGTTGTTGAAAAAACTTAATTTTATAATAACTATAGAGAAGTATAGAAAGTAATAACCTAAAAAACATTAACACATAAACTTTAACATAGTAACTAACTCGCATTAACTTATCAAGATTTAATATAACAGCTAGCGATAGTTGTATAAGGGAATCGGAGTGACTCTTCGCATTATATGTTCCACTGTCCTTTGACAAAATCCTTTCACTCCCCCGTCACACACATACCATCCGGGCGTGAACTGACCTGGTCGAAGAAATACACTTTAAACTCCTATCTCCTCTAAAAAGCAGACAAATTGATATCCTGGTTATTGGAAAAAGAATAAATAAGAATATATCCACAAATTAAATAGCTTATCTATCGAAGTTCATTTCTGAGGCATGACTCATGCTGACAAACCTCCATTGTGTTGCCTGATTGGCAACAAAATGGAGTATTCTGTACATAGCAAAATTTCTTAAATTAATCTCTAGGGGATGCGAATCAACCTTAAACCTTTACATCCTCTACATCCTCTTGAACAAGTCAAATATTAACACAGCTTGGAGTACATTATAAGGCATAATATTAAAACAATACTACAATATACTAAAGTCCAATACAAAAATAAGAATTAATAATTAAACTTAAAACAATTAAAATGTGTCCTTCTATTTAACAGTACTGTTTGTATTGCCTCAGCAATTCTTTATAGCCGCAGTTCTGCACTGGGTGTCACGGCAATAACCAAGAAAGGTACAACTTTGATATACCCCCCAAAAAATTACGCGCCAAATCTGGCACTCCCTACGGACTTTTTAGGGTTGCTATTTCTTATTTTGGTGTTGCCAATTTAGGTTTTTTTCTGTTGCCAAATTTAGTATTTTCTTGTATTTTGTACCATTTTTTGAGTTTTTTTTTAAGTTTTGTGGCAACAATTTTTGGATTTAATATATGTTTTACCGCCATTTCATTCATTCGCCATTTCTTTGTGAAGTGATCAAGCGGATTTCTGACTTGCTGTATTTTATCTGCAAATCTGGTTGTATTTTCCAATTATATATTTTTTCTATTAATTATTTTTATCTTTTAGCTTTCAATATGACTACTGCATATAGTGTTGTTGAAAAGTTTGAGGGAATTTTGAGTCGGAAAATTGATAGTTGTGCTTCATTTTCGTAGGCCGACAGTTGGAAGGCCAGGTATTGTTAATTGGGAGGAATTCAAAATTTCTGTATAAATAATTCTTTTTATTAGATTGCCGACACGTATTTTCAATTGTATTTGTTAAAGTATTTGTGTAAATTGCATATATATGTTATTCAGTGTCATTTATTTGTATTTTTTATGTATTTATTGTATTTTTTAGGTATTTTTTTATTTAATGATTCCGTATTTTTTATGTATTAATTATTTGTATTTAGCGAGAATCCATCTTGGCGAGAAAAAAAGGCGACAAAAACAGGTATTTTGCTTGGCGAGAAATAAAAGTCGCCAAATTTCCGATTTGGGGGGGTATATCAAAGTAGTTCCCCAAGAAAAGTCGGCTAAAAATTGTGAAATAATTAAATAGGGCATGAAATATTTAAAATTTAAGTTGTCTCCCATAGCCATTGCGCCACTGTCTAAGCATGTTAAAACTCGTTCTTTGATATTTGCAACGGGAAGCCCTAATGGGTATAACCTGTTACGGTACAATGGTACACTGGAAATGTCTCCTCAATTTTGATCATCTTCAGGAGGATAATCTCCGTCTTAAGTGATACGGGTCTTAGTTTTTTAGTTCGTTTATACTTTTAATTGTGTAAAAGGCAAAACATGTGTTCATGATGTCTTTGATATGCGGTGACTATAAGCAACTGTTAAAAGTTTGATTGTCATATTGAATCCCCTATTTTCCTAAGTAAGCGAAATAAAGAGAAGGAGAGAGAGTGTTGTACTAGTGTAGAAAATTACATAAATATAGCTCTGCTGCTGACGTTTGTTCATTTGTTTGACCCCCATAAAAATAATATAATTTAACCTTAACAAGAATGACCTTTCATATACCGAATTTCCAAGTATGGCTTCCTTCTAAAAAGGGGCTTATCGATGGCCGATTGGTTGGGGTGCTGGGTTTCGGTACCGGAGTTTGTGGGTTCGAATTCCACAGAGGCATGGATGTTCGTAGCCGTTCGGAATCGGCTTTAAGCTGTAGGTCCCGGTGTCATTAGCCCTCGTGTTGCATAAAGTAGACTGTAGCACTCCAAACCAAAAATAAATCCTTCTAAAAAGGAAAATTTTATCTGTTTTATTCTCTTTTACATACTTGATCAGTTGTCAATATCAGGCACATTAAAATTGAGCAGATTATAAAAAGTCTATACTCAATAGGACAGTTAATTACATTTCATGTGATGTTTCTGTGTATTTACCACAGTGAAGATACTAAGAAAAGAGTAACTTCAGAGAAAATGAGTATTCAAGTTTAAAGAGCTAAGAAGAGCATTTTTTCGGATTACATGGTTACAGTCCCAGACGAAAAGGATCCGTTGGCACCCACATTTTGCTACCACCCCCTTATTTTGAAGAAGACACTCTCGAATAACTTTTATGATCACGAGCCAAACTTTTATGCAATAAACATACGAAGACATTTTCTTTCTTTCTCTAATTGATATCTAGAGAATGAAGATGGAGGGGCCAATTTCTTTTCTTTTTTTTATCCTTCTCAAAAAAAAAAAAAAAAAAATGCTATGGAAATATTAATGAAGTGTCTTCCGCGCGGTATCATCCTGATGCAACCTCTCGTGAATTTCAAAAATGCTTTTCTGATCCAGGTCGTTATGTTTCAACTTCAGGAGGAAAAAAAAAGTACCCGTGAATTTTTAGAACTAAATTTTCAATTCATAGTTAGCTTTGAGAATGTGAGACAAGTGTGGATGATTAATTGCTTGAGTTATTGAATTAAAATACCCCAACTGCGGTTATCGTTAGCAATTCTGCATTTTTTCTAGCATTATGACGTCATTCCTTTAATTATCTCATTTAATCATTTATTTTAAATTATTTAAATATCGTTTGCATTATTTTGATACATTTTATCACTTAGATATTACGTAAATAATTTTCTTTTTATATTTGGCTTAAATAATAGATTAGGTATATATGTGACAATTCTAAATTCAATCTCAATTATTTTTTGTTGCAAGATAATTCTTAGCCAAAAAACAAACCATTTTTTTTACCTGCCTCATAGGGTACTTTACAATTCTGGAAAATTAAAAATTTTATTCATTTATGAGCTAAATTCGAAATATCCTATACTGTTGATTCAATGAAAATCTTCTAAATAATATATCATTGAAAAACACAATTATGAATTTTACTGTAGATTTAGGGAACCATTTATTGTCAGGATTATAAATTCTTGCTACATTAGACGTCTGGGACACCTTTATAGGTATAATAACCCAAATATATATTAGTTACCTTTACAAAAGGTTGAGGATACACATAAAAGAGGAAGCTCCCCACCCACCAGGTGGGTTGATTGTGTTGAGAGATCTTAAGGATGTGGGAGTCAACTGATGACAATCTATAGCTTCAGATAGAGTCAGATGATACAGGCAACCTTGACCTATAACCGACTGAAAATCTTTAAAAAATTATGGAAGTGATAATATTACAGCCCACTTTCAATAATAAAAACTGGCTCTAGAAACAAAAGAGCAACACTGATTAGCTGCCTCTAAATGGAATAGATTACAGTACATTCCAAATAGCTGCAAGGACAATGGGGAACTTGACGGTCATGTCAGACAATTCCTAATCAAGCAGGCATGAAAGGGGGTAGTAACTCTGCAGTAAATAAAATTGCTATAATAATATTGAAAGCAGCAAAAATTAAACTCTTTTCAATATTTTTCTAGGCTTCATTAAGATTAAGAAATAATTTTTAATGGAAGATGACGTAAACATCATTTAATCAGTGGAGTAATTAAGTTTACCAATATTGACGTTACCTCGCTTTCTTTATTTGCCAGTTATATTTCAAAAACATTTGTGGACTTTATTATTATTAATTATTTTACTTTATCAATTTTTTAGCTGGTAGGGCATGAAATTAGTTATTAGTTCGCCAAAAAATTATCAAAATTCGTTCCTGAACCTTACAATGATACTTAAAATATGACATCTTTAAAAACTATCATTAAACAGTTTGAATTCTAAACACAGTTACGTATAACAAGCACTGTGTATCGCAATTATGCTTTTTCAATAGATGTATGCAAATACCAGGTCTGACAGAAATTAAAACAAAATCATTTACGAATCATAATTTTATGAATTTTGTAACTCGTTTTCGGGTGTTTAGTAAGTTAAAGAAAATAGAGGACAGAAACAATCTCCATCGTAAAAACGTAAAAAATATAAAAAAATTTTAAAAGAAGTTCCCGACTCAGTACCGAAAAGAAGAAAGAAATTTTGATTTTTAATATTTTGTATGGTTTTTATGCATATACATTGCCAGAAAGAATTTTCTTAATTACCTGTTTATTTAAAATATTTAAGTATCAAACCTGATGATTCTTTACTTAAAATAAGTTTTAAAATTTTGCTCAATTTGTTATTACATTGATCGATTTTAAAAATTTCAAATGTTCCCTTTAATTTTAAGTTTTAAATATTATCACGCCTTAATTATCCATTAGCTTAATCATCTTCATACAAAAATTAAAATCAATGAAGTTTTTCTTTTAAAAGGTGTCCTTAATATGTCCAAATAGCAATACTTATCTAAATTAATTTCTTTAGGCTTTCCAAAAACAGCATTCGAGATTTTAATCTGTGGAAGAAAGAAGTGCAACTATTAAATTCATCTAACAACTAGTTAATCACGTTCCTTGTAATTGCTGATTGTTACTAATGTATTAAGTTTATAAAACTTAATTGAAATAATGAGAAAGAAATTCAAAAGATTTGTAATATAGTCATCCACGGAGACCTATATTTTTGATAAATAACTTATGATAGATTTAACTTGAGAATAAATAGTGAAAGTCAATATTTAAATAAGACTACTACTGGTAATCCCCAACTATCTCTGCATTGGCAGTAACTTATAGCAGGTAACTTTTGGTAAATAAGTTTCAGCAGTGATGTCACTGAGCTTAGATTTAAAACCTCTAAATTTCTAGTCTACCAACTGAGAATGAAAGGATGTTTGCACTCGCCTTCAAGTATAAAAACTAAATGGTATAAAAACTTGCTGTTTCCTGAATTTCCGAATATATTAAAACTGATTAATCGGAAAAGTACGGGGTTTTCGTGAAATCACAACAAAATATAAAGTTCATTTAACTACAAAAGAGTGCACAAACTTCATAGAGTTGCACCAGTGCAACACCTGAAGTACAGAACGCAATACGTATGCCTACAGACCCGCTGCTACAGTTGGAAAGGGCGAGTCGTGGTCAAAGCTCCTTTAAAAGTACTCAAGCATTACCCCGTAGTAGATGGAATTCGAATGCTTTAAGTAAAATCTTGGATTTTTTTACTAATGAAAACTATTAAAATCTGGGAGTTTTCTTCAAACCTTTTATAAAATTTACATAGTATATCGTTTATATTTCCCAAAATATGTACACTTTTCCTTAGCTTTTCTTAATGCGTCAGTGAACTTTCAACTGGCTGAAATATATTGAAAATTTGAAAATTCTATCTCAGTAAATGGTGAAATGTAACTATATTGAATGAAATTACTACTACAGTGTACAATCTTTAATAGTAATTGCTTTAAATATCTTTTCAAAATAAAATTTTTTGGTGTTTTGCGAATGCTTAAAACCTGTTCCATTAAAATTTATGAGCTCTTTTTCTTATGGCATCTAAAAATGGAAAATGGAAAATAAAAATGCTAAAATTAATAATTTTCAAAACTTAAACTTTGTCAACTAAATACCTAAAAGAGCTATCACAGACACTTTGTACAAAAAAAAAAAAAAAAAAAAAAAAAAAAAAAAAAAAAGCTTTTATATTTTTCGGGATTTAATTTATTATATATTTTTAAATACTTTCCATTAATGTTTATGATAACAATTAGTATTTCTTTAAGATATGAAGAAAGATATAAATATGATCATCTTTTGTATTAAAATATGAAAAATAAATTTCTAAAATAAGAACTTTATCATTCATTAGATTTGTATATAGTAATCCATAAACAGCTATATTTCTAGCAAAAAAATTATAATGAAAGTTTTAACTTCTAAATTCTAATAAAATTACAAAGAAAGTATTACGACTACTATTGATATTTCCCAATTCTAAATTAAGGTACATAATTTAATTTCTACAAGTGCTTTTAATTTAATCGGAGCCTTGAAAATGATGAAATTTCTAGTTTATGTATCATGAATAGACACTTCATATGAAAAATATAAAGTCAGGGAATAAAATATGCTCTCTTGGTAGATACGTATTTTCTGATACAGCTAATATTATCTGTAAACTAAATATTTGATAGAATTCTCGAGATGATATAAGTATGGATATTGACAGGTGTTTCCCTATTACAAGTATTTACCAAATACGGTGCTTTAAGTCACCCATACCACCTATAAAAATTGTTTACAATAATTTAAAGAAAAAAAAAGAATATCTTTCATTATTATATTTTTCAGGATTTAATTTATTATATATTTTTAAACACTTTCCATGAATGTTTATGATAACAATTAGTATTTTTTTAAGATACGAAAGATATAAATATGATCATCTTTTGTATTAAAAAATGCATATAGAGCATTTTCATTTATGTTACATTTAAAATAATTAATAACTAATAAAATATTAAGAAAACTTTTACAATTTTAAAATTTTAGCTGCATTTTTATAAACGTGTTTCTCGCTTGTTATTTAATTATAAGAAAAAAGTATATTAAAAATAAAATTAGTTAGTTTTGAATGTCCAGTGTTACCTTAAATAACATCAACCTAATATACTTTCAGTCTTGCTTGCAAGAAAAATTTTTGTCATTAAAAACACGAAACATATACATCAAAGAAAAAATTTATCGAAACTTGTCCCAACTTTTAAATATCTCCCAACACTATCGTATTAAATATTTCTTAAAAGTTTGTTTAGTGGCGCCATCTCACAAAAAATGTATCTACTAAATGTCTTGAACGAAATTCTAACCGAAATTTAAAACTCCCTTAAATTAAAGAGTTGTCGATTATTAAGAGATATTATATGAATTATATGATATAATAATTGTAATTTCCAAAATTTATATATTAAAAGTATAAATATATTAACAAATAAATACTTTGTAAAGAAAAATCTTGAATAGTGGCGACATCTACTGAAAAAGATATTCATTAAACAATTGCTAATAAATATTAATCACGCATAGATTATTCGGGAATAATGCCTAAATTGTCACACATCTAAATTTGACTTTATATGATGAAAAGGAATCCACCTTATTCACATAATATATATTTTATATAAAAAGAGAAATACTTAATCAAATTATTTTTGAAATGGAAGGAAAAGGAAGTTAAACATGTTTATTATTAGAAAAAAAATATTAGTTAATAAGTATTAATATGAAAATGCAAAAATGAATTTCCTTACCTCCTTTATGACGTTTAAACGAAAATTCATCACTTATCTCGAGAAAGAAGCTAAAACAAAACAATTGGAATTAATTCGCGAGAAGTTCAAGCGCGAAGGAGTAGTAAACAAAATTAAAATTTAAAATACGACATTTCTTTGCAAATAATCAATTTTGCTTCTGTTTTTTCGGTATAAGAATCAAATTCCATGTAAATAATATCTGGTATCAAAATTATGGGAGAAAAAGGAGTAAAAAGTTTTAAGGAATCTAAAATAGAAGACAGTATTAAATGGACTTATATACCCACTCACTGATGTCTTTTATCTCTTTAAAAAGATATAATTGGATAATATTTTCAGTAGAAGGCACCAAACTTCTTTTACCTCCAATCCCTTTAAAAAATTGCATATTAATCGACTTCTTTTGTTTTACTATTTTGTAATTATCACGAGAAAAGTTAAAAAGAAATCCTCTTAAGTGAACTTTCAGGCTATACGGTTTTGTACTGTTTTTAAATACAGTGCACAATGCACATTTTTTAAAAAACTAATATTTAGAGAAATACTGGAAGATACGCATTATACATGACATATTAAAAATAGAGTATTCAAATTTTCTACAAGTGTAAAAAAGGTCTTTCTTATTTTATGAAAGATCTAGGTAGAGTGACAATGAAAATAACATAAAATATGTCTTAAGAATCAGTTGTGTTTAGAAAATAAGTTAATATTTTCTGACCGATCAGTAAAATTCTTCCTATTATTGTCTGACGACCTTATAATTGATGTCTCCGAACGGAATTCACAAAAGATAAATTAAAAAGATTTTAAAAATTAAAGTAGCTGACCTATAGTATTAATCGTTTTGAAAATAATTAAAAGGCTACATCAATTAAATGATTGACTTTATTATTTAAATAGGCGACGTGTTTTTCGAGAAAATACATTAATGCATAAGTTTTCCTTCTTCATGTAGTCTCACGATATAAGCGTTTAAATCAATAAAGGCACTCACGGAAGGAAAAAAAAAAAAGAGAACAATTTCGCTCATTAAAAATATTCCTGTAGGTTTTTTCCTACTACTACACTTATTTTATTCAACAGTGTTGTCAACAATAATTAACTTTGAATGTAGAATATTCGGCTATAAGCATCCATTTTCTTCTTACGGGACTACTAGCAACTTATGTGATGCAGTATAACTATTGCAGTTCGCTTTCCTGTCTTGATTGCAAGTTGTCACAAAACACTCTGTCTTATAGAATGAAAAGGACTTAAAAAAATCTTTTGAACTCTCCTTCCTTTTTCTTTACGATACCCTCCCAATGACTTAGAAAATCTTTATCAGAAAATTTATAACGAATGTAAAGGATTACTTTAAGAATGGTGTTGTCGAAAGAATGACATTCAAATGTGTTGATTCATTTGGTCCTTGTAGCCAGTAGTTTAAAATATGAAAAGTCCTTTTCATGTGTACATAAAATGTAGATAAAAATTTTGCCTCTTAATAATAATAATAATAATAATTATAATAATAATAACATAAATCAGGGTGCTCGTTATACAGGAGTAAATACAGTAATTACATATTTTACTGTTTGCAGAGAATTCCTTTATGGTATTATATTAGTTTAACTTTAGAAAAATACGTTTTTGTCAGCATATTACCTGCTTGATAAGAGGGATAAATAATAAAAAAATATGGATCTTCGTTCTGATAACGAAAGAAGTTCTTATTATAAATATATGAACATAAGTCTGTATTGTTATTCTTTTAGTCCTTAATTTGTTAAGTTCACAATTTAATTACCTTGTCAATATGTCTGGTGAACTTTGGCCCAATAAGAAATACTAGGAACAAAATTACTAAGTTTACAAGAAATTCTATATCAAGTCCTTCCTTGGAATTCAACCCTCATTCAACCCTCAAGTTCCTTGGAATTCAACATAGATATAAACTATCTATGTTTTGTTAACGAACAGTTACCATGATTGAAATCTGCTTCAATCATGTACTGCAAAGCGGCAGCCTTATTTCTATGAACATCTAACCGGACGATGACCAAAAGTGTAGGGATCGACTTTTTACTTACGTAGCCCCTGTGTTCGTATTCAGCTTAAAAAAAAACAGCACTACGGATATCTGATTATGTTTTATTGACAAATGTGATTTTGGGTTCGGTTTAGAAAAACTACGGTCTTTATGTTTGTTACACACTGACTTATTAGACTGGGAACTACTGCTTAAAAACCAATGAGGAAATCACTGGGTTAGATACTTCTGACCTTGAACAGGAATGGAATTCTACTTTGGAATTGAATGTATTTATGTACGGGACTGATCTACTAGATCTCCGAGGGATGATCCAAATGATGTGAAATAGCTTTATCGAACCGGAATCCGTACGTTTAAAAGACACAAATGCTTATCTTTTTTCGTAATTGAGTTTTTAAAAGCTAAAGAATCGCATTATTGTTTAATTGTCTGCCAAATATTTTCCAGTTTTATCGCTAATTTCAAAATAAGCCAAGGTGCTTCATTATGATACAAAAATGTGTTTGTGACGGATACAAACATCGACGGATGTTTTGATGAAATTAATAAAATATTATTTATCTTGCGATAAAGGAATTTACATACAATACTAAGAAGAAATTGACAAAATATATCCCAAAGCGGTTAAACTGTAGGTCTTGATCTAAAAGATTGAAGAGAACGGCTGTCCCCGATAAACAAATCCTATAGTTGTGTTGATTAAGAGTACTGAATGTAGTACTGAATTTCTAGTAGCAGCTTGTCGCAAAAAAAAACAAAGTCTGCTTCTGGATTGCCAGGCCGAACGCTGGCCGATTGGTTAGGGCGCTGATCGTCGGTACCGGAGTTCGTGGGTTCGAATTCTACTATGTCATGGATGTTTGTAGCCGTTCGGAATCGGCTTTAAGCGGTAGGTCCCGGTTTCATTAGCCCTCGTGTGCAAAACAGTAGTCGGTAGCTCTCCAAACCAAACCAATCCTGATTGCTAGGGTAATCATACAGCATTATTCTAAACCACATTGAAATACTTGTTTACGTTTACTTACATTTCTTTTTATTTATATCATATATCATATTCTAATATTACTGCTAAATACATTTAACCACACATGTACAGAAAACTGTGCATTTACTGTATATGTATCAGAATTTACAGGTCATATGATATTGTACATTTTTTCTTAGAAAATACGCTTTTTTTGAGTATATGTTATATTTCTTAATACTAAAATTCTAATTTAATCTGTGAGCATGAGGAACACAAAAGTGTGAAATTTAGAAACGACTTCATTCGGAAATCATATCAGCCTTATAGCTAATTTGAGTGCTGCATTTACTATTTTACTAGACTCTTAACATTTATAAACGCTGTAGTTAATGGCTTATTTGAACTATTTATCCATCTGGGTTGCAGTCAACCCATACCCTCAAAAATATATAATATATATTTTACATCGGAACTTTAAAGCCGGAATTGATGGTGTTAGTAAACCTAATGTATTTAAAAAAAAACAAAAAAAAAAAAAAACACGTCACCTAATTAAATAATAAAGTCAATCATATAATCGATGTATCCTTTTAATTATTTTCAAAATTATTAATACTATAGTTCAGCTATTTAATTTCTAAAAATCTGTTTAATTTAGCTTTTATGAATTCCGTACGAGGACACCAATTATAAAGTCGTCAGACAATAATAGGAAGAATTTTAATATCGGTCAGAAAAATATTAATTTAAACTTATTTTCAAAACATAACCGATTTTTAAGACATATTTTATGTTGTTTTCAATGTTTTACCAATCCACCTAGATCTTTCATCATAAAGCAAGAAATACCTCTTTTTACACCTGTAGAAAATTTGAAGACTTTGTCTTTGATATTTTTAAAACTTCACGTAAGTCAGAAAAAATTCACTTTCAGAAATACAAAAGCAATGAAGTAAATAAAATATATGGCCTTACGGTTGGTACTTATGCATATAAAACCTTCACATGAACTTAATTTTGAAATCATTTCTCTTCATTACATATTTTAACCTCACTTCAGACACAAAATATTAATTTTTTTAATGATACAGTCTGTATCGGTTATATGGTCAGCTCAGCGGTCCAGAAAAATCAGACCATATATGCGGAACAATTCAACCCTATTGTGCGAATACCGTGCATTTTTAACCCATAACAGAAGAGTCTTATCCACATTCCCATAAGGTGACAAGCGCTGACGTTTTCTTTCTTGATCACCAATTTCAACACTTGAGGACCACAGTTTGATAGCTAAAATGTTGTTTAATGTCTTTCGGGTAATCGAATTTGCTTTGGCTAAAGTAGCCTTTAAAATAATAGATTTTTTAAAATTTCTAATCAATTCATTTTTGGCAGCAAATGATAAATTCTCTCTTTTTGAAGCCATAATTAAAAAATGAACGTTCTTATTCGTGACGTATGATCCAAATGCAACAAAATGTTCCTTTACTTGTTTCGTCTCAATTTCAACTTAAGCAGGGTTAACTTCAACCAATAAACAAAGAGATGTCCACCTCTTGTCAGGCAGCAAGAGAACTGAGAGAGGTGATGTCTACACAAACAAGAAAGGGGGAAGGGAGGGAAATAAAGGCTTGAATTCAAGTCCTCCCCGATTTAGCACTGACTTCTTAAAAAAAAAACGAAAAGAAAAAAAAAACGGAAACTCGTTAAAAACATGAAATTGATCATATAACCGGCAACAAGAAAAAGAAAAAGACTGTATAAGTGGTGCACTTTAACACATGTTTTCTATTAAGTTAGACGGGACTTTAGAAAACTGACCATATAAGTGGGGTGACCTTACAAGCGGGTGACCATATAGCCGGTACTGACTGTATAAAAGGAAACAACCACCAAAACATTTGTACTCTTCTCTTAACTTGTTATTATTGAACTTATTTATATATTTTTTGTGTACCATTCACTGAACTCGTGAACCTTATTTTTGCTAAACCTAAAATTAATTATTGTTAGTATCCCAGTCCTCATTATCGTGTTGCAATTTTTGTTAATTCTCATGTCCATGTGATACAGTAGTACTGGCTTAGAGGGCTTGGCCCAGGAGAGCCAGTAAATGAAGCTCCAGTGCGATGTCCAGTGCGATGAAACGTTTGCGAAGGAAATTTCTTTTTATCGAGACTTAGGCAAGAGATATGCTTGGATGTTTCTGCTTTTCTACAATGTTGACTTTCTAAGGCACATCGAATTTAAATACCAAACTCTATGGAAGAAAGATTAGTTAGTAAAATATATTGTTTAAACTTCCTTGGAATTCAATTTTATCTGCATAACATCTTCTATAGTTATGATGAATGACTGTTCATAAACACATCGTACATTACGCATTCAAACATAGGTGCATTATCCTAATATTCAAGTGATATATTAAAACTATTAAAGATACATTATGTTCCCGTCGCATATATCATCTTCATTTCATTATCACGTCCGTACATAGCAGTTTCGATTAAACCTATTTACGAAGCTTTTGTATCGAGGTACAAACAAATTTACTTTTGAAATATAGTCGTGGGATGGCTTCTTTCAGTTGCTGCTCAGAATTATAATTAGGGGATTGGTTTTGCTCACCATGGGTGTTACCGACTTGTTTCTCACGTACGATTAGATTGTCTTATTCTCTTGCAATTTAGGCCTGGATACCTAGTTCGGATAACTGAAATTTATTGTTGTTTCGGGTGCAATGACAAATGAAATAATACTTTAAAAGAAAATGTGTGTTAAAGGAATTGGATCATCATGTCTAACCTTCTGCTATTTCTTGCCTATACTTATTTCAGAAGATGTTCTTTTCACTTATAATTTATGTCAATCATTTAGTTGTCTCCTGCATAACATGATACCCTACACCCTCGCTTCCTGTCAATAGTTGAAAACCTGATTCACTGCTATTCTAAGGCTTTCAGACTGTGACCAGTTTTCTGTCTTTTGACACACCTTGAACAAAACGTTAAGTGTGGGTATTTCCATCGAACTAAAAAGAAAAGTCGTTTTTTATAGTTATCGAATGTTGATTGGGACTAAATATTATGTTTGGGCATTTGCAACTGCCTTTTACTGGTTACACCCAATAAATTTCTATTTTAAAGTTAAACTTTCGGAAACCTCTTTTAAGATGTGAAGAATATCCATCTTTCTGTAATTTCCTCACGCATTCTTCTAAGAAAGTTTATGAGTTTCATCCAGTAAAATCGATATATAAAAGAGGATAGAATGATAAATAGTTGTTAACCCTTTAGTGGACTGTGGTTCCACAGCGAAACCACCTATTAAACATCTTTTTTCTCTACTTTTATGGATATATATTAACTTTTTTCAGTTTTTTTTTTATGTTTTTAACATTTTAAACTGACGACAGATAGTACCACTACATTTAATTTATTTTTCTTTTTGAAATATATGTATGTAAATTTGCTAAATCTGGAAAGTCAGTAATTCGATTTTTCTCCCTATGACCCCAAATAAAAAGATGTATCCAAAACACACCTATAAATTGTTAAGCTATTTATTTATTATACTATTTTAAGGATATTTAAATTTTCTTCTTCCAATATAGTTAAAATTTAAAAAAGTATTGTGTTCACGATGTACAAGGAAGTAGATTTGTCAGTTAAACCACTCCTCAAAATCCTAAATATCCTCTAACGCAAACCCCTCTAAAGAATAGTAAAGAATTTCATATATTTTACAGTTATAAGATTGATTGATAACATTTATAAATTTCATTAAATTCTAAAGAATTTATGTTGGTGCCCATTAAAGAGTTAAGCTTAAAAGCTTGTAAAACAAGAGTAGACGATAAGTGTATATCGTTTAGTTTGGTCCAGATTGAAGAAACATAGGACACACGGCAGGGATTATGCAAATCCATGACACTAAAAGGAACCATGGATGCAAGACATGGACTGCGAAAACCGTAAATAATAGAAGCGGCTGTTAGCATCCTGTTCATATAACGTGTATGTTAGATACTAAATTAAATAAACCTACTCGAGCGTATTCATCCCTCATGTTGTTGCTATTTGTGTTAATCCTTATTCTGCAAGTTTAATAAAGTTAAACGTAAGTATTGGGTATGATATTAGAATAGTACTAAGGAATATGTTTCCATTTTCTGAATCAAAGCCCTACGCTGCTAATTACTACAGTATCTTAGTTTTGGGAGGGTTTAATTAACAAAATAATGATGCTGAAAGGATAGCGTACATTGCGTAGCTTACCTGTAGTTATGAGATGAAGGTATGCTACTGACTTTCCTTGTGGAATCTATGGTGTTGAAATTCACAGTTTACAGAAATATTTGTAGCTCGAAATCGGTTTTACATTGTAGGTTTCAGTCTGAGTTGTTAATATTTCAGTAATACAAAAAATAACTATTTCAAGTAAAACCATTTATTATTTTTCTTTTACTGAACAAGTAAAATGTGGAATTAAATTATTTAGTTATATTCTTTTAGGTGTAATATTTTTTAGTGTCACCCTTTCGCTCGATCTTTAAAAGCACAAAGCGTACAGATATACAAACTTTTTAACTAATTAAGTTCTAACAAAAATATCAACAATAGCCGATTTAATTATATTTCTTTCAATTTTTCAAACATCTGTCCTCAAACGAGAAATGTCATCCAAACTTGTTCCCCTTTCTTCGCCGTACTGGTTTTTATACTGAAATATGATTTTTGATTGTTATTCAATTTTCTAATATTCAAGTCTATTAATTTTCAATTTTTTTCATTTTTTTCTTAATTTTAATTATTTTATAACTGAAATTCTTAATTCTTCACTCAATTTCCAATTCTTGTTAATTTGTACATAACTCAATCTTTTTTCGTGTTTTCTGTTGAATGTTATATTTTTATTGTTACTTTCATCCGTTTTAGAACTTTTCATTTTATATTTTGTCAAAATTTTTTATCTAAATTTCGTCTTTAGTTTATTGCCACATCTTGTTTGGCGCAGTTTGTCCCTAGAGGATTTAGCGCCATTAAACTTCAATCCACCAACCAACCAAACGAGAAATGAATACAAATATTTATTAGATTATTTATTTGATAATACAATAAATATTTCTATTTATTTCAAGTAGGAGAAACGTGATGTATGCTTTCTGAAATTTCTATTGAAATTTTTAATAAATTCTGTTAACAACATCTAGCACAGCAAAACTATCAAATTGATGAGATACTGAATAAAAAGGTCTTTTCGTCATATTCATTATCGCAATGATATACCCTCCCTCAACTCTCTTTTTAATCATTTAGCTATCAAGAGACGGAACGATTTCTCTTTCTCTTTTCCCTCTTCATCCTCTAACTCCTGATTAAAAGTTGCTATGCGCCGTGCCACTGACAGATTTAAAAAAGAAATTTCAAGCAGGTTTAGAACGGTGAGGGTCTACGGCACCGAATTCTTACATAGAGACATTAACACGTTTGTATGTGATATCAGCATCGTTTGTCACAAGTCTCTGACTGACTCACCCGATGGGAGGCATTGATAGTGTCAGTTCCGTTTCGTCTTTATCGGTCAAAGTGATATCACCACTTTCATGTAACTGAGATTTATTTAGAAATATGTCTTGTTCACGAATAACATATAGAAATGAAGATAAGAATTTTCCAGAGAAATTTGTCATCATATATAATGAAAACGTTTCTTCAGAAGGACTCATCCAGTGATGAGATAATTTTCCGATTCTAAAAGTTTCTATTATTTAATTTTTCAAACTGTTATCTACGAAGTAGGGTTTGTATATATATATATATATATATATATATATATATATATATATATATATATATATATATATATATCAGGATTTAAAATATAGAGTAATTTAAGAGATTTAATTAGGGATTCTTTTAATGGGAGTAACGCGCCTCGAATTATTAGTCACATAAATACGGCTCACGCGCAGTGATATGGGCAGAGAGCGATAAGCAATTACTATAGGCAGACCTGTGGCTTCTCGAAGCAGTAAAAACTGCCTTTGTTAGCAGTTGGGCGCCAATATGAGACGCCATTGTTGAGTAGAGTGTGGTAATAAAGATATGAAGCTGATGTCAGGACTCTAGTGTCGTTTACTGGACCCCGACATGAGTCGACATGCTCATGAACCTTTGCTGATAAAATATTTTGACTTGATGTACATTCTACTTTTGACGGAAAATCCTTTTCGTGTCGAACTTGCGCTGAACTGAATTTCGCTGTCTGAAATTTTGCCTGTTTCTTTTGAATTAATTCTACTGGACTGTTTTGAATTAATACTACTGCTAAATAAAGATATGAAGCTGATGTCAGAACTCTAATGTCGTTTTCTGGGACCCCCGACATATATATATATATATATATATATATATATATATATATATATATATATATTAAGCAGTAGGTCCCGGTCTTGTTAGTCCTCATGTGCAAAACAGTAGACCGTATCTCTCCAAACCAGACCAAACCAAAGTCCCTTTTAGTATGGCAGAAGTAACTGTAACAACGCAACAGTTGATATCATAAAAACCAGTCCTCGTGTTCAATTAAAAGCAAATTTCAGTTCCTACTTTGTTATACAAAGTTATGAAATCTATTGTAAATGAAATTGAAGTTTAAGTAAATTATAAAAACTTCATTTAAAATAGAATCCATTTATCACTTAAAACATTTCAGCTGCTGACATTTGTTTGCAAACAAATAATACTCCTTTAAAATGTAGTTAAATGAACCCAAATATATTTTCAACTACAGAACAGACAATCTAATATTATACATTTAAAAATCTGTAGTTATAAAAAATAGCATAGTGAATTCTCAAAAATTCAATGTAAAGTTTAAGATGTGATACGTAATTTCATCATGATTAATTTATACTGGTTTTCAAAATGTATTAGATTATCTGTAAGATCAAAAGCTTTTAAATGTACATTCTTCAAAACAAAATAATGCTTATGCCACGCTGATATTTCTTTCAAGAATGTGAAAAATTTATTAAATTTATTACTAATGCCTTTTTATCATCGAATTTTTCTTGTTCATCAACTTCAACTTCTTTTAAAACTCAAAATTTTTAGTATTTTAGTTGAAAATGCTTCCCTTGTACATAATCATAATTCACAGAGTTGGGACATGATCATAATGGAATATGATACACATATGTTACGTATGGAATATGATATATAACTGTTACATCTGGATGAGAATGGAAGAAATGTTCATTTTTTCTCCAAACCGGTTTTAAGTGAGAAGTAAGGAAAAATAAAAAGCTGAACTCACACTTTAGTGTTGCAGCATTACATTGACAATAGGATGTGATTAATTTGACTGCTTCTTTTTTCAAAAAATTACTTTCAAGTGATATATCGTACATTTTGCCCCATATATGATTAGGTTTTTCTCAATAGAAGGAGATATGTATTCAAAAGTTATGCGTTAAAGGTATTATACTTTCTAAAGAATGGTGCATGCTGATAGTATGCTTATTTCATAGACTATTAGTCCTTAAATATTTATAATTTGTAATAAAACTGAACAAAAAATTAATTGCGAAGCATTTAAAACTTATTTCAACGGTTATAAAATCCTGATATAATTTATTTTAATTTATTATAATTAAAAATATAGAACAATTAATACAGTAGAATTTAGAAAAAAAACTGTATGTTACATTTCCCCGATAACTATGCTTTTAGCATAGGCATTAAGTTAAACTTAAATTATAGTAATTTGAAGCAACTGTCTCTCTCATCATGTAGATGCTCCTTACACAATTTTTGTATATTAGAGCATTGCAAATTTGATATGAGTTTTTCACATAATTTCTTTTTCATATGCTGTTTTACAATTAATTTTTATTTTTTCGTGACTATTTTATAATAGCTTTTCTGTTAAATATAAAAAAAATACTTTTTATATTTAATTTATTTTTGACTTTTTTAGTCATATATTTTGTAATCAGTTTCCATATGTAATTTTTCAACTTATATTAAATCAATTAACAGACATTCGAAGTTTTGCCTATTAATTTTTTTTATTAAGTATAGACTTTAAATTTCCAAAAAGACCTGTGAAATGTGTGAATAAATAAGTAAAGCTGTACTACACAAAATTAGTCATTATTAAATAAAACAAGAAAAATGACCAATTTAGTGCTACTTAATTAAAAGCTATACGAAAACCACAAATGTGTTAAAAAATGATAAGATATTCTTAAAAATATAACAAAAGTTTTAACATTTAACAAGACCATAAAAAATATATGTATTCCCTTTTGTGCCAGGAGTTATTATTTTAAATTTGTCTAAATCACTTGTGAATTTTAGTTTGAGTTTTTAGTTATGCCGCTTACAAATAGAGGGCGTTAATAGTTTAAAATCTCTGCAATTGGGATTCAAAGTACTCTAAATAGATTTTAGCATTTGCAAAACTGAGTTTTGTTCTACAATCAATTTTTCATGAAATGCATTGTTACCCGATGTATTTCAATGAATGTATTTCATGTATTGTCACCCGAAAAGAACCTAAGTCCAAAATTTCATGTCTCTAACTAGTCAGTTAAAAAAAAAATTAAATAAAAAACGATTAATAGAAATTAGGTTGGGGGTTCACGGAAGATTTGATATATAAAGTAAAGTAATTATAACCAATTTTTATTTTTATGAACACTATAAAAATGTCGGGATGTTGGACCCTATTACAAGTAAATTCACATGACAATCAACTTATTGAATTGTTCAAAAATGCAGAGCTGAAACAAATGATTCTGCATATTCTAATTTTAAAAAGCCAATTTTGTATCTTCCGTTATGAGTCACTGTACATAAGCTGTTAATTATCTTCCAACCTTCCTATTTAGTAGAACGTGAGTTTATCGCAATTATAAAACTCATAAAAAATGACCTGAAATTAGAGGGTGATGAGACTTGATATGTTGCTCATATTAAAGTCAAACGTAGATAGTTTCTTATTAACTCATTAGGCTCACCTATCTCATAAGTAGCAGTAAAAAATATTATTATTTTTAAATAACAATAATAATAAAGTGTAATTCTAATTATCTTTCAACCTTCCTATTTAGTAGAATGTGGGTTTATCGCAGTTATAAAACTCATAACAAAACAACTTGAAATTAGAACGTGTTGAGACTTGGTAAGTTGCTCATATTACAGTCAAACGTAAATAACCTCTTATCAACTTATCAGGCTCACCTATCTCATAAGTAGCATTAAAAAATATTATTATTATTATTAAATAATAATAATAATAAAGTGTAATTCTAATTATCTTTCAACCTTCCTATTTAGTAGAACTTGGGTTTATCGTAATTATAAAATTCATAAAAAAATGACCTGAAATTAGAGGGTGATGAGACTTGGTAAGTTGCTCATATTAAAGTCAAAGGTAGATACTCTCTTATCAACTCATTAGGCTCATCTATCTCATAAGTAGCAATAAAAATATTATTATTTTTATATAATAATATTAATAAAGTGTAATTCTAATTATCTTTCAGCCTTCCTATTTAGTAAAACGTGGGTTTATCGCATTTATAAAACTCATAAAAAAAAGACTTGAAATTAGAGCTTGAAGAGACTTGGTATGTTGCTCATATTAAAGTCAAACGTAAATAACCTGTTATCAACTTATCAGGCTCACCTATCTCATAAGTAGTATTAAAAAATATTATTACTATTTTTAAATAATTATAACAATCTTCTTCTTCTACAGCTTTCTACAGGCCAAGGCTGTCTCTAAAAGTTGCTTCCATCTGGAGCCATCCGCCGCCACAGTTCTCCACTGGTTGACTCCAATTTCATGCAACGTTTTCTCAATCAAATCAATCCACCTGGTGTTTTGTCTACCTCTTTTCCTTTTCCCATCAACTTTTTGAAATGTAACTTTTTTTGTTGGGTTTAAATCATTGCATCTATAGATGTGTCCCAACCACATTAATTAATAGATCTTTATTATTTTCACATCATTTGGTTGTCCGAATTTATAGTATAGTTCATGAATATAACGGACGGAATTTCATACATTTTCTTTAACAGCTCCAAATATTTTTCTTAGTATTTTTCTTTCAAATATTAATAGATTATTTTCCTCAGATTGGTTCATAGTCCAACAACAATAATAATAACAATAATAAAGTATAATTTTAATAGATATTATTTTAAAATATCATAACATTTTATTTACATTTCATTTTAACCTTTCTCATCGAAGTTAAAATTGTAATTTGTTATGAATTCAGTTGGAGGCTTACGGTAAGATATTTGCTGCGAGAAGTGGCTGGAGTTTTAAAAAATTAAGAATTACTTATTTAGGAGGAGTTGGTTGTCACCAAAGTTGCTTTCCACAGCCGCAGTGATATGTTTGTTTATGCAGAGTTCGTTTTAATGGAGAGGAGAGAAAGGATGTACCGTTTGGCAAAGGTTCCATTAGAGTTCTTTTGTAAATCGCCGTCACCAATTTATGTTATGGGATAGTGTTTTAAATAAGAAATCTTTATTAAAAATGTATTACTGTGACATCTATGGATATCCTAAACCATCCATATGTGTAAACAAGGATCTTTAATGAATTAAATTGACTGAATCGATTAAATGACCAATTAATTTGACTAAAACTGAAGACAAATGCAAAATTAATTAGTTATACTTTTAACTGCTGTTCACTTTTTGAGGAACAAATGATTGGTAATATTCATATGGCGTGATGCCGATTCAAAGAAAATTTTGTCAATGTTTTTGTCTAATAGTACAAATATCTCACTTTTCTTCCACTATTCATGTGGACAAAAACTTATTAATACCAATCATTGTTTATGAAATCAGAGAAAAAATACAGTTTTCAAAAACTCAAAAGTTTTAATGTCACTGGTCTACTGAAAAAAAATTAAATCCGATGTCAAATATTTTAGTTCGCTATAAAAGGGTAAATTAGCATTAAATACAATAAAACAACAAAGGTGTTCCCACAATTTTTGTTTGCTATATGTGTTCTCTATAACGTTGTTTGAACTACTTGGAATAGAAATCCAGCTATAGCTCTGAAGTGAAGAAAAGTTATTGAAATTTTTTTTCGATAAATGGTTAATATTTATAATAGCATGTGGTTCGTCAATAGTGAATTGCCTTATGATAATTATGTTTAATTTCAGTTCATGAATTACTAGCTATATGAGGCCTAACGTTTTTGTTTTCTAAATGCCTAGCAGTATTCAGCAGATGGCACAAAAACTAAAATAAAAAGGGAATGAAAAAAAATATATATATATTTCATTGTTGTGGATAGAAAATAATGGTGTACATGTGATAAAATACACGATATATTTCAAAAATACATTTTATTTTGTATTTACGTTACATTTCAAAATTTGTCTTACAGCTTCCGTGTATGCAATACTATTAGTGTATTACGCGGACCATGCACATACAATATTTATTTTAGATCAGAGGTGTCCAACAGCTGTTTCCAACAGTTGTACACGTTATCACAGCAAAGAACACTTCTTCGAAAATCGTAATGAAGACCGTTAAACTAAATTTTTGTTTATCAGTAGAAAAATATAAGTACCATTTATTCTATCCTTATTGAAAGCATTGAAGCTTGAAATCAGTACCTGTAATGAGATGAGTTTGCTTGAACTCTGTAGCAGAACCCAATCGGAATTTTACTTTGGGAAGAAAGAAAAAATGAATAGATGACTTCGTTAGGTAACTATTTATTTCTACTTTTTTTTTAACTAACATAACGTGACCCTAGGTAAAATACGCTTCTATTCTTCTGTGTCTTATTAAGATGAAGAACTATAAATTAATTTGATCTGTTGCAAGTCTGAATAAGATTGCGGAAGTCTTTTATATTGGATAGTCAGATTTTTTAACATTTTTTCTATTGATTTTACTCCGTAAATCTAAATTTATTGTTACTTTATATTACAAAGACGACTAAGAACTGAAATGCAAATAAGAAAAATATCAAGCACAAATCAAGAATCCGGAAAAACTCATTTTAATTGTAGCATGTTCAATGCTTTGGGCATTCCCGGATCTAGGGATTTTCCTTTGTAAAGACTCCGCAACGATGCGTTGCACTCAAAAGTCATCAAAAGCGTCGCAGAAAAAAATTCATATGCGGAAGTGTTTAGAGAGAACTCCCAGTACAGTAAAATCTTGCCTATATCGGGGTGAACTAATATATAGAACTGGAATTCTGAAAAAAAAAAATAGAACACCAAGAAGGTAGAAAATTACAAGGGGCACGCCCAAAGGGGGTTGGAAAAAGAATAAATCTTGTTGGGGTACCCCACAGACGGTGTAAGAAATGTATACGAGCTGCCATTATACCTGAGACTTAATAATTAATAAAGAATAACTATCCTTTCAGTTAATAAAGCACGTACACGCATATTTAAGTATTAAGGAATATTGAATTTCCGCTATTGCAAAATTTTAAACAAGCCGGTTCAGTTATTTGTTGGTTTTAACAAATATCAAATTGTATTTATCATACTGTTACAGTGATTTAATACAACAGCTTATAGATTTGCTTCGTACTTAGGACAAGTTGTCTATTTTTAGGTACGAATTTCATAGAAAGATGTTCATATCTTTTAATGTTTTATAAGCCTCTGAAAATTTATTAAAAGTTATTCCTGGAACAGTTTTGATTTTCAGTAATATATTTGAACTCTTTTTTTAATTGACTTCAATGGAACTAATAACCCTTTTTTGAACTATGCATAATATTTCATTCAAGTGAGATGGTTTAGAAAAATGTATCTGTATTTCATGAATGTCTTTACTAACAGTCCTTTGTTGCACCAAAAGAATAGACAAAAAATATAATCTAGTAATCTTTTTCAGTTCTCATATTTTTATTGCATTACATTATGTTATACAGTAGTATTTTATTGTATAGGATATATTCACTTTATATGACTTTACCGTCATTACAGACAACTTGAACATGTTTCATCTCTCTTCTGTATTTACATACTTTGTAAATGTCACACTTAAAATCCTTTATACATTTCGTTTTGTTAAGATAAGGGCTATATTTAAGGATTTTATTAGAATAATCTCCTCTTTTTCTTTTCCATACTTTTTACTGGCTTAGTATAGTTAAAATTCAGTTAATTTCTTAGTCTTCTTTCGTTCACCGGTTTTGGATACCTCGATTGCTGATTATAATAACATCTGAATTTAATTAAAAGACTGGCTGGTTAGATTTTCGTGGTGTTTTAAAATTACCACCAAAATAATATCAAGTGGAACAATATTCAGTTCTATAATTTGCTGGCATGTTTTAAAGTATATTTTTAACCACCCATTAAGATTTTATTTCCATTAAGACCTCAAAAAACTTTTAAAAAATGTAAAAAGTTGATTCCGAAAATCCATATGATATGCAAAGAAAAAGTATATAGAATGAGCAATAAGCTCATGTAAAAGTTTTGGAATTTGATGATTATTGTCAAATTATAGCATTTCTCTTTGGAAGACCTTTTACATATTCTTAAAAGCAATTAAGCTACCGTTAAAGTTTGAATACATTTTAGAAAAAATGTTATGTATGTTTGTATAAGATTTTAATATCTGACGTTTTCAGTGGATCTGAAAAGATCAGGACACCAGGATAGTTGAATCTTATTGTCTACACTCTATTTCAACGTACTCACTAAAGTAAAATTCATACTATGGGGATACCTCCAATAAGCTTTTCTTTCCTGCTTTTGGTATAGTTTTATTACTATTTAATCTTTCTATTAGCGTTTGTAATCTGCTCACGAAATCAAACCTGTAATCACACTCAATATAGAATATTGCATTCATATTCCCATCTTTCATTTGTCTTCATCGTAAATATATAACAAATATATTATCTTCTGTTGTAGTTTAATCGGTAGGCAAATATTTCATTTATAAAACAAACAAAAAACTTGTTTGCAGTAATCAAGTAACTTGGACTGTTATTGTCTAGACACAGGGTATAATGGCCCACTCTAATTGCCTCTTTTTCTACACAATTAGTTTATAGACAGCAATTTAAAGACACATAATCTGTTCATTGCCATTATCCAGGTCAGCACTGTGAAATTAACAGAAATTCACAAATAATAATTACAGACCAATATAGGAGACGTGTTTTTCAAGTGAGTGCCATTTTGAAATTTGGCAGTTGCAGCGCTGTGGAGGCTGTTCTGCAAATAAACATCGAATATCAACGTCTTTTGGCTAGTTGCAAACAACATTCCGGAAGAATTCAATGTCAGTTGGGAAATTTATGTCTGTGTGCGAGTATATAAAATTAATCTGGCTATTGAAAATATCACAAACTGGGAACAGAACAATACTCTATCAGTCTTCTTAACGCAAAAGATGCAAACGAGGTAGAAATTCCTCGGTATTCTGTGAGATGTATGGATAAAACATTGAGAGAAGGGATGCGGAGAAAGCATATAAGAACTGTCAGTATCAAATGACATTTAAAACAAAGTGGCAAGTATGATGAGTGAAGAAATCAAACCTTATTTACTTAAAAAAACAAGCCTGTTATTTAACACGCATTAAAATTATAAATAATAACATTATAAATTTGCTCCATGAGTAATAAAATAATAAGACTATTATGACAAACACACAAGAGACTAAAATAACCGTCGAAGTCAGCCCACAGCAACTACAAATATTGTTTATATATTACTGGGTTGACCAAATACAAAAGTAAATTCGCATGTAGTAAGAAACTAAATGAAAAAAAACCCAAAATACACATATTAAGTAAATAAAGAAAAAACATTATAAATAATGACTAATACAATTAAAAAACTGTTTACAATCTCAAAATGTCAAAAACTCAATATGTAACAAACTAACACTTAGCCACAGGTTAAGTCCAAGTAATCCTAACTAAAACATTAAAAGTTGACCACATGAATGTGCATGATGAGGAACTGTCTCAATGATTTTTTTACCATTACTGAAGAAAATTAGTGGAAAGAACAGGTGAAAGAACAGGTGCTATACTATTTCATTTCAATTAAATGAGTTATCTCAATTTCAAGATACGTCTTTTATGCAACACAACATTTAAAGTATAGCATGTTTGACTCCCGATTTGGACCATGTGGATTAGGGGGAAGAGGACACAAAACCAAGCGTTTAGCAATACATAGCTAGGCGGCAAATTTCTATCAGGATGGAGTCTAAACATTAGTTTTCCAATACTTCGTAAAGAATAATGCTTTTATAGTTTAGGAAATTATGTTAAAATGTATATTGCCGCATAAAGAAGCTTAACCAACGAGCTCAGTGGCCGAATGGTAAAAGCACGCGATCCGGACCCGAAGATTATGGGTTCGATACTTTCCATGGCGGTTTATCCAAAGTACGGATTTTTAATTTAAAGATGTTATTTATTGTTTCCTTATGTTCTTGAATATTCTATATCTTTCTTTAATATGTAAATTAGTTATTTCTCGAATATTCTGTTCGGGTATTAAAATTGATACCCACTAGTTGTAGGCAACTTCTCGATCTTGTTAAGTTGCGAGTTGCTACTTACCTTCAATAAATTCTTCTGTTAAGTTAAATGGTGTGTTCATTCGAATCTTTGTGACAATATTAAATTAAGGCTTTCGTGTAAAAATAAAATTGGTAAAAAAATACACTTGTACTCTTTTAATTTGAAAACGAGACTTACTTAGAAATCGTACGTTATATTTTTTTCTGTGTGAGGATGGTGTTTATCCATCTAATAATTTGATAAAAATATATTTTTATAAACTAAAAATTCACAAAAGTAAACCAACACACTATTTTTAAAATGATATGGAAAAATAAATATTGAATGAAATTTGTGTCTTCCAAACTGAGATATTTTATGTTAACGATTTTAACTATCTTATTGAACCACTGTACGAATTGTTCTAACGCCAATTCAAGTGT
>CM063504.1:61433695-61491195 GCA_032207245.1 Pardosa pseudoannulata | reverse complement strand
AGTATAGAGATATGTGACGTAACAGTAGTTACTAGTCACTTTTACAAAACGTCATTTTTAATCCAATTTTGAATTTTCCGATAATGCTACTATAAATTGTTTAATATAGTAGGATAGTTTTGCTAATATTGTCGTTTGAGAGTAAAAACCTCTTATGAGACATTTTATGTAAAACTGTAACAATCTTTTTAAACTTCCAGTAGTTATGATGGCTCTTAGTTTATTACCTGTATCTCTGCTCATCAACAAGCATGCTCTCTTGTGCTGCAGCAATGATCGTGTGTAGAGGATTTCGTGCATCAGCAAACGACGCACGGTCATACGTGAAAATGGAAACTGTAACCCACCAAACTCGATTGAGGGATCAATGAGAGAGACATGTAATTTGCTTCCTTTTATCTGTGGAATTACCATGTCTTGATGTAACATCGCTAGAAGAATGAAATCGGAATATGTTATTCTGTGTTTTATACTTTCTACCAATCTTATTGGGGGAGAGGTTTTAAAGAATACATTTCATTTAGATAGCACGTGGTTACTTAAAGGCCACCTCCACAGTATGGCCCACTGCAAGACATTACCACCGTCTGGAGGGGGTATGGCTTATAGCGGTCGACGATCGCAGACGATGGATTGGCCTTGGATGGCTTCGGAAGCGGTTTTTCTCCAAAGATCAAAGGCAGCCAGATGCGCAACTAAAGTGCATAGTAGACCCTCTGGCTGAATCCACGACTCATTTGGTGGCCCACTGTGGGGATGCAACCCACATACCATCGTTCGAGGTCACCATCAGGAAGTGGTGAACAATTGGCCATGGTGGGGAGGTTACATAAAAATCAGTGAGTTCGATGAAAAAATTTCGTAAGGACTGTATTAGCTCTATAGTGAATTAAGAATTCAAAATCGTTTGGGAGATGCATATTATTTAACTAGAATCATTCCTTCTTTCCTATATTGTCCGCTCTTAACACCTAATACGATATTAGAAACTTAAAATATATGTCAGAATGCTTTAGACTTCTAAGTAGTTGATAATCGCATTTTACGTTGTTCCACAATCGTGTTGCAGTAAAACTTTTTCCAAAAAATTTTCAAATTCCCCATCCTCTTCAAAAAAAAAAAAAAAAAAAAAAAAAAAAAAAAAAAAAAAAAAAAAAAAAAATTATAGCAAAAAGTATAAGGAAATCTTTGAAATTGAAAAAAACAATGTTTAGGAATTACTCAAATGTTTCATTTTAAATAGAGGATTTGTGAAACTTTGACATTTAACTGTTATAGGATAATATATAAATTATGTTATAGGGCATAAATAAAAGATCTTGTTAAAATTTTCAAACTTTTTGACAGAATACCTTGAGTAGCACCGTTCATATTCTTATAAGTAGAAAGAGTAAACTGACTCCTGTCTCTTCTTAGCCGAACGATAGCCGAATCGTTAGAGCGCTGATTTTCGGTATTGGTTTGTAGCCGTTCGGAATCGGCTTTAAGCAGTAGGCTCCGTTCTAATTACCCCTCGCGTTGCAAAACAGTAGACCGTAGAGATACAAACCAAACCTTTCTGTTCTTTTTGCATTTTTTCCCTTTGGGTCCAACAAAATGCTCTTTTTTCATGGGTAAAAGTAAAATTTTTTTTTCTTGAAAATATTGATATTAGGACTTGTTGCCGCCTCTAAATTCCGACATCTGACACATAAGATTACACCGAACTTGAGGAATGTAAATTGTTTTGTTTTTCGTTTTTGTATTTTGGAAATTACAATCAACTTCCTCAAATTTTAAGAATTGTATTCTTTTAAGATTTCTGTAAATATTAAAATTAATTTCTCTCTAATGGCTTCAGCAATGAAAGTAGAATGTCTCATGTGAGTTGTCCCTCATTTTTATCAGCCGATTTTGTAAGACCAAATGTACTCTTCCGACTTTATAGCAACTAAACAAAGCTGATGCCCAGAACGGAGATACAGAAGCGGAGCCCAGAACGTAAGATGCCAGCACTTACCTCTGCATTGAGGAATTAGCCAGTCTTTTTTATCCACAAATAGCAACAGCAATTTGTCTACAATATAGCGATATACCAAACATCTTACTTGCAAAGCCGCTGCCGGTCAATCCCTTTGGAGATTCTAGAGTGATTCTAGATTATTCTATTTTGATATATTATTTTGATTCTACAATGCTACCCCGTTTTTGTCGAACGCTATTTGTAATTTTTTTGCTTGGAATACAATTGTTTAAAAATTAATTTTTTAAGCAAGAAATTGCAAGTAATACGTACAAATTTATAGAAAATTATTTGTACATTAGTTGTTTTCAACTTTCATTATTTTAATTACAAAACATCTTGGAGACGTAACGATTGCGTTTTAGAGTTAAAAGACTTAAACTCATATTTGGGTAAGCTGCACTCTTCTCTCACTATTTTTTTTCCAGTGATTTTAATCCCGCTAAATCTTTCTCCTGCACATTATTCCTCTGGTTAAGGTTCTGTCTCCTACTAATGAATTATTGGTATAGAAACTCCCGCTTCTGTCTTACGAGCCGTTTCTATACTGATATTCTTTTTTTTAATCTTTGTACACTGTAAAACTATGATTTCGAACTCTTAGGCTATACGAACCGTCAGCGTTTTACTGTCATTAATTCATCTGATCGTACATGTCAACCCGATAGATTGGTATTTAATAACAAATTAGACAAATAGTGAACTCCGAGAACGAAACTATCGTACCCGAACGGGTTCTCCAATACACCGCCGGCCGCTCTTACAGCGAGAATAAGAAAAGGAAGGAGGGGAGAGGGGGGGGAAGGAATATAACTTACGGGGGTGATGATTCAAAAACGGGTCTCGCAGCGGACTCACCTGTTGCACGCGGCAGTTCGTCGGCTGGACGAAACAGAACTAGCAAAGATGACGAACCTGAACGGCGCTCGACTCAAAGTGCTGGTGCTCGGCGCTCGCGGTGTGGGGAAGTCAGGTAGGAAGGATTTTGTTGTGTGACGTTTGGTGCAAGAGTTTGCATGCGCAGGCCGGTTTCAATTTTTGGTTTTTGTTTACGTTTGTCGCCGGCTGTCTAGTAGTAGAAAGATTGTTGTTGTTTTTTGATGCTCCCGGTTTGTGTTCTAGACTGCTCTTAAATTTGCAGTCCTCTGTTCTTAAATTTCTTCTCAAATACTTACATTGTGTTTTATAAACAGATTTTTATTGTTTTTAATGAGTACCGGTAGTTTATAGTTACGCTTTTAAAAAAGACGCCAATTTATCGCATTTTATCAATTAAGGTAAAGTAACATAAATAATACATAGCATATGTATAAGAAATATACATACATATATAATTATGTGTGTGTCATACGTATCATATATGTGTCAAACGTATCATACTCTCTAACTAAATCTTACTTGGTGTTTCCAGATAATGTTCCGGAGGGATTTTAGGCAAAAATTTAGAATGTAATTTAATTCCTGCAATAATAATAATTCCTATTAAAGTTTCCACGGGCCTGTGTTATTGCTTCAATAACACAGTAATTTCCTTCTTAAATATTTTCAGATTTGTATTCACACCATATTCATAAAGGGGAAAAACAATAATTATGAAGTACACAGAAAACATATCGCTTTTTAATTAGGACTTTCTATGGGGGCAATAGCTTTCAACTTTTAGTTTAGATTTTGCTCTTTACAATTTATTTCTCTTATCTTTAATCATGACTGAAACCTAATATAAAAAAGGAAAAGAAAATAGCATTGAAAGAAGTTTTTAATCATATTATGTGAAAGAGAGTTATAACAGTTCATAACACTGTATATTCTCACTTGCAGTTCTTTAAACGGAACTCAAATTTCAATGCGATATGGCTCGATTCGTGGAGTATTCCATTTTATGTACACTAGAATACTAAATTAGAAACCAAACTAGAATGCTATTGTTATGTCTCGGAGATGTTTTGTAATTAAAATAATACACTGTTCAAAGCTGAAAAGAATTTCCATGTGCAATAAATCATTTTTCAAATAAAACCGTATATATTACTTGTTTTTCTTTGCCGCAAAAAACATTTTAAAAATCATCTTGTAATAGTAAATTTCCAATGGAACTTAAGAATAACGTACGGCAAAATTAGTGTTTCAGGGTTGAACCCAAAATCTAACGCATTTCTGCATTGTAACAGCTTAGTCGATGCCTTATTACTAAATTACTATTATTACAATTAGTCTATCAAGCATTATAACTACCATTAAACATTTTCGAAAAAATTCTTCTGTTGGTCAGCTTGATGTAATATCCAACACCCTCCCCTTTTACCTTTAATAAACACTAAAACGACAGGAATAGTTATTTTCACAGCAAAGGTACTTTTAGCTATGATTATTCTTGAAAAGGTTATATCGGCTTATTGTCTTTTAATGACTTTATTATTTTTTGTGGACTTTAAATACATAACTGTATTTTTATATTTAATAAATAATTGTATAAATTACTCTCGTCGTTATTAATAGTTGGAAATTGCATTAAAGGACAAATGACAAAGTTCTAGATCAGAGATCCTTCAAAACTACTTCGATAAGGGAAAAAATCAGAAATTTTTAAAAGATAATTCATTGGTATCTACGTGTTGGATTCGATTTACGTTTCGGATCGGGGCTTTTCGATGTATTTCTATGTTTTCCTTATATTTAACGCATATATAATCATATTTAATCGCATTTTAATCATATTTAGCCATTATTATTATATTAATTTTTTAGACTTTTTTATTATTAATCTTTTATTAGTTATTTTGGTTTCCATTTATTATTTTCTTAATATATTTAATGGAACTGGTATCTTTATCACTTTTTTACTCATCATGAACCGCTCCTTTTCACAATTATTCATCTTACTTACTGGAGATATGCGCTAATGGGCCAGGGACTCCGACAATTACCATCAAATGGAAGCTGGTACCAGGTATTTAAATTTTAATCTATTTCTAAAACCTTCTAAAGGGTCCAAATTTATATCTACCGACCATTTTATAACACTTAGAGAGATTATATTAAAATATGAAACTATTTCTATTAATAATCACTACGGTTAATAATTACTTATGCTTTCCAGTGATGTTTTATTAAGTTTTCACAATGAAGTGCACCATGCTTTAACCTCAGATAATTTCATCGTCATATCTTCCTGAGGTCATTTATTGGTAACTTATCTAAATGTAAAATATATATATATATATATATATATATATATATATATATATATATATATATATATATATATATACTTTAGTATTTTCTCTTATTAAAGGATAAAACTCAAATTTTTATTATAAATGTAAGTGATTTTAAAGTTTTTAAACTAAAATCATTTTTTATACCCCAGTTTTTAAAATATAGCTAACTAATCGATTTAATCTAAACACTAATTTTTAAAAATAAATTTGTAGTTGATGCTGTGAAAATATTTATATTGCTAATTATATATTAGCAATATAAAGTACTTGAAGCATCTATAAATGGCCAGTTTAAAATTCATAAATTCTAAAACTGCATATTTTTTGTAAAATATTTTCCAGATTTTACGTGTAGTAAGAAAATTGTTAATTTGTAATAACTGTTACTAGTGGGTATTGTCCCGCTAGGTGACTTACGGGTATGAATAAAAAAATTTAAGTACATCTTAATGCAAAATGTATATAAAATCCACCAGAAAAACTACCAACTAAGGAGACTTTCTGGCGGTTCTAAAGTAATTTAGTTGTGATGTAAAAACACCCAACAAATTCAATGACATCTTTCCATCCATAAATTAGAAAGAGTTCGCGAAGAAAAATGCAGATATAAAATAAGAAATTAATATTTTTGATGGTTTTTAATTAAACTCTACCTTATAAACAGGAAACTTGGCAAAATTGCGTTTCCCACAATTTTCTAAATTCATTACGTCTAGACACCAAACTTCAGGCTGTTTTCGAAGAGTTGATGTATGCAGACGGTAACCGATTTTAATAGTATTTAGATCACTTCATAACTAAAATAAAATAAAATTGAACTGTTCGGAATGAGTTATTAAAATGAATAGGAATGACGTAATAAAAATAAAAGTGCAGACAGTCATGTAATGAAATAAAAATATGGAAATTGGAAAACATGGGCAAACGGGTAAAAATACACATATTTAGAAATTGGGCGATTTAGAATGCAATAATTAAAATATCAAAAGTGGAAAAATATTGAAATTTGGTTAATTTGTTAAAACTTAGAACTCACACAATTTCTCATGCTTTTGGTTCCAGTTTTACAAAAAAAAAAAAAACAAAAAAAAAAAAAAATTATCTTTGATGAAAAAATGTGTTAGATTTAAAGTTAAGCATACACAAGTCCAACAATTTGAAATCTGTGTTTTATGTATAAACGTGAGAACTTACTTATGCACAGTATATACATGTATATATATGTATATATATATATATATATATATATATATATATATATATATATATATATATATATATATATATACATATATACTGTTCAATTTGGTTTGGTTTAGTTTGGAGTGCTACGGTCTACTTTTTGCAACACGAGGGCTAATGAGACCGGGACCTACAGCTGAAAGCCGATTCCGAATGGCTACGAACATAAATGCCATTGTGGGATTCGAACCCAAGAACTCCGGTTCCAAAGGCCAGCACCCTAACCAATCGGCCATCGTTCGGCTGTTCATTTCGGTTTTCATATATTTATAAATGTATAATAATAATATAAATTACAAAATATGTTGAAATATATACACGATACGTATACAACGTATACATATACATATCAGTATGGTTCTTTAATTTCAAAAATAGACTTAATTGATTCTCATAGATTTTAAAAATCAGTTTCATACGTTAGAAACTCTATAAATTACGTGAAAATGAGGTAAGAATTCTTCTTTTGTAAACAGTACCTTAAATGCAATTGAATGTTCCTCTTGATTGAAGGTGTTGTTTACTCTTCCAAGAGATTTTTGGAGTACTAAGTAAATAAGGATTATACCACCAACTCATTATCTGTATCATCACCGCCTGTTTCTTCAATACCAATTTCATGTTACTCTTTGGATGACTTGACCTTAGCTTCTGATAATAACAATAGCAAATTTTTTCCAGTACTAAGTAAATAAGGATTATACCACCAACTCATTATCTGTATCATCGCCGCCAGTCCCTTCAATACCAATTTCATGTTACGCTTTGGATGACTTGACCTTAGCTTCTGATAATAACAATAGCAAATTTTTCTAGTACTAAGTAAATAAGGATTATACCACCAACTCATTATCTGTATCATCACCGCCTGTTCCTTCAATACCAATTTCATGTTACTCTTTGGATGACTTGACCTTAGCTTCTGATAATAACAATAGCAAATTTTTCTAGTACTAAGTAAATAAGGATTATACCACCAACTCATTTCTGTATCATCGCCGCCAGTTCCTTCAATACCAATTTCATGTTACTCTTTGGATGACTTGACCTTAGCTTCTGTTAATAACAATATCAAATTTTCCCATGTATTTTAATTACTCTCGTAGTTTAGCGTTCCACAGTAAATGAATGAAGAGATCATAAATCGAGAGAAAGGGTTTAACCGGAGGGGATGTAGAGATGATGAAAAGGATGAGAATCAACCTCTATCAACTCTGAGTTATCAATCATCTCGTGAAGCTGAAAGAACTTTGCAACGTTACCTTGAATCCAAACAAGGTGTAGGGGAGGCTCGTTTAGCCAAATGGTAAAATCTTGGTGAATTTTTGCTTGTGAAAGAACGTTTTCAAATTATCGAAATAAATTCACTTTTCTTAAAAACATATAAAAATTTTCTGTCTTTATAATTATCTGTCAGTTTTCAAATGTCTCGAATGAAATTTTATTCGAGTGTTGTTTTTTTAACATGTTTTTTTTAATTAAAGTTTGTTTTTATTTGTTAAATTTGGTTATTTTTATACACTTACATTGTAATTCATTTTATTATTTTAAGCATGTATTTCAAAGCGTTGATCGCATTTTGTACAAACTCGAACTTTTTTCTTGTGCTGCTGAACTTATCAGGAAAAATTCCTTGAAAACTGACACATTAAGATTATCAAATACTGATAAATAGGAAAAATAAAATATTGCGAGGCCGGATCGAAATAATATATTGTTACATGTTAAACTGTTACAAGGCAACTGTACAGAACAAAGAACATAATCCCATATTTATAACTTTAGAAGGGTTCAATAAAACCGCATCTAAAAGAAAGCTAAAAGCATAACCAATCACTGTTAAGCAAACAAAAATATAAAAGAAACATAACAAAATTCACAGAAAATCTGATGCAATGTAATGCTTCGATTACAATATTCCAACAAATACAGAGGTACAATTTATATTTGGCTAAAGGTAATTTAGAAGTGTCCTGCCTAACTTTTGGGGAAAGATTCTTTTCGAGTGAAATACTGACTTTATTTCGGGAGACCTAAAACAACGCAAAATTTGAGCCCAGATCCAGTGGGGTAGCTAGCAGATCAGTTACCACAATACAGCGTTAGTGTGGTACCACAATACTGTGTAATTAAGCAGTGTTACAACAACTGTAGTAAGACGAATTAATATTATCTTTGGAAATTCGGTATCATAAGAATCTATTCTACCTCAAATTGGTATTCTAAAGCAGAATGATAAACTTTATTTCTGTTTCAATTTTTTTTAATAATCTTAGAATTGCAAGAAAGATTTTATGTAATATTAAGGTTGATGGCGAGAAAGTTTCTTTAAAAATGTGTCAAATCTTTAAAAGAAGGAAAGATAAATATGGAGAATTTTAGATTTTATTTTAAAATTTGGGCTTGGAACAATGTTTGAATTTCTTCCAACAATTTTAGCAAACCTTTCCTTAGCTTTTTTTAAATATTTAATTTTAATGCATCATATATTTTTGCATATCCATTTTTGTGCTATCTAAATCTTGATTATAAATTTAAGAACAGAAGCTCTTTTATTAGAATCCGTATTAGTTGCATTTATTAAAGTGTATGAACTTTTATAATTTAAATAGTTGAGTCTGTAAACGAAAGCCAAAGATTCGCATGCGCGTTTGCAGTGGTTCATTATCGCGCTTGAATAATTACACCCATATCTAAAACGTATTTGGATAACAAAGCATTGAGCTTGGTGCTTGGAAACCAACAACTATTTTTAGTCAGAGGAAACATGCCTTATGATGAGTCCCATATCCCACCCTCGCTTTATTTATATAGAATATTATAATGAAAACAAAACAAAAAAATGGAAGCCTGTATGAGTTTGTGAAACTTTTATCAGAAGATGCAAGAGATTGAAATTTTTTCTTTTAAACTGAAATTAATCATATTTTTAAATACTTCACATTTTTCTCTTTGATGTCTCTGGAAAGTAATAGATGCTTGTTTTCCAAACTATTGTATAGACATTGAAGAAAAGTTTTGAATAAATAACGAATTTTCGTTTAGTAGGTAAACATTTATAAAATTGCCCTTTCGCCGACGGTGAATTCAGGATTAGCAGTAGTTAAATATTAACTACTAGATTAAACTATAATTACTAAAAAGTTCTGAATTGCAAGAAGATTTCGTTGTGTACTATTCTAATTTAGTTTTGTTTCCTGGTTTTCTAAGTTTATTTGCGTTGTTATGCGTTTCTATGTTTATTACTTACATTGTCAGCCTTTCTTGCTCAAATTGTTATCGCTTAGTAAGTAAAATTAGTTTCAAATCTAGTTTCTTCATCTACAAAAACACTAACATAGTTTAATATCATTAGAAAAATGGAAGTAGGAAACATTTATTTATTTGAATGAAAAGAAACTTAAAATGGAAAATATACATTTATATATAATATATATATATTTACAGCAGTTGCCCCTATTTCTTCTTGCAAATGCGGGTCTTTTTGTTTTAGTTTTCTACGATTATCATGTCCAAATTCGTGTATTGTGTTTATGAATCAGGAAGTGATTACATGAAATGTAATGACTAGCTTGTTCTGGTTAAAAACGTTTTATGCCGACAAATCAAGTTTGGGACCTGTATTAGCGATATTTATACTAGATTATTTCCCTAGATAACTCTCAAAAACTGTGTAATTACAAATGAAAATTGCAGATAAATTCTTTAGATACTTTGTGGTCTATTAACGTTAAAAATTTACATATTATCAAATACTTTAGTTTGAAACTTTCTTATAACTTTGGAATGTCTCATTTTTTCTGTAGTTTTCATATACATTCACTATTTTATACTAGTATTAAAATATAGTTAAAATAAAACCCGAAGTCTAATCTTTTTTTGTTCATTTTGAGATTTTAAAAGTGTAATTTAGACCCTTTATTTTTTCTTAAACAACAACCAAAATTACAAATGAATATTTTTTTTCATACCAAGTACTTTAAGTTTTACAAACTATTTAAATGACATAACATTTATTTACATATATCCGGAAATAAAACAGGGTCATATTAAAACTCGTAAGGTACAGAAAATTCTCAATAATAGAAAACTTAAAAACATGATAATTATATTTTAGTATGTTATTGAGTATTTTCTATGCGTTCTAAAGTGCTTTTGTTTGTTTTTTACTTTTAAACTAACAAATTAAACTGCAAGAGTTTCACTTTGATTGACTATAAATTCGGTCCTTAGCAGTTACTGTCTTTAGATATAGTCTTTTTTTTAAATAAATAATGAGTCTTATTAATATTAAAAGTTTTAATTCATAAACAAAGTAAAAGTTAAAATCTTTTTTATACGACACTTACGTTGAAAACAGTCACTTTTTACCATGGAAACATTCAATTTTTTTTAAATATATAAAACAAAACGGTTGTTATATTTTAAAATTTTCATATTAGCAAACTTAAAACTACTCTTTTCAGGTTCTTAGTCGACAGTCATAATCACATTTCAGCAATTTAAAGAGTATTTTAAATGATGCGTGGATATCTTTAAGCTTTCATTAAATTTCAAATATTTCTTTCGGTCCAAGAGAATTATTTATGTAAAAATACTATCTTGCTTAAAAAGGAGGAATATATCATTAGTTAACTTTAAAGTATATTAAATTAAAATTTTTTAAAAATAACAGAAGTAAACTTTTTAATGTCATACTTTCGTAATCGTTAGAATCATTTTACACACATATCTCCCTTTCTCTCTCTCTCTTTATATATATATATATATATATATATATATATATATATATATATATATATATATATATATATATATATATATATATATATATATATATATATATATATATATATAAATATATATATATATACATATATATACATATATATATATATATATACATATACATATACATATATATATATATATATATACATATATACATATATATACATATATATATATATATACATACATATATATATATATAAATATATATACATATGTGTACATACATATATAAACATACATATACATATACATATACATATATATATACATATATATATATATATATATATATTATATATATATATATATATATACATATATACATATATATATATGCATAATACATATATATAGATATATACATATACATAGACATATATATATATACATACATTTATATATTTATATATATATATATATATATATATATATATATATAATATTCTTTGCTTTAATTATACCTCTTAGCGACATTAAAAAAGAGTACACATTTGCATATATGAATAAAAGTTGGAAACAATCGGATTTTTCATTCCCATTCAACAACATTTTTCACTTATCTTAACATAATGACCCATTTGATGTCTTCAATATCTTTCTTTGAATTTATTTCTTAGATAAATTAAAGCAAGAAAGTGTTTAAGTAGTACAGTTAGAAGCGAAAAAAGAATCAAAACTGACGCTTTAATGCAAATTTCTACTAGGTGCTTGAGAGAATTTTCTGCAAGAGATGAATGCTTTACATACACTTGATAATCTAAACATACGTACAATGTATTTAATAATTACGTTTAAGTGTAGCAATAAAATGTAACACAATTCTATTACATATCTTAGAAATGTATTTTTAAATTAAATATTGTATATGAAACTGTTTTCCATATTTTTTATTTATATTAGTGATGGTGTGGCATTTTTGAATGAAACTACGGATGAAAATGTTAATGCATTCATGCTTAGCATTTCTTTTTAAGAACAAATAAATAATAGTTTGTAGAATTTTTATCTTTCCTTTTCAGCAATCCTATAAGCATTCTAACAAGATTTTGAGAATCTTCTATAATTTATAATTTTGTGATTTGGATGGACGTTTTATGATTTTACGAATGTCGTACAAAATTTACATTTTCGGCAGTAAAATAACCTGAAATCGTTACTAATAATAGCTTTATTTATTACAATACTTTCCTATATTGTTTTACATGTGACACCAAATAAATTTCTTATCGCGAAGTTTTTTTTTTATATAAAAGACATTCTGTGATATCTAAAATGATAGCCTATCAGTAACAAGGACATTCTGGAATATTCAAAGTTATTTAAATTTTCTATTAATTTATCCTGAATATAATAACTTATACTTTTAAGATATTCATCAATCAATTCTGCAGAAATTGCTCGGTCATTGATCAGTTAATGACAGACTTAATTTAAAATGCAGTTTTACTGTATTGTACCATTTTTATTATCCCAAAATACGTCTCCAGTAGTTGCAGATTAAAGACATTATAATTTGATGATGTTGATGACTAAAAATATAAAATCTGAAACTTTTATCCGAAATAAATATTTTTTATACGTTATTTTAAGAGAACAGAGTACCTTTCGTGAAATTTTATTATAAACTTTTTTTTATTCATCATAATATAAAAAGTTCTGCTCCTTTTAAAAGTAAATATTTAAAAGTTTTTAAACGACACTAATTTTTAAAAACATTAGTTTTGACCTTTCAGGCATTAAATTTTCAAAAATAACGTAAATATACACCAAATGAAAAGAGGAGAATTTTACTTAATCACAAAATAAATTGTGAAATCTAAATATTAGAAATTAAGTTTAATTTTATAGGAATCAAATTAAAATAAGTATTTTATTCAGTAAACTAAAATCTTATAGAGATGTTAAATTTGAAATTTTAAAAATAAAACTGTTAAAAAACCGCAAATTTTTATTAAAAAAATTTCATTTTTTATGCTATAAAAGGAAATACATTTAACTTATTGACCCATTTATACCTAGCGTCCCATTTTTGGACTAGTAGTCATATGGGAGTTTTATAGAACCTCCTGTTTAAGGGAATTAATGGGATAAAATTTCGCAGTAATGTGAAAAATGTGATGTTATATTACATGCGAAATGTTTGTTCGCCTATCCCATTCAATAGTATTGGCAACCAAGCTCTGAGGCACCAACTGAATTATATAAATTTTGAACAATACAACTATGGATTGTTTGCTAGTTTGGAGGTGGCAAGTGATATCAATAAAAAGATGAAATATATTTTATAAAATGAAATAATTTATGAATTTTTTTTTCTAGCAAATAAAGTAAATTTCATTCATTAATAGTATTATTTCAACCTCAAGTATAAATGGATTAACAGAATTTTAGTTCACAAAATAAAAATGATAATCAGCTTGTATTTGTTATACCCAATTAGTTTTTAGTTTATATATATTATTTCAAATGTAATTTTACAAGTAAGTAGATTTGTATTTTTTAGTTCAATATCGGTAAACATTTTTCTTTGTATTACATCATAAAACTAAATAGTTTTAATAAAGTTAGAGTCTTTTTAATGATCTAAGAAAAATTTTATTTCAAACAAAGCTGAATTTTTTATTTAATCGGGAAGCAAATATCGACTGTTACAAAATGAAGACTTTTGGCTCTAAAGATGTTACATCCTCTTAAAGTTCATAATGCCGTTTTAACATTTTCACTTGCTCTTAAACGAAGATTTTTTTCATTCACAAACATGTTTTTAAAGTAAAAAAAAGAAAAGATTGAAAATGCTTGAAGTCTTTTTATGAAATATTAATAGTACTTTTATTCATGTTTTTGAGATTGATGATTTCAAGAAATCATAAAAATGACTGATTTGGGTAAAATGAAAAATTTGTTTGTCAAATTTTCATATGCTTATGCGGGCTTTTAGCGATTTGCTGATCGAATTAATATAACTTTTTGAGTTATTTTTAACACGAAAGAAGTGTAATTTCAGGCCAAATCATGCTTAAGCGGGAAAAAAAGGCAAGAAATTTCAGCCGAAAGAACTTCCTCAAACAAGATTTATGAAATAATTTAGTTTTGCGGTCTAATTTAAGATCAAACATATATCTTTAAACAGCTCTAAAAATTGTAAACGTTTCTAAGAAATAATAATAATCTGAATGAATATTATATATGAGCAATTTTTAATAAAATAATTTTGACGCTGAAAGTGTGACGCTGGAAGTGCGTATATAACATCAGTATATAGATATACCGATGTTATCAGTATATCTACAATAATTAGGAGTGGCCCTTTTGATCATTTTCTTCAAAGGGTCGAAAGCCATTTTCCAAGATTTGTATTCTACAAGATTTTAAATATATTCAGTAAATAAATTCCCCTTCATATCGCATTAATTTCCTACTCTATTCATAGTTAATTTTACATTTTTAACTCATATAAATAAAATGTAAATAATCTATTATCAATAAAATACAATAAGTACAAAGTAACGGCAAAAGAAAATATCTTTGAATTATTTAGATTGATATTCTTAGCTTTTCATGTTTGAGGTAATGGATGCGTCAGCTGTCCATGGAATAAAATCTGAAAGCAGAGATGTTTCGGAGAAAATATAAGTTCTACGGAGCTCACAGCTAAATTCACAATATTGCCGCATAAAGAAACTTTGCCAGCGAGCTCAGTGGCCGAATGGTCAAAGCACTAGATCTAGACCCGAAGATTGTGGGTTCGAGGTTCGGCAAGGCTGTTGATCCAAAGTATGGATTTTTAATTTAAAAGTGTTGTTTATTGTTGCTTTATGTTCTCGAACATTCTAGATCTTTCTTTAATATGTAAATTAGTTATTTCTCGAATTTTCTGTTTGGGTATAAAAACTGATACCCACTAGTTGTAGGCAACTTCTCGATCTTGTAAAGTTGCGAGTTGCTCCTTAGCTCCAATAAATTCGTCTGTTAAGTTAAACAGTGTGTTCATTCAAATCTTCGTGACAATATAATCACGATGATTAATTTATATATCATTTGCTTCCTTGTAAATTAACCCAAGCTTTGACAGCTGCTAAATTGACAATATTAGAAAATATTTATACTGGCTATCTTCGTAAATTGAATTTAACTTGATATTTTTTTGTCAGCTAATCAAATACAAATGCACCGTATTTCATCGAGTTGTAAAATTCAACAGCATAGAGCTTCTTGTCACTATATTAATTTTCAAGTGTAGAGTGTAGTGCTCAACAAAAAGTTTTTTCTTCCTCCTTAAGCTGTCAAAATATTATACTGCTTGAAAACCTTTCTTGAATGTTGTTTTCTCTTTTGTGCTTAAATGATTCAGGTGCTTTCTCCTCTGCCCGTTTTAATACTTTACTTTTGAAAGTTTTGAGTAATTTTAATACAAAAAAAGTTTGCTAGTTGTTCTTTTGTTAAGATCAACTGGGATCAACTGTGTAGCATACTGAAGTTTCCTCAACGATGTTACTAGCGAACAAATCTTCCTTTTTTATCTGAATATGGAATCTCATTCAAAAAATATTTTGGCCTAAGATTGGATAGAATATTTCAGAAAGAACTAAAAATAGAATGCTAAACACAACATAGGTTTAAATATTTGTTTAATGGTGAAAATGACCGCAGTCAGCCTTTCTAAGTTCACTCCTTTATAGCTTTGATAAATTTTAAGGAATGTTTTAAACATATTCCTTAGGAATAATTGGGAAAGTCCGTAAACAAACTCTCTATCAAAGAATAAAATACTGAAATGTAATAATTTGCTACATTTTTGCTGTTAAAATGACACTCACTGCTTTTTTAATGTTATATTAACTTTTAATTAAACCTCCGAGTGGAATACATCGAGGAAAAAAATTCTTCAAAAATACGCTAAACGTTTACTGTGTCAGTGGAAAAAACGTTCTATGATTTTTTCCTTCACCCTTTGTCGACTAGAATGGAATACGGGAAACCCACCCTGGTTATTGTCCCTTTACTTCCGGTTATAAATAGATATATAAATAGATGTTATAGATTGTTAATTTTTAATACACATAAAGCTCGTCAAGTCTCGAAGATCATCCCATAAGAAATAATGTATTCTAAAAGTACAAATAAAAATATTCTTTGAGAGACTTATTTATATTTTGTTACGAAAGTCATCGAAGATATTTAAGGGGTGCAATTAGAGATACATCTGTTACCTCAAACGAAATACTTCGAAATAGAAATTTACAAAGCCCTGAAAACCTATTAGCGTCTTTGTGCCTCAGGGGGTAGGGGTGCATCTCTCAATAAATATCAGTGAAAGAGGGGTGCAGTTCCTAAACAATCGACCTGATCCTCCTACCGCAAAACTCCATGGGGGAAAGCACTGGCAAAAATGTACATTACATCCATTTTCAGAGCGTTTTTGAAGATCAAAAATTGTACGTTTTGAACACGTCATCGGTTTGGTGGAATTGTACGTGCGAACCGCTTAGAGGGTTAATGTACGGTATTACAAATTTCACCCCTAAGCAGTTCCGCACCTGTCTACATAAATAATAAATTTATAGCTGACCCTTGACTTTCTTGGTATCTTCCTGCCGCATGCTTCAAGATAACTAAATTAAAAACTAGTTTAAATTAATTGAAATGAAGAACTGGATGTAGTTTTATATCTCAAAATACATCCAGAGTAATTATACTTTAATCTTACAACTTAAAATGGCAGAATTATGTCTAAACAACCCCTTAACGTGTTTCTTGAGTTCAATAAACTTACCACAATTTTTTGAAATACCTTTTATCTCTTAAAAATTCTTCGGTCATTATTTGCGAACTTCTAGCTTGAAAAATCTACTGCTAGTCTTCATATAATTCATTGTTTGTGGTTATAATTAGTTTTCCAAATCTTATTACCTTCCTGTGCTTAGAATCTAATAGAATATTCACAAAGCAGATAGATCGTCCTTTCTAATTTTCTTAAAAACTGAAAAAATAGATAAACAGAAAGCACAAAGTTTAAGAATTTTACACGAAATATTATTCACGCACAGAAACAGTAATCAATGGCAGACACAGTATAATAGTAAATGGAAAAAATGCAGTGACAGGCAGCAAATGATACAGAATTCCAAAAGATAGTTATTTTTTATGGAATTGCTAAAGTCTTTCATTAAAAATAGGGTAAAAATCTGATTTAGGTATGACTTCATTTCCTTGTACGCCTATTTAATTGAGTATTTTTTGCTGCTCTTTATTTAAACTTATTTCATTTGAATGGGAGATACGATATTCAAAATTTTTAACAATGTAGACAATTACCTAGTTTCTAAAACATTACCTTTTAATAACATCAAAAATTTATACAATGAGAAGTTTATATTACTTAAACAATGAGTGGACCTCAACTACTGTCATCTGGCAGAGATCGGAGGATTTTTAGTATTTTTTATATTAAGATATTTCGTTATATAGAGAATGTACGCATGACGTCAGGTGCAGCAAAAATTACAGCTCAACTTCCTCGTTGACAAAACATTTGAATTTCCTACGGATTGAGCTTGTTATTGGGATTTTAATTTTGTCAATTATTTGAAAATGGTAACAAGCTGTTGTGCTTATGGCTGTACTAAGCGTTTCAAAAAAGGTGAAAATATTGGATTTTATTGCTTTCCTTAAGTTCCTATATTGTGAATGCTTCGTATAAAAGCTTTGAAAAGGCAAGACTGGACTCTAAGTTCTTCTTCGAGAATTTGTGGCAAATATTTTCAGAATGGTAATAAAACGTTAACTTTACTGTAATGTAGTAGATTATATAAAATTATTATGCTGTAAGAATTTTTTTATTATTACTAAGTTTTTTTTCATATTTCTAATGTATTTTCTATGCTTTTGTGAGAAGTACCTATAAATGTAATTATTTTTTTGTCCTTAAAGGGATCAGGTTTTGTACAATTTTATTAGATTCTTATTTAGTTAATAGTTTATTGTGTGATGAGGCGATTTAGATCTGTTATATAATTGATTCATTCATACAAGAAGTAAAATGTTCTAAATCTGACCTCATCACATCTTTGTAAAGAGACGGAGGACCATAAATTTCTATTCAACGGATATTGTTGTCTTGTACGGTGGTCTCGGGCGGGGTTTTGATCCCAGTCCCAGATTAGAATCCCGTCTCCGTACTTGGCATTAAATAAGAATGTACCTTTGTGGAGTATTTATGAGTCCCTAAGGGACAGTGCCCAATTAGAAGGGATAAGGTTTGGCACGTTGGCGGTCTCAAGGCGGGGTTGAAGCAGACCAATGAAATTCTTACAACTATCCCGATTGGATGACAAGAAGTAAGAGGGGATAAGGTTGAAATAATTAAATATGAAAAATCTAAAAGAAGAGAAGATAGTTCGGAGGTCCCAGAGAAGAGGTTCGGAGGTCCCAAAAGAAGGTGTTCGAAAGTCGGGAGTCCAGTCGGGTCCAACGGAAGTTGTTCGTGAGTCCAGAGGAGAAGGTGCTCGATAGTCCAGACTAGGAGAGTCCAGCCAAGTCCGACAGGAAGTGTTCCTGCACCAAATAGTACAGCCGCACCCCAAAGACTCAAGAGGAAGCCCCTGACGAGATCAACGGATGATATATAGATTCCCTCTCCTGATCAGCCATAGATACCCTTCAACCAGAAGTGTTCCGGGTCCAACATTTTAGACTCACAAAGGTACCCCAAATTTGCATACATTTTTGAAATTGAGATTAGGTTCTCTATCTATTTACAAAATTACTTAAGTATATAAAAAATTTGTCAGAACTAATTTAGAAGATATTGACAAAGCTTATTTTATGAAAATTAGCATCAGTTTTGTATGTAAATAGATGTATATATATTATAATAAATTTACTTTTTTTTAATATTAAGCTAGTCTCGGTTGCTGTCAATTTAGCTGTTAGTTTATTTTCATTTTTATGTCTGTAGTTTCTCAGAACCTGTGGTTAAATTTAGTACAAAAATACTTAATACAACGCAATTAAAAATAAATCATCACTATACATTTGATCACAGGTTGATACTCAAATATAAACGAGGACTATACGACATATTGTGCCTGTTAACATAATCAAAGTAGTTATACTTTATGATACTTAATAGTACTGTGTAAATTGTTTAATTTTTTAAAAATATATATAATTTTGTAAGTATTAAAAAAATCTATTTTGAATTACTTGGCCAGTTTCTGATGTTTCCTTCCCCTTCCTTTAAATAAAATTTAGATTTATTGTATACGTGATCCATATCGAAGATACAATGAAAACAAGCAATGTTTTGCCAACGAAAAGTTGAGTTGTAGTCAGCACTCGTATTTATTTACAAATATGCACTTTCCCTATAGAGTGCCGATTGCAATCGAAAACGGAATTGCACAACTGCGTGATATAATACTCCTAAATGCAAAACTTCAATTTTCTGAGACAAAATCTATTTCAGTTATGGTAGGTAAATATTAAATGCATGATTATTTTTTTAAAAAGATAAATTTATATTTTAGAAAAAAAAAATTCTGCAATAAAACGGAAGCTATCGTGGCTTTTTCTCTTAACTTTTTAAAAAATAAGATTACAAATGGCATAAAAGTCATCTAAATTTTTATTCATCCAGTACATTTTATAAATATTCAATCAAACTCTTCACTAATCACTAATTTTTAAAACACAATATACCACTTCATTTCCGCATATTTTGCTATACATATTTTTTATTCATGCTTGTAGGTTAAACTTTATTTTTGCTACTGGATACAATGTCATTATTGAAGTAGTTTCTAGTTTAATAAATTTAATGATCCCGTAGAAATAACAATCTCGGAAAATATTTAATTGTGGTACCTGAGAATATTATTTTATATTGTTTAAAAAAACTTTTTTTACACTCGGACAGGTTCAGCGAATTTAAAACAGCTGATCTGTTTAGATTGTCTGTAAAGTAACTGTTATAAAACTTAATGATCAAAGAATAGAAATAAAATTCTTTAACCTTTTTCTAAAATTTCTCTTTGAAACTAAAGTAATTTAAACTGTTATACTTATGGAGATTTATTATAATTCCTGGTCAGATATAATGGCTTAGATCTGAAATGTTCTTGTTAAAAGAACTTAGCAATTATCATTGCACTGCAAAGTAACCTTTGCAAACCACTTAAACAAGTGTTTTATGAGACGCTTTCTATGATTCCCCTCAAAAGCGGCCTGGCATTTTTGTATTTTGCAGAATTAGAACTTGCTCTATTGATAACGTGACCAGACGTCCCGTTTTGAACGGGACTGTCCCTTTTTACTATTAATTACGAGTCCTGGTGTCCCCGAAATGGACTGTGGGGATCAAAATTGTTCCGGTTTCAGAAACCGCGCGAAAATTTTTGTGTGATTTCTAATTAAAAAAGTGCTAGCGTTTACTGTGGATATTTTCATATGGATTTTTCAGACCGATGTATTTATGTTGTGGTGATCGATATTACCGATTTTAAGACAAGAAAAATTAAAGTAATAAAACATTGCAAAAAATGTCATTTTAAAACGAAATCCTAGCATGTGGCATGAACTTAAATGTACTGGCCCTTTTTTTCAGACTGGATGTATTAATTGAAAAGCAATATATTGACTGTAATAAAGATACTGAAGTTTTTGATGAATTTTCATTAATTTCTAATTACATTACATCACAAAAATAACGGAATTGAATAATTTAAATGTTTCCACGGAAACCCGTTGGGTGGAAGTATTCAAACACTTTCGCGCCAACAATCTTCAGTATAAAAACTTTTCTATTGTAATTGAATATACTTTACTTTTGCCTGCTACAAATGCTCCAGTAGAAAAAGTATTTATTATTATGAACAAATTTTGGACATCTGAGAAAACCCAGTTACAAATTTTAGTTCTAAAGGTGATGTTGATAATTAAGGTGAATATAAAAAAAAACGTGCCAAGAGTTTCATTCTTACTTGAAATCGTCACCAGCTATATTAAAACAAATTTGTTCTTCTGATAAATATAAATATAACTAAACATTTTGGGTACCTATATTTTGTGATTCGTAACTTTTAAGCCAACTAACTTTTTCTGAATAAATAACTTTAAATAAGTGTTGTTTTTTTCATTGACTACCTATAATTTGACCTAAATAAACCAATGTCCCGTTTTGAGTCAAAAAATAAATGGTCACGTTATCTATTGATATAAATTAATATCTTATGATGAGATCTTTGTTAATATCTGTACTTTGTTCTTTAAACAAATTACTTATTTTAATTGCATTGACTCTTATATTTCCTAAAATAATCATTAAAAAAACAAAAAAATTATCACTTTTATAAGGAAATCCAAATTAACAAATGTTTTAAAATAAGCTTAAGCAGGTCCATACCCTTTATAGAATCAAAATTTTTAGGACTTGAAACAAGTATTTTATGAGACCTAGCTTATTCTCTAATCACCTATTTAATACTAAATTTTTTACATAAATTCTGTGATATTTCCTTTATTTAAATGCAGCAAGATATTTACATTAAATTTATATAGAAATTTTTTTTGATGAAGTAACATTTTTAAAAACCGTTAAATTTTATACACTATTAATAAAAACTATATGCTGCACGAAACTGGAGATACCTCAAACACATACTTTAAGGTACAAATGAATCTTAAAGAGCTAAAATTTTATAGATTTTTAACACATTATTTCACATTTATTATTTAGCAACTTCCTTTCATTTAAAAGCTTATAGCATTAGTACGTATAGACCAATTTGTAGATTTTAGGTCATTGCTATATTATCATATATAGTTTATATGGGAAATTTCAAAAGTGCATCTTAAAATCTTACCTCTTTTACACACAAAAATTCTAAAACATATATTTAAAACGGCAGTTAAAAAAAAACTATTAGGCTTTACTTCTCAGTAAATTGTTTTAAATCTTACATTTTATGATGTAAGATAAATTTAAATGTTCCTATATTATCTTATATACGAAAAGAGATAGTAAACTCAGAACTTTATAAGATTCTAGACAGATCTTAAATATTGTACAGCGATTTTTGTACTAATATATTAAATATTCAAAAGCAGCTAATAAAAATACTTTACATCATGTATCAAGATTTCTTTAGAAGGTATAACTCCTTAACATTTAGTTCAAATCTGATTTCATGGGTTTAAGTAAGGTGTTCGTGGAATTATTTTTATAGCTTTCAAACAATTACAGAGACATCAAACACGAGAATCGAGAGTAATTAGGATTGCTAATTTAAAAATATGTCTATTACCCAATTTTTAATTATATTTATTATACATACACACACACACATATATATATGTGTGTGTGTGTGTGTATGTGTTTAATGATATCTTAACCAAAGTAATTATAATTATATTCTAAAATATTTCTGGCGATTCTATACCTAAAGAAAGTCTTGGCTTTGTTTCGTTTTTAACTCTGGTAATCTTTAGTAACTACGAAAGCACCACTTTCTTTTCTGCTTAGCTCATCTAACCTTATATAATTACTTTAGCTAGTTTCGGTTATTAGTGTCCCCCAAGTGGTATACTCACTCTGGTTAGACCCTTTGCTCCTTCGTGGCATAATAAGAGCGAATATACAAGGTTTCGGGTGCAGATCGCAAAAGACGAATTGTCACTTTCATATTTCCCATTTTTCATATTTTGCTGTTTGACTTTCCCATGTCTTTAAGAAATGGTCATAATGTTGGGTATTGAGTTTTCCGGTAGTTTGTTCACATAAGACCATCTTAATATGGAGGATCAAAGTTAACCTCATTTCTTTTATATAATCTTGTTACTGATTGAACAGACTTCGTATAAAAAGGTGTCTGTGTGGTTTGTGTATGTGTTTTATAAATGTCCCTACAGTTTGTCTTAGAGTCACCAAATTTGCAATACACATATTTTGATACTACCAGGTGTCCATTTAAATCACCTCCAAACATCAAGTCGTATGATATGTATAACGGATATTCACGTTTTTAGTTGACGATAGATGGCACGACATGAATTTTCACCGTTGTATGTTACCACGTAAAAAATAGATTAGTTAATTCATAACTTTGCAACTATTAATTCATATGAAGGTAAAGTTAATTACAGTATGTTTTGAACATATTATTGATATAAATAAATTTTGAAAATATTGTATTTGAAATCTTGGTATAGCAAAAATTGTGCCAAACCAACTACTTAAAATGAAAGTTTAGTTGACGCACTAAATTTTCGTAGCTATCCCCAAATTTTTGTATTATTCTGAAAAGAATTTCGCATCTTCTTGTGGCATAACATTGGTGTGGGTTGTACTTCTAGTTTTATGAAAAGCATCATGGATACTGAATGGGATTTATAGTACACAAAATATATATATAACTTACCACTTTGTGATGTGTCCTCTAGTTTATCATAACTTATTTGGTGTTATAATTTATTTTAAATCAAAATAGCCTGCAGAAGTGTTTTCAAAAGATCTCATGACGTCCCAATACACACTCAGTAGCCGTGAACATTCAAAATTCCCTCCACCATCATGCTATAGTGTTTAAACTAAGTTCTTGGGTATAAATTCCACTTTTCTCCTTTCCATCTGGCATCTGAATTCAAAATGTTAAATTTGCCTTTGTCTGCAAACGAGGCGTAATACCAGTAAAATGCTTCCTTATTTATCATCTATTCCACTAAAAAAAAATTCTGAGTATGGTTTATCGCACTTGCAAATTTAGTTCCTCATCTGGCGGTTGCGCCACTTTAAGTCACGTGACCTTAGGGCAATAGCCGATCTGTTAGTTTCAGATGAAATTTAAGACAAAAATTCTGCAGACAGTGATCAATACTGGATCCTGCATGTTTTTATTCTTATTTGTTTATTTTTTTTTCATTTTATAAATCTGATCACCTCGAAATAACTCTGGTGGATGACCTCTTCTTGTTTTGTTTCCGGGTCAATTTTCTTTTTCTGAAACTTCACAGAGTAAAAACTAATAAACTGGATAAATTTACTACAACTTTATTAACTGCCTATTGAACTTATTTGCCTCTTTAATGATGAAACACTTTTTTTTTCAAACTTCAGGTTCTTTGCTTATTTAAATCGTACTCATTTATATTGTCTGCTTTCATTTACCTTAAATTAACTTAGATTTTTAGATCTCCTAAAGAAACGACTATTTTTTTGTAAAAATACAGCAGATATAGTTTTATCTATAATTGTTTCTATATTCAATGAGTTTAGTGTGGTATTTTTTCTCATCTGATTGCACTTCTGTGTTCCTAAAAAACTAAATCATTATTTTAAAATTAATTTTTATTTCGAATAAAATGGATAAAAAGGTAATAGGAAAAATATTACTCTTCTTTTAATACTTTACTTGTCTAGTACATCCCGTATTATATACACATCTAACGCCTTATACTTTTGTATATAACTTGAATGTATACACATTGTTAATGCAGCATTCATCTAAATTCAAATATCTATAAAGAATGCCTCTAAATCTATTGTGGTTCAGTGTGTTCATATCAAATTCAAAACTCAAAGAAAGATTCAATAAGAAAAGTTAAGAAAAATTTAATAAAGAAAATTAAGTTAACTTTACGCGTCAGCTATCGATGGAATCAAACTCTTATCTCTAGTGCGCTATAGGCGGGCTTATGGAGGAGAAAAAATAATACACAGTAGTAAGCACATGAGCGTTGGACAGTTCGCTAAGTTCTATACAGTGTAGTATGGAAGAGTTCAAGGAGTTCTCGCGGAACACACATATTGAGCCATATATTATGCGGAAAATAATTTACTGTAGTGTCTTAAATGCAAATGAGGGCTTCATAACCAGAATGAACCAAGTCCATATTTCCATTATACAAAATATTTTTCATCATTTGGATGGGTTTCCTACTTCATCATAATAATGGGACGAAATGCTAAGTCATCTCACATGAAATGTCTAAAACAGAATCAAGAATCTCAAAGGTCTAAGACATGGATGGGCAAACTACGGCCCTCGGGCAACTCCGGCCCGCCGGAAGGTTTTATCTGGCCCGCGGATAGAATTTTAAGTTGCCGGTCCGAGGCTAATTAAAAGAAATACATATTTATACATTATCATATATATCCATCTCCTTTTCTACTTTGTTTAAATATTATATCCCAAATTCATTGTCTCACAACCAGAAGATCAGCTCTATATTTGCTTCTTACATGTGAACAAATGTTTTCAATTTTGAACCTTAGAAAGAATAATTTCAGAAGTCTGACAGATGAGCAGCTAGCATCGTTCCTTAAAATCAGTACATCTCACTTCGAACCTCAGTATAAGGAACTTTTAAAAATGAAATCGCAATTTCATTCCTTTCCTTAACGTATTTAAACCGTTAGGTACTTGTATATTGTTTTTAAAATTTTAGAAAAACTTTATCTTGGCCCACCAAGTTTATTTTCTTTCGATTTTTGGCCCCCTCCGAAAAAGTTTGTCCATCCCTGGTCTAAAAGAACATTTAAGAAAAGTATTTTTGGAAAAATTTAAGGGAAAATCTCTGAAAAATGTTAGTAAAAATAGCTGAAAAATCTGTCTCCGATAGCGGACATTCCCTTTTTGTTCAGATTTTCCTAAATTGGTCGTTAAGGCACTATAAAGTGTTTTAATTGCTTTGACCCTTTGCTTGAGGGCGTGAAGTGTATCCCCAGTAGTCAGTTTAAATTAAGGGTTAAAAGAGGGAAAAGCAGTAAGACACGGAGTTTTTCTAATTGACTTTAGATTTAAAAAACCCTGAGGATTTTCTCGGACCGCAATGATTGCTTTCGGTATTAGAATGAACTATCTAATTACGGAAGTTCAGTTGCAGTGTATTCCTTAAGGAGTCGTTTGGGGAGTTTTATACAAAAACTCTACATTTGTTTACATTTTTAGTTAACTTCTTCCTTACACACACACACATATATATGTTAGGGATGCAACGGATATCAGGCTAACATACTACATCCGACATATCCGGACACTATACCGGATAATTGGCAGTAGACGGATATTACAATTATCCGGCAATACATTCGGCCAAAAATTATACACCGAGAAATAAGATAAATATAATAAAAAAATGCGAAATGTTAAACAATGAAACAATGCGTATAAGTATTTTGGAGCATTATGGAAAAATTTAGGTTATTTATACATTTCATTACAAAAAATAACAAATCATTCTTTATTCAGTCTAATAAAATTGTGTTCTTGATAGAAACAAATAATAAAATTTAAGGATAATTATACAAAAATAGTTGACTAAAAAAAATTGGAGATATGTTTCTGACATTTTTTATTTAAAAACATAAAATCATAAAGAAGAAGGTAAAGCATATTACAAATACTTTTTATTCAATTGAATTTTATAATTAATAATATTGAATTGTGATAGGAAATTAAATAAAAAATTTAAAATATTATAGCACAAAAGTTGACTAATTAAATAATATAAATACAGGGTGTTTACATATTGAATGCAAAAATAAAACATAATTGATTTATTAAAATAAAATTCAAAAAAAACTAAAACATAATGACATAGGATGGGTGAATGTGCTACACGGTATGAGTTATCCTGGCACACTCGTGATGGAGTCCGTTGCAGTCCATCCCTCCTAATATATGTACAGTGGAACGTCTTTAACAGAGAAAAGATTATCACATCTAACATGATATATGAAGCATTGACACAAACGCACAGACATGACACTAGTTAATGAAGATAAAATAAATATAAAATGTTAGGGGCACATCTTGCTGCAAAATGAATCAGTCAACAGCTTCCTTCTGATGCGTCTAACCATCAACATTGGTTGTTGCCTTCTTGAAATAATTGTAGTTGCAGAATAAATTTGTTTCGGCTGAATAAATCCATTACGGCAGTCACACTGCGCTCTTCTTTTTGTCCCATTCAATATGAAACACCCTGTATAAAAGGTTAGAGTGGACATTGTCATTGCCCAAAGAACTTGTAGTCAATCGCATCTCTCCTCCGTCTAAAGTAGGTATACAACCTAAAGTGAGTAGCGTCACCAAGCGGTGCGCGTTGGGAACAATTTTGTTCCTATACACACATATATATTGGGGATAATAAAATGTTATTTCATATGTAAGTAAATCATTTGTTAAAATATATCCTAGTTATTAAAAATTTCAAAAATTATTTTATTTAAATTTCTTTTAAATTTCCAGGAATAAAGATTCAGACACTTTTAGACTAAATTTTTTAAAAAACTTTTCCAAATAAACTTGGTTCACTTTGGTAAGTAGCCCTACGTAATTATTAAATTTTGCGTCAAATTATTAAATTTTATTTTTGAAAACAAGTTTTAAATTTGATCTGTTCTAATACTGTTCAAGTCCTGTGATTTGTGAGTAAAAAATATAAAAGGAAAGAAGCCATAATTAGAAATATTGCCTTAAGTTCAATAAAATCTTCTATTATCTAAAATGTAAAAGTAGTATTAAAATCAATACTTTAACCCCAAGATTACAAATGTTCAATCTCTCTATTTAAAAGACCTTCTCGAAACGAAAACTGGGTAAAAACCATAAAAAATAAAAATTAATCGCTTAAGAAATGCCTATAAATTTTAACTCCTTACTCTCAAAATAATGTGAATATTGTTAAAAAAATTGTTTAGAAAGATAATGGAACTATACCTAAAATGTATAATTATGTAGTTTAATTGAAATGTAGCTGTTTAGATGAAAATATCCACACCAATCTTTCCCCGTTTCTAATATTTTGTAAATTAATTTTAATTAGCAGTTTTAACATTCTAATTTCCTTGCAAATGTTTATTTTCAGTTTCTTTTTTAAAATATTATATTATGTCATAACTACTTTGAGGAAATAAAGTTCATTTAAACTATGCTAGATATAATATACAGTTCACAGTAGCAAAATGAAAATTAATGCATACGTTAGCTTTTGAGATCCTTTAACGTAAATATGTTTTCAATTTTATACATTTATTTTCAAACACAAATACATCAATTTATTTCAAGAAAAAAACATGGTTGTACAGAAATTCCTAAAAAAGATTTTTTTTTTTTTTAGAAAAAAGTAAAGCAAAACCTCTTTAATTTTGGCATCAAGTAATAAAAAAGGAATGAGAAAAAAAAGGTACAGCATTGGATTCGTCTCTCGTATAAAGATAAAAACATACGAGGTTTTCTTTCTTAACAGAATCTTCGCTTTGAATTTGTTTTTATATATGTTCCGAATGTTATGAATTTCATTTCATTCATAAACCATGTGGGATAGCAATGAGATTTCAGATAATTCCTGGGATTTGAAGTTATTATTTTTTTTAATGCCTGGAAAATTACTGCTGAAGTTTGATAGATGCATTTAAAATAACGTGTCATTTTAAGGTGAATATCGTAGAGTATTAGAATTTAAAAATACCCATGTAACTGAAAAGTAAGATTCGAAAGATTATTGAAAATAATGATTTTAAAAATTTTACTATAAAAAAAGCTATTAAATATTTTAATAAAATAGTGTCCGATTTTCACGACCTATTTCAAAATGCCTTTTAATTATAAAATATTCTACTTATAGACCACTTTCGCTAAATAATACCTGAAAATATTTGCTTTTAAGAACAGTATTGTAAATTCTTAATTCTTTTTGTATATTCTTTTTTTAAACGAGCATTTTAATCTATCAGTAGGTTTTTACGTTATAAAAAATTTAATGCAAGTTTAATAAACAGCTAATTTATTTTTCACAAGATTTGTTTTTGAAAAAAAAGTAGTATGCATGTAAAATACATGCGAAGATTTATAAATCTATATATGAAGTAAAATACCTAATATAAAAATTATTAAAAAAAATTAATGAATATTTACATTGTTACATTAGAACTAAAAGGAAAAATTTCAATAATACTCTGGAGACAACATCCCAGGGTTATTTCATATTGAATACTGAGTATATAATTAAACGGTAATATCTGCAGAGATTTAAAAAAAACTGGGTTGAAAAGAACGACTTTTTTTTTTACGGAAATAATGCCTTTAATAGTTACAAAGTTCAAAAATTGCCATGAATCCTACGGTTATATTTTGGTCCTGGATTTTTAATGATATGATTAAAATAGTAAAAGTTGATAACGTAGATATGCAGACGACGAAAATCATTGATACTTGTTGATACTTCCATTCTTGGCGCTTCAAACCAAAGCAAACATAACCCTGCTTAGATTAGTAGCAAATTACTGGAAATAGCTAACTGGTTGTCACTTGCAATACGCCATCCAGCAAACCAACTTAATTCTATAACTTACTCTCTCTTCCATTTCGTCCAGACAAACACAGAAACCCATTAAAAATCACAAGAAGTATGTGCATTAATATCACAGCCTTTCTGTACGGGTTTTGAGATAATTTTTATACTTATTCATAAAAGAAGAAAATTTTCTTTAACATTCATGTTTCAGTTTAACATTAATCTTTGGTTGTACAGGCATAACAGTTATTGACACGCAACTGGGTGAATGATCTTTTATAGTTACTTTTATATGTTATATTGGTAGATAATTTTATTCCCTTAAAATTAAAAAGACTGTAATTTTAAGATGACAAAAACTGAGTACTATTCTAGTGGAATTCTCTAGATTATAACTAGTGAATTTCAAAGCTTCATTCTTATACCTCCCACTATATTCTGATGATGAATGATTGAAAACCCTTTTTCAAGCAATGACCATGCATTTTATTACATAAAATTATTTGTCAAAACGTTGTACCTTCATTGTCCAAACTTTATCTTCAGAAAAATTAGTAAAACGAAAGTATTTCAACAAACATTTAGCTTGAATTTCTAGAATACTAAATATTTCTAATTTGGGATAAAGCTGATTGAAGCCAAGTGGAATATTTAACCGAGAGACTTCGTAAAATAGATTCATGTCCTCTAGCTTTAAGGTGGAAATGAAGGATGAATGACTTTTATAATTATGTCACACTGGCCAGACGAATTTGACAGCCGATTTCGTTGATAAAGGAAGTTCTTTTATATGTCAATGCCACTTCGAACGTCCATAATACACTCGTGTGAAGAGCAAAAACTTTTTTTTTTAGTTCACGGAACATTTTAATAACTTCTAGATATCCGCTTTACTTTATCATTTAAGTGCATTGTTACAATTTAAGTTTTAGAAAATTTTATTTTAAAACATTAATCATTTAAATCAACCTCTTTTCCTTAATGTGGTCGAAACGTTAACTTTAAATTACATGAATTGTGATGAACCAGAGTCGAAGAAAACTTAAGATAGCATAATCTAGTTAAATAAAAGTTAAAATGTTTGACAGCTCAGTGATTGAATTTTCCATTCATAAACTCTGACTATTGTAGGTGATGGATTTATATATTTTATTTTATAAATATTTCAACCTGCAAATATGGATTCAAGGAGAAGTTGAAATATATCCTTGAGGCAATTTTTTTGCATTTTGTTCTAAATGAAATAAAATCTCTAGGATTGTCTTTTGTGTGTATGCAAAGAAAACAATACGTTTAATAAATGAAGTAGGAATCACATATGATTCATACGGAAGTAACGAGTTAAACTGATTTTATATTCCACTTTATATATTAAATCCGTTATACATTACAATAATAAAAGTTGTCACGACCACGAAGTTTAGGTTTGCCAGTTTGGCAACGGCGTAAGAGTTTTGTCTTTGATAGAAGAAAACCTTTGATGAGTGTGGAAGGATGCGAGAAATTAAAAACGCATCGAAACATTCCAACTTTTGATTTCGATTTGATGAAAATAGAATTTAGTTATTAATGTTTTGTGTGGTGTTCGTGTTTGTTGAAATAAAATGTGGTGTTACGAACTTTTTGAAGTTATTTGAGAACTTTCGACATAGAGAATAGAACAAAAGTACTTTCTTGTTAAATAGAATAATTTAGCTATTTATAAATATTCCGTCCTGCAAATATGGATTCAGAAAGAAGTAGAAATATATCCTTGAAGCAATTTTTTTATCTTACATTTTGTTCTACATGAAATAAAATCTCCAGGATTGTTTTTTGTGTGTATGTAAAGAAAACAATACGTTTAATAAATGACGTAGGAATCATATATGATTCATACGGAAGTAACGAGTTAAACTGATTTTATATTGCACTTTATATATTAAATCCGTTATACATTACAATAATTATTATGAATCAGGATTTTAGGCTATTAGTTTGGAGTAACGGCGAGCCACGTTTTGTTTTGATAAGTTTTTTGATTCAACGTGTGGAAGTTCGAGAAACGTAACAAAGGACAACAGAACAATCACATGTACATTATTTCGATTTGATGAAAACGCGCACACAGCGCCATTTAGTTGAAATGTTATTGTGTTGTTCCACACTATGGTGTTGTTCACCACTTCCTGATGGTGACCTCGAACGTTATGGTTCGACATAGAGAATCGCATCTACACGCTTGGGTCACTAAATGAGCTGAGCCCATTGATTTATCCAAATAGGGTCTACTGCGCACTGTAGCTGCGCATCTGGCTGCCTTTGATCTTTGGAGAAAAACCACCTCCAAAGCCATCGTCCTCCAAGGCTATTTTATTGTCTGCCTGCCATCGGCCACGATAAGCCAAAGCCCTCCAGACGGTGGTGATGGCTTGCAGTGGACCATAGTGTGGAGGAGCCTGATTTTATATTGCACTTTATATATTAAATCCGTTATACATTACAATAATAAAAGTACTTACTTGTTAAACAGAATAATTTAGCTGTAAAAAATATATCAGATGTTTATGTAAAGTTTTCCTGTATTTGTCAAATTTTATTTGTACTTCAAAAGTTCAGTAATGAAAAGTTTTCTACTGTATAATAAAAATTCATACAATAAAACTGGCAGTACATGATTTATCTTGAAAAATTATTGGTGCCCATATAGTTATATTTGACTTAATAAATATGGCAATAGATCAAATTATTAAAGATTAAATGACTTATTGATAATAGGCCATTTTCTTCAATCTTATTCCACTAGAAAGATTCAGTTGAATATTTTGTAATACTTATTAACGTTAATAAGTATTAAAAATATTCTTTCCATCAGAAGGAAATACATTGATGTTACCAGGATCTTATTTTTACTAAAATACTTCCTTGAATACTCTATGAGGAGGTCAGATGCTGTCTTTGTATATCAAGACTGACAGAATTTACGCTATTATAAAATTGAAAAATAGCGTTCTTTCTTGCTGGATATGAAGAAGTTTAACTTTCCTTTAAACAAAATCCAATTTATTTTAGCTATAAATGCAGTCGGTACGAGTTTGAATATAAAAAGAAGCAATTTAGAATACAATGACTTCATCATGCATTATTTATACGGACAAATGTTTTTTCCCGCACCTTGCAATTTACCATGCAAATTGCTCTTAATAATCTTTAAAGATTCTTAAATAGTATTCAGCAGCTTTAGCTTTCCCACCATCTTACCCTCCAGTTATATCATAAACGATAGATTGTTTATTATCTAATTGAAAATTACTGTCTAGTTTTTATTATTTGGGCGTGTGTTATTTGCAGTATCAAGAACTTATTTAACCGTAAATCATTTTAATTATAGTAATTTTCTGATTACTTACAAAAATACTTAGTGCAACCTATTTTTGTACTCATGGAAAAAAATTTCAAAAGGAAATAATTTTAAAATATCCTGTTAATTAGAGTGAATTTTTTCATCTATTTACCGAAAAACTAAATTAACGGATGAGGAGCCAAGTCTTAAGTGTATATTGATTCCAGTCTATTTTAGAAATAATCTTGATAATTATCACTAGCTTGTTAATGCCGAAAGAAAATTTAATTAATATCTTTTAACTAGCATATAGCCCATCATATGACGGGGTTAGTAAAATTTTTAATATTCCAGAACTATTAAGTACCTAATGAGGCAGGTAAAAAATGGTTTGTTTTTTGGCTGACAACTATCTGGTTCACTCTCAATAATTTATTTATCGTCATACTCCTCTAGAGTCTCCCGATCCTGTAATGCAGTTTAGAATCTCATTGAATTCACATAGTCAAACCGTGTGGTTATGTATAATAAACAAACACACAAAAGAACAAACTTCTTAATTTCTTAATATATATAAATTTAAAGTTAGATATTTATTAGTCCCTAAAATAGACTCCTAGACTTAGATGAAAAGAATTTATTCTTAATACCGGTGGTAAAAGTTTCATTGCAACAAAAAATAATCGATGATTCAATTTAAAACTATCACGTATGTATCTAATCTATTATTTAAGCGAAATATAAAAGAAAATCATTTACGTAATATCTAAGTTCAGTGATAAAAGATATTAAAATAGTGTAGATGATATTTAAATAGTTTAAAATATGAAATGATTAAATGAGATGTTTAAAGGAATGACGTCACAATGCTAGAAAAGATTGTTATTTTTACCTCTTTATTAAGTGATAAATGGATAAATTTAATCACCTGCTCTTAACCGGGGAAAATAGGGCTTGGAATAATGGCATTAAACTCTCGAAAAGGAGGGAAGGGTTGGATTTCGAACGTTTTAAAGACGACAGTATTTTTTGCTGTGATATGAAGCATATTTATACAAATTTATTTTAGAATAGGATCGATAGTTTAGGAGAAGATAAACTTTATTCGATTTGAATGGATTCCTCTATCCATTCCAGGTCCAACCGCTTCATAAATTGGAGGGCAGACGTACAGATAACTTAGGCTATTATTATATAGGGGATGTCTGATAATTCTTTTGTAAGGTACTACATTGGATTTTTAATTTTTAGAAAACGTACTCTGGACAGTGTAACTTTTCACATTCAAATGGCTAAAATTAATAACATCAGTGAATATTGAATCAAAATTTTCTGTTAATTCTATGACACATGAAGTCAGTGGACAGTGTAACCATCTACAACCTTTTCATACATAGCTGGAGGGTCTGAAATGTCTCGAATGTAAGAAAATGACGGGAATGCGACCGATGGTATGGCAAGTGATGAAAATTTACCATCAAGAGAGTTTAGTCATTCTAATTATAACCCAAATTACACGCTGTATCTTAAACTCCATCTATAGATTATTCATCTCGTTCTCAAAATATAAGTTTGTGGGTCAGTGCACCTTCATGAGTAGCTATGATTACACGGCAGTAGTATGATGAATTGGTTTCAGAATTCATAAATACATATGTTGAGGTAAAGTTATCTTTCAGCTATGACAGGTATGCTGTCGTTAGGTGTCTCTTTGAAAGTGTGACAGGTTATCACTCCTGGTATTATATTGTCAAACGACAAACTTTGCATAAATGCTAATTCACTCTTTCCTGCATAAGATGAAATGTGTAGAGTAGTTCAGAAAATTGTCAAATAAGACTGCATAGAATTTAGTTAAAACATCAAAAGTTCACTGACTTATACTCTAAAAGTATAAAAATAAATTCTGAAGTCACGATAGAAGACAGCTGGACGAGAAAGGCAGAAACTAGACAGAAAAAAAATAACTAAACATTATATTTTAAATTTTTTAGTGGATCCTTAGCTGATTTTTGGGATAAGCTCATTTATATTGGTGTAGATTATTAAAAATGTGGAAAACAATAAAGGTAGAAAATCAATCTTATGTATGCAAAAATTGTTTTACATAGGTTTGTTTTTGAGAAAAAATTATCATGATAGGATCCTTTATAATTTTACTTACTATGACTATTGCCGGGGTATGGGATAAAAGAAAAACACTGCTTTTTGGTAACGCGATGCAAATCTCATAGCAGTCAAATTTGTATCTCTGCCAAGGTTTCTTTAACCCTTTTATTGCCGCAGAATTCTATATCGTTTTTGATACTCAATCAAAAAGTGTCAATTATAATTAAAAAATTTAACAATTACTCTTTTATAAATTAAAAAGCAGTATGATAATACTTTTAAAAAATGAGAGCACAGAATTATTTGAGGTGTTGCATTTTATTTAAATATCTTTGGTAATTCTCCAAGAAGGTGGTGGTGCTACTAAGAAAGTTAAACAATAGATCTTTAGTCTAAATAACATTCGTGTAACAAAAAGTAGTTTTCAGAACTTAAACTAAACAAGTAGACTTTACATATCATGAAAATTTTCTTATCAATGAAAATCGCTTTCTGAAAATTAGAATGAGCCAACATATTTCAGAGAAAATATCTTGATACTCCGAAATTATAATTATAAAATTATTAGCATAACATTATTAAAAAAAGTTGTGTATCATTTCGGGTTTTTTTATCTCTTTGTACAAAATAAAAGAAAATTCTCATTTTCATCATGGTTCATTGAATATTCACAAGTTTCAGTGTCATGTCCGTATGTTCTTCACAAAGAAACTTTAGTTTTGAAACTTTAAATATCTATTTTGACTATTTCTGGAAAAATTTTGACAAGTTTGCTCTTGATGTCTGTACGTACGTACTTATGTACGTCTTATAAATCTTATATAAAAAATTGATTAGTCGTAGAAAGTCGAAAATATTTATTGGGAGCTGTTATAATAACAATTTGTGCTCTTACCTTTACAAGTAATTTACACTCTACATAACGATAAATTTCATTATAGTGTACATTAACGTTTGAAGTTCGTAACTGAAAAAACTTTTACTAGTAGGAAATCAAAATCTAGAATTTAAAGATATTAGAACATCTAGTTGTTCTCCTCCTCTTTTTATTGCAATCTGAATTCTATGTCACGAAACTTTTCAATATAATGTATTGTTTCAATGTAACGTTAAGAATGCTGTAAACATATAATTTAAATGGTATCTCGCCAAGTTGGTGAGATATTGGCTTCTTGGAGAAGTTTTGGGAGACTCATTTTTGGCTCCAATTTTGGCGATATATCACCAAATTTGGTGACTTGGCGACATTTGTTGCCGACCCCCTTTTTCTGGATTTTACTAGAAGCTTGTGGAAATTTCCAGAAACCTGAAAGCTATATAAAGGGGCCTTTAGTTCTCATAAAAAGTCAGTTCACCCTCAGGTCTAGTGAAAGTAGGACTTGTGTTAATGCTCTCCGTATTGCTCTGAAAAAGTTCGCCAAAAGGCTGCCACGTTTTATCGCCGTTGTAATTGTGATTCATTTGGCTCTTTAATAAATTGTAATTGTTTTTGTCTTAGCCAGAGTCCATTCAATCAACGAACTTTACGCAAGAATTTTGCAACAGTATATTAACTCTGGAGGTATAACTCAAATATGATTAGCCGCAGTCTGTTGAAACTTTTTATTGAGGACTGCTATAACTTCTAGTTGTGCACGTCCATCTACGATTGTAATCTACACTCAAGAGCCCGAAAAGTTCCAATATAAGTTTATTAATTCTGTAGAATAACTTAAAGTCAATTAACCGTAAAATGCTGAAATGTTTTTTTTTTTTTTGGAGAACGGTTTTTATTTGGGATTATAACAAAATCTACTTATGTTCCTTCTCTTTTGACAGTGATCTGCACACTTTATAATGAAAAATTTCAATATAAATTATTAACACTGTGGGACATAACTCAAATGATTAGCTGAAAATGTTGAAGTATTGTGTTTTGATATATTATAACATCTATTTGTGCACCTCAATCTTTTATTACAATCCTCAATTTACATAATGAAAAATCTCAATATAACGTCCACTAACACTTCCTATCTACAACAATGCAAGCCAAAAATATAAAGTACTTATATGCAGTTGTAACAATGGTTTTTAATGTACATTTATAGAATTCAAAAATAGAAATCTATTACTTTCAGAGAAAAATTCTGAATTTTTACTGTTTATAGATTGCTGGCATAAACTGAGGAAATTATCGTAATCGCAAAAAATTCCGGTTTTAGAACGAATTATCTAAATAACAAAAAGTGTCATTATTATAAGTATTAATCCTTAATTTGGCTAAGTCTGGCCGCTACTGTATATTTATAACTATTATATAACATAATTGTCAATGTTCGCCACACGGGACATTAATTATCTCAAAAATGGAAAATGATATATTTTTTTCTCTTTATGTTACAGAGATCCTAATGTCTATACAGACATGGAAAAATAACAGAAATTAAAAAATATTTGAAAAAACATCTTGTCAAATTAACGGTTAATAGTTATTGACCGAGAATCTTTTTAGCCATGAACTTGTAAAAAATAGTTTTTGAGATTTTTTTATAAGTAAAACAGTTTAAATATTTATTATTTCTAAACATTTCATACGTTATATAAACATTAACTTACAGATATTTTTCGTGATTAAATTGTAATTTTTCTATAAAAAATTAAGAACGATTATGTTTTTTTGCAGATTAAATAAATACTACTACTGCCCATCTTATAGTTTTTATTTCATCAAATCAATATAAGTAACTTTGTAGCTCAATGATAAAGTTTCTGAGCACTTTATTTAATTTGCCACACAAATGTGTTTAATTAAATTCCATTTTTAAACGTATGCTCCCTTTATGTGAATTTATCGTTCTGTGAACTCACCATTAAACTTTAAAAAATTCAGAATTAATTTTCTTATTTATTATATTGCAAATGTTTTCGACTCTTTTGATATTATTAGTTTTGTCTTACCTCAAATGGAGCGGCATATATAACAAACTAAATTATTTTCACCATGTGCCCGTTTATATATAATTTAAACTTTAAAATGTTTTTGTTTAGATTTCACTCTTTTTTTCAATGTCTTACAAATTGTTCCTAATAGCGTTGTGAAATTTAATATTTTTAATATTCTGATGCAAGTATATGTATATTACAATATATTACAACTTTAAGGGTTAACTATGTGACTCTCCTTGAAGATATCAGTACTTATCTACTCAAAAACTGTTTTCAGTTAATGTAATAAGATAGAAAATTGACATTTTTCGAAAACAACTGGCAGGAGAAGTGATGATGATATAAATATATCTCACTGTGTATTTTTAACATCGACCTATTTTTCATTAAATTGCTATGACTTTTAATTACTAACTTCATCGGTTGCATGCTAGTTGAGATATTTCTGTTAGATCAAGTAAAGTTGAATAAAAATGGATTTTATAACATACACCTGAAGTTTAACTGCTTGTTACACGTAAAAAGAAAAGGGAAAATTTCATGCTTAAAAGATTATGATTACATATTCTTTTATTAACCCAAAACCTTGAAAAAGGTTATCAGAATTAAATTCATCAGAGAGAATCAAGGTTCTTGCAACGAATTCACACCATTAATTTAGTTTGAGGTGTTAAATGCCACCCAGTTTGAGACCTGTTTAAATTACAGGTATGAAAGCACGAGCTTGTCTTTTTTTTTAGGGTAGTAGATTCATTTATCATAATTGTGGTACCGCATTGATTCCGAGGCAAAAATAAAATCTGATTGCTATCAAGATTATTGATAATTGATAAAAGTTCTAGAGTTGGCTACTCAAAAAATGTCGAAGACTCAGACACTTACATTATTTAAGTCTAAGAAATGTTAGAAATGCGAGACTGATATCTCCTGTTAAGTAGGAAAAAGAATTACCTTTGTCAAACTTTTTACCCTTTCAAAAATTCCTGAAGGAAGACATTTTTTTTACGCATGCAATCATAAATTTTAATTTAGGGATACGAGCCAAGCTTTGTCAATGGTTAGTGCATACGAATCATAATTAAATGCAAAGTTTGTTTGCATTTTTTATTCTAAAAGTCAAATTATATATAATACACCATTAGAGTTCTCTTGCAAAACAAGTAAATTTCCTGCCGGTCACAGCTATTCGTTTTGAAGAAAAATTTTTTATTCCAACCTCTCCTATAGTCTATTCATCAGGTGTAAAAAGAAGATTCATGGAAAAAATAAATTAATACAAAGCTGGGTGGTCTGGAATTTGTTTTCGATTACACGTCATAATTTTATTATATTCAGTTCTTTAAAGCCATAATTTGCATATTCTAGAGTCTTATTGTTAATAATCATAGGGATTATCTTAAATTTTTAAAAATTACAAAATATGCTTATTTAATATTTATTTCCATTCCAATTGAAAATAACTACTAAGGCCACATAACAAACTCGATAAAGTTGTGGGTTCTTCTTTTTTTCTTTTTTTCTTTTGTATATTTTATACCTGTCCTGGCCAACCCAAAATACTCTGTAAGCAGCATTAGGAATGAATTTTGCTTTGGGATGCACGTATGCATGTATAGGTACACACGAGGTCTGTCTAAGGTGCATTAGACCTATAATTTTGACGTACATAGTAATGATGTTAAGGTAGCGCCACTGTACACATTAAAACACAATATATAGTTTAATGCGCATGCTTGAAGTGTTTAACCCGCTAGTGTTACAATCGCTGCTTGCTGACCACCGAGAGAGATGCCTAGCATTTGTGATTTCTCTCAAGATGACTGAAAGAGTTGAGAAAAGATGTTTCCATAAATTTTGTCAAAAGTTTGGAGGTTTTCAAAGCGAAATAATTCTTAAGATTCATCAAACATTTGAAGATGATGGTATTGAGGTAACACAAATCAACCAACAGTTTAACCGGTTCAAAAATGGCCGTTCATCAGTGAAAGTGGCCAACGTTCTGAGAGGCCATAAACCGCTTTAAGTGAAACTGTTGTTGAAAGGGTGGGCAGTCCAGTAAAAGGAGATCATATTTAGACAGTACGAGAGATTGCCGAAGTGGTTGGAATCAGTAAAGAGTCAGCACATGTAATTTTGAGATGATTTGAATATGTACAGATGACCAACAAAATTTGTGCCTAAGCTAATGTGGTCAGAGCTAAATCAAAGTTGTACATAACCTATTGGAGGCCACCAACGTAGAACCTGAATCTCAAAATATGGTTATGGTTGGTTCCACAATTCCAAAATAAGACTTCCAAGACTGTTATCAGAGGCGGAAGGATCGGTGAGCTGTGTGGAGGTACAAGGGGTCTGTCTACTTTGAAGGACCTAATTCCATAATATAAGCAATACATATTCTCCAGTTAAAGGTCGGATACTTTTTGGATAACCCTCGTATAATATTGAATACAGATAGAATTATTTGTTACAGGAAAATTCAAATCTGTTTGTTGAAAATTTAAAGAAGTACAATATTGAAGTTTTATCGTCATTAACAAAAGGATAATTAAAAATTCATAACGAGAAAAATAAAATTAATAATCACTAAAACTATTTAATATTATTATAGTTAGTTCAATATTTGTTGCAATTAACAATTTCATGAAATTCTTACAGGGTGCAAAATTATAGATCACGGGCCGCCGTTTGGATACCGCTAGTCTATACTATACAGATGGGATAGTGTATAGCTGGATAATTTTGTATGTGTATACAGGCTTAAGAATATTTACATATTATGATAAAAATATTTTACGGAGAGATCATGAGTAATTACTTTTGCTGTTAATTTTCCTGTATATTAATGATAATTGTGTTAGCATCAGCTGTAGACCTACATTAGGAGAATAAAATCCCAAAAGAAATTATACTTTATCCGAATAAAAAATAAAACCATAAAGGTAGACCCGTATTTATAACGTCTTTATGAGTTGCTCTTGTGTAACTTTCTCAAAGTTCGTTCAGTTTGAAACAGCTACCAGATGCTTTAGGGAAAGTAAACAATGCTGTTAAACTGGCCCTTTAATCTGCTTGGAGGTTTCTATAAATTATCAGGTGCCAGCGGTTTTAAAAATAAAGCTTGCTTTCTCCTCATTATGATTTCAAACACGCACATGACTATGCATGTGAGAGTGAAGCAGTTTACGACTCGTGAATGGGCTAAATTTTCCCATTTCTGTATGTTACGTGGTAATTATATTAGGCTCCATATTGGCGACCCACATTTTAATAGAACACAGTCGGAATTTTAATGATTCATAGCAAGTGTAATGATTTTTGCGACGATCAAGAAATGACTGTTGTATAGAACTCTTATTTGTCGAGCTCTAATTGCGAACCCGTAAACTACTGATACTTAGGTTTTTCCTTATTCATAAGAACACAACATGACGGAATGGTACCTGCTGCTGAAGACGAGATTCGATGTTTCCTTTCGGTTTTAAGACCACTATTAACTTTAATGGTGCTGTTCAACTACACAGGTTTATTTTAAGTTTTTCTTATTTTTGCATTCAATCCTTAGTGAACTATCCAACTCCTGTTAGAAAACTAGAATTAATTCCCCCTTGCAACTGGCATTTGTAGAATTCTAGGTTTGATTTAGTTTGAAGTGCTGCGATTTACTTCTTTTGCTACAATGTTTGTTTTGAAGTGCTAAAGTTTGCTGCTTTACTAACGACGGATAATGAATCCAGGACTTAATGATAAAAGGCTATTCCTAACTGCTGCGTACATTCATGTTAAAAACGAGATTAAAACCCGCGAATTCCAAAGAGTAGCACCCTACTCATTTGACCATCGTTTGACTGCTACATACAGAGTTATTGGCAAGCTTAGAATTCGCAATGAAAGCTAACTAATTTTTCAAAAGAAAATTTACGGTATTTAAAGTGGAAAAGTAATCAGGGAGACGTGCATCTTTTTAATCTTTTCTAAGGGTCTTCGTGAGATGATACGTCAAATTACTTCTACCAGTAAATTTTCAATTTAGATTTAGAGATGAAATTGCGTTCTTTTCTTCTCCTACTTCATCTCCACTTTAAAGAAAATTATTCTGTAAAGCTGTATACTTGTATTCCATTCTATAAGAATTTTTTAATCAGTTTTAATCCCTAATTCAAATTTACCTTTTAATAAAAATTTGTTTTCTGACCTTCCTAATATTCATCAATTTTTGAAAATTCTTTAAACTATTTTTAATCCAATTTATTTTCTCATATAAATAGTAGACATCAAGTATTTTCTAAAAATTCAGTCCTTTGATGTCGGATCAAAATATTTGTCCCTCTGCAAGATTTTGTTTTGAAAAGAAGTTGTAAATCTTGGTTGTAAATGAACAGGAAGCGCGGATGCTCGTTTTTAACGCTTATAAGTCTGCCTCTAACGTTTCCTTTCTACAATGAACTTTCAGACTTGCAAATTGCTGTGCTGCATCATGGTAATGATAGATGTTTACCTTGTAATGCTATTCATTAACCTGGACAAACTTCGGGCGTTCGTTTTTGTCATATTTCCCAACTGTCGCAGGTCATTCTTTGTATGCTTTAATAAACATCGTGTGGAAGGGTAAAAGTCTTTTTCGTGCACATAAAAGGTCGCATTTTTCCTTAAATGAGAAATTGAAATTCCTAACAACTATGGGTGCCCCTCATTTTTATTTTATTGTAAAAGCGTTACATACAGCACATTACCAGTCTCTTTACCCATGTCCTCCAGGAATTAATGAGACACTTATGATTCTTCTAAAAACTGCTTGGGTAATTTTTCCCTTTTTCTAGTGTCACACTCTTTGTGTGAATATTCTATTCATCCATTCACCACACTTCCTTTAAAATTTGCCTTTGGTATGTTTAAACCGGGTTTTTCATTATGCTTATAGTCAGTTTAAGTCAAAATATTGAAGTCGTGATTTTAGAATAAAATTGTCAGCAAGTGCCATGGTTTTAATGTAATGGTTTTCATCTCTTGGCTTCAAAATCTCATCTGAGATGTTTTTTCAAATTGTCAGTGACTTCATTTCTGTTTTCCATACGTACATCATTACAGTCTGAAAATTTAACTTCGCACTCAATTGAATACGTAAAAATAAAAAAATGCGCTGGATTATGCTTAATCAAAGTCAATGGAATCATAGTTAAAACAATTTTTAAACATATCTCTTTTCCAAGAAAAAATTAATAATAACAATTTCTTTAAGCTTTTAGCAAACGCGAATGTTCTAAATGGTTTTCTAATTAAAGTAAGAAATTGTCTTGTTTTATAAACATTTCAAATTCAAAATTTTATTTATGCTTTTTTTAGCAATTATTCATTACCTACTTTTCATTCTACAAACATCAAAGGTAGCAATTAAAAAAGTAATAAAATTTTGAAAAAAAAAATTTGGATTTAAATGTTTTCACAAACAACTGGATTAATTTAAATAATTTTCCCTTTTAGGATATGTGAAATATATCGATATATTTATATACACGGTTTTTGAAAGTGTGTAGTGATTTTTCATAAAAGTAAAAGACAATTTTTAATTTCATATACCTTACTTTGAGAGAGGATATGTTTCACACAATCTTAGGTTTTAATTAGCTTTCTAAAAAAAACTAAACTCCCTGGCACTATAGCCCATCGTATATCGTTTATTGTTATTAATCGGTTATTGTTATCAAAATCACGGTGTTCCAAACTGATCACATTAAGCGGGGCCCACTGTATAACTTTTTCCTGCCTCAATAAAGGATATTAATTATAGTTTTGAATATATTTAAAGAAATAAAATACTGCTGGAATCTTTTTCACAAATTAAAAAATTAGACGAAATTTAGAAAAACCCAGATTGATCTTCCTAATTTTATCAGTAAAGGGAGAATTTTTCTTTTAAAAAACCATGATTAAGAGAAATGATAACTCTTTTATTTACGTTGCACACTTCCTGACAAGTTACTATCGAAGTATCTCGGAACAATGATATCAAAAACATGAAAAAACGAATAATTACATTAGCAAATATTTTAGGAGTAAGTCAACCTTACACAGGAAGCTAACATTATCTCTCTCTCTCTCTATATATATATATATATATATATATATATATATATATATATATATAAATGAATTTGTGTCTATCTGTCTGTATGTACTCAATAGACTCAAAAACCATGCATTCAATCGCCATGAAAATTTAAGAAATTCTTAGGTATATCCCTGGGAAGGTTTTTGTAAATTTTTAACTTTCGAAATCCATTCCTTCCCCCTTTTTCGAGCATTTCATGTCATTATTCCAAGCATTATTTTCCCAGGTTAAACGCAAACGATTAATTTTTTCATTTATCGCATCATAACTAAGTGAAAGAAGCAATATTTCTAGCAATGTGAAGTCATTCCGTTAATCCCATGTCATTAGTTTAAATCGCGATTTTCCTCGGTTAAAAGCAGGAAATTAAAATTATCAATTTATCACATAATAAATAGGTGAAAACGAATTTTTCTATCATTATGACGTCATTCCTTTAAATATCTCATTTATTCATTTCTCATTTTATGTTATTTAAACATCGTCTGCGTAGTATCCATTCGATTTGACCTGGAAATTTAGATATAAATATATAACTTTCATTTCTATGTGACGCAAATTAGAGCATTTTTATATAAGAACTAATTTTAAATTTAATTTTTGGTTAATTTTAACGTTACGATGAATTGTTTATCAACAATATTCTAACAACTGAAAGTACAAATTTCAGTGACCCTCATATATAACTTTCATTTCTATGTGACGCAAATTAGAGCATTTTTATATAAGAACTAATTTTAAATTTAATTTTTGGTTAATTGTAACGTTACGATGAATTGTTTATCAACAATATTCTAACAACTGAAAGTACAAATTTCAGTGACCCTCATATATAACTTTCATTTCTATGTGACGCAAATTAGAGCATTTTTATATAAGAACTAATTTTAAATTTAATTTTTGGTTAATTTTAACGTTACGATGAATTGTTTATCAACAATATTCTAACAACTGAAAGTACAAATTTCAGTGACCCTCATATATAACTTTCATTTCTATGTGACGCAAATTAGAGCATTTTTATATAAGAACTAATTTTAAATTTAATTTTTGGTTAATTTTAACGTTACGATGAATTGTTTATCAACAATATTCTAACAACTGAATTCAGTGACCCTCATAGGGAAATAAAAACCTATCATTCGTTATTCACGAAAAAAAATCTTTGTTTAAAAGTAATATATTAAGTTCACCGTAGCGAAGTACGGGCACACTTGCTAGTTATTATATAACTATGATTATAATATCTTAGATATTTTTAGCAAGTGAAATACGGAGAAAGTGAATTGCCTTTGGTAAAATGTAAAGCAGTTACTTATGCGCAATCCTGCTTCCGAAACATAAATCAAAAGTGTCGCGTTAGTGACCGTGTTAAAGACCAAAACTGGTCCGAATGCTCGAAGTGTATGAAAGGGTAAATGTCTATATAATAAGTATTTAAACATGTTCCTATAAGAATAAAAGAATCTTTCTTTTTGTCTCTGTTGAAGCATAATGAAGAGTCGCGATCGCAAAACACCTTTTATTAAAGACACCGAAATAATAGCAATAATAATAATACTGATAATAATGATAATACAAAAATACGAGGTGCTTTGGGCTTTTACAGTTTTATAAAAATCCTGAGCCCAGCCAATCAAATTACACGCACAAGACAAAACTAATCAAACACAACCAATGAAAACACAAAAGGATCAACTCAAGAAATACTCGTACGTCCGACAAAGCTATTACTTAAATAATAATAAACAGCCAAGTTGCCAAGTATGAGTGCGATTACATATTTCAACAGTTTCAATAAATATCTTTTGTGAATAATAAGGAACTAGCATACAGCCCGTCATATGACGGGATCAGTAAAATTTTTTATTTTCCAAAATTGTAAAGTACCTTATGAGGCAGATGAAAAAAATGGTTTGTTTTTTGGCTGAGAGTTATCTTGCAACAAAAAGTAATCGATGATTAAATTTAAAATTATCACATATGTATCTCATATATTATTTAATCCAAATATAAAAGAAAATTATTTACGTCATATCTAAGTTCAATGATAAAACGTATGGAAATAAGGCATAATTTAAATAATTTAAAATAAGAAATGATTCAATGAGATGGTTAAAGGAATGACGTCATAATGCTAGAAAAATGTTATTTTTACCTATTTCCTGTGTGATAAATTGATAAATTTAATCGCCTGCTCTTAACCGGGGAAAATATGAGTTAAAATAATGGCATTAAAAGCTCGAAAAGAGGGGAAGGGGTGGATTTCGAACGTTTTAAAGAAGGCAGTATTTTTTGCTGTGATATGAAGCATATTTATATCAATTTATTTTAGAATTGGATCAATAGTTTAGGAGAATATAAACATTACTCTCTTTGAATTTTGTTAACTATGGATGCCTCTATCCATTCCAGGTCCAACCGCTTCATAAAATCGAGGACAGACGTACAGATAACTTAGCCAATTATTATATAGGGGATTCTATACCAAATCAACACATTTTTGCATATTTACTTATTTTCATCTTTCCTAAATCATGTGAGGATATTATTAGCTTTTCATTTTAAAGCATTTTATAAGAGGTTACGCCTTTAACAGTTACATGCGAAGAAAATTCATTTAATTGCAATTTACATATCACCAATTACTACCCATATTCTATGAGTTTGGATTCGGTTTCGCTTGGTAAGGCTTGAATTATTTGTGCTGTCCTCTTTCAGGGAAAAATGTCGACTCTTAGCAAAATGTTCAATAAGACGTATTGTAGTATAAGCAAATGGTGGAAAAAGGGCATTGCCCCCACATTAGAAAATAAAAATCCCTGCGTTCATCAATACGTGATGTCAAATTACTTTTTGAAAACGTTTTACTATCATCATTATCAATGGTAAGTTTTCAAGTTTTTTAGATTTTGTACCTGAGATATTTGTGAGCCTCCTGGAGATTTTAATGTAATTTTTTTTCTGCCGGAAGCTATCATTATTGGTGTACCGAGGTACTTTCCTACGATGGTCAGCACGTGCATGCACAGCTGTGGGAGAAATTTCCAAGAAGAATTTAGATGCAATTGTTGACTTCGAGTTTGAGGAACCCTTGCGGAGAAGTTATAGATCACGGAATGGCACAAGCGTAACGGTCAAGCTCGCACAGAGATGTAACCGTGAGTTATAGAGGCAGGGACTAAAAATAATGTCAGCTTTCACAAAAGGGGCTATTTCAATGAACGCACCTGCTCTCCCGAAAGGGTTGCAGATGTGGGAAAATTTCACCAAACAAGCGATTGGCAAAGAAGAAAAAGGGGCGTTAAAACCGAGGTGATGAGTTGGGAAAGAGAGTTAAGAAAAAGGAGTCGAGGTCGGGATTGAAGAGTTCCTGGACATCCAGAGAGCCCGGACCAGCAATCGAGTCCCGAAACTCGCATGCCTCCATAGACGCACAGCAAAACAACGGCCGATATACCAGTACCGATGCCCTCTTACGGCCTTTACATCCTGATGAAAGCCCGAGCCTGCGATATCCGGAGGTAGATTTAACATATTTATGACGGTTATTTAGGCCTCAGTTAGTTATTCAATATTGTGATTAAGGAATAACGCATAACTAAAGATAATTGTAATAATTATTGTGTAAATATGAATATAAAACATAAATAATTGTTGGTTATGTTATATGATAATCAAGGATATAAATTTGTAAATAGTGTACAGAATAAATGACTTAATCTAAATATAAGGTATCATATTTTTACTGTGTTACCCCTTTGTAAATGAACACTGGTGTTAGTATTGTAAGTACCTTACAACAATTGGAATTTCTCGAAAATAAATTTTCATTTAATATGATTAACAGTAGGTATGGTTTCACAACTTAACTAAAACTAATTCGGTTAAACTAAAATTCATTCGGTTTTCTCATGGAGACTTAAATAACATAAAATGATTTTATACCTTATTTTAGTTACTGCAATGCTATTATTAAATGTTGTAAATTCGAACAGTTTTATTGGCGACACGGGACTAATAATATTATAAAGTCTTTCAATAAAAATGTCATAACTGAAAAAAAATATTCATCTTATTTGTATTTGCAATTGTTTTAATTCCACTCTTGTTAAATTCTCATCTTATTACTAGTCTCTCAACACGTTAATTTTGCCATACGATAGTCAAATGGAAGAGCGCTATTTTCTTATTCCATAGTCTGTTGATTGGAACCGCGTCACTTTCAGATAGTACTTAAAGGATGCAGCTAAAATGTTGAATCTGGTTTTACAGTCATTGTCAAAACAAGCGATTTGGTGTTATAATGTCTTTCAATAAAAACTTCATAACTGAAAAAAAGCTATTAATTTTGTTTGTATTTGCAATTGTTTTAATTCCACTCTTGTTAAATCCTCATCTTATTATTTATCTCTCAACACGTTAATTTTGCCAAACGATAGTCAAATGGAAGCGGGCTATTTTCTTATTCCATAGTTTCTTGATTGGAACCGCGTCTCTTTCAGATAGTACTCAAAAGTATGCAGCTAAAATGTTGAATCTGGTTTTACAGTCATCGTCAAAACATGCGATTTGGTGTTAAAAGTCCCGTAGCATAGATTAAGTAAAGAAAACAGAAATCAATGGTTGAGAATTGGGTCCCGCATCTTCTTAATCTTTATCTGAGTATTTAAGTTCATTTCGTATTCCGATTCGGCTTTGAGGACACTTGATGGTGCTGTCTTTCTGTCTCGAATAAAGTGGCGTTATTTCATGCTTATTTTCCCTACATTAACCCGACCGACCTTTCCCTGATTCCTTCCTATTAAAAAAAAGAGGTCAAACAATCATGTTTTTCGTGCTACTTGATTGCTTTAGGTGTTTCCTTTATCTAGAGATTAAGCCATTAAAAAAGAACTAATTTAACCCATGGATCAGTAAAAAACACTTCCACTGTTTTGGTAAAAAATTCTGTCATAGCTTTCTAATTCCAGCTGTAAAGGTTAGAAGGGCGAAGGAAAAAAAATATTCAGCCTAGTTTCTATTGACAAATCAGTCACACACAAAAAAAATCCTTTCATTTAACTTTATTGTAATTTAAGATTTCGCTTGAATAGAGAAGTCATATTATCATGGCTGAAACAGATCGGGATTATTCAAAAACAAAAATTCCTTCAAAAGTTATCTCATATCAGAAATAATTTTATTGTAGTTAGACCAATTTTCACGAGAGGTGTTTTTTCTTTTTCTTTTTTTACAGCGAATGTGTTTTAATGCTTTTTATTTCAGGGTTTCTCTTTAATTCAGTGCAAGTAAGTTGTACAGGTACAACATCCTTTAATGGAAGAAATTTACAAAGCCTCTATTTTTGAAAATAAGAAAATTACTGTGCAATTCATAATTTTGTGGGGTTATTAACTCTATCATCTTCATAAATTTTGGTAGTAACAAAAAAAATGAAGGCATTAGTTTTGATACCTTATTAATTGCTTTTGATATCAAACTAATTAAAAGAAGAGATATAAAATAGCAAAATTTAATGGAGACTAAATTCAATTTTTTAAAATAAAGATACTAATTATTGAATAACTTTTATAAAATATATACTTTTGACTGTTTAAGTTGTAGATAAGATATAAATCTATGGTTGGGTATACAAGTGGGATTTCTTTAGATTAGAGATAATTAAGATCTAATATATCGTATTTAATAATCAAGAAACTTTAATATTTCAAGCTGTTTATAAATCTCGCTGCTAATTTATATAAAAAAAGAGTTGTATGAAAATACATATCATTAAATTAAATGACTAATATAAACCAAGGATCAAATGATTGTCAATCGTTTTTGTAAGAAGATGGCACCGAATAGTATCTCGCATCTGCAGTCAAACAAGCTTCTTGACCCAATTTTCATTGATGTTATATCACCATCATCTTTTATTTCCCTTTCTTTTTTTTTACATTACTTTTACTACTAAACAGTTTGTAAAGGTTAATGAAACGGCTTTTATGTTGTGACTTATATGTGCCATTACAGGACTTTAACAGTCTGCCTGTTGATGTAAACAGTTTTCATTGTTAGGCCCTGGGGGGAATATTTATTCTAATGAAATGTCGAAGAAGAATAAATCAAACAGGTGTGAGACAAGAATAAGACTGATCTATTTGTTCCATAAAATGTTCAATAAATGTCAGTATAAAGGGTTCACAAAAGTTCAGGAATATGCATGCTTCGTAACTTTCCCGTTTAAGTTTCATAAATGATTTCTTGTGAAACTGTGGTTACTTCGGTAGACAAAGATATCTGAGGAACCTTAATTCTAGCTGATAAATAAAAACTTTCTCTGTGAAACAATTTAGGTTATCATAGAATTGCACTTTGCTAATATTAATTATATTGTTTCTAAAGGAATATAATTTATGCAGGTTTTTGTTCCTACATTAACAAATTTGGGTATTATTATCAATATGTGGTATTTTCTTCAGAATAAGTTAGAGAACTGTCTTCATATAAATCATAATTTGTTTTCCTAGTTTTTCTATGATAGTTCTCTCCTAGGAAATCAGTTATTTTTATAATGGTTCTGGTACAATTTTCTTTTTTTCTTTGCTATCTAAGTTAAATTAATAACTTTGAATAGCAGTAAAGCTGTAAGCCACTTGTTTCTCAACAACAAGCTATAACTTAATATTTTATTGAAGGCCTGAATTAATCTGTACAATTAGTTTTCTATTATATTTTTAGATGTAGTCAATTCAAGATATAATTATATTAATGTTGTCTTTTAAAAATAAAAAATCTGCTTTATTTATTACGCTGTAATACGAGGGTTACTCGGAAAATTTTGAGATACGTGCAGACAAGAATTTACAAAATAAAAATAACGGTTTAATTTTAAAATACAAATTATTTTAACAGCGGAGACGATTTTTTACTGACTTACTTCAACTTGTTTAGCGTAGAATAAATTTTAAACAGAAGAGAAAATGGAGTTGACGCGAAAACATTTTCACGTTATGCTTTTCTACGATTTTAAAGCAGGATTAAATGCTTTTAAAGGTTTCAATTGGAATTTGTCGATAAATCTCCAGCCCTTGCTACTGTATTCAGATGGTTTAAAGAATTTAGCAGACGTCACAATTTTTTTCAGGATGAAGAACACACAGGAAGGCCGCCGTCGCCAGTAATCCCGGATAATGTGTCTGCCATACGAAAAATGTTAATGGATGATAATAGCTGTACTTATCAAATTCTACAGAAGGAACTTAACATTGGATCCGCAGCCATACTCAAAATTATTAATGAAGAATTACACATGAAAAAAGTAGTTTGCCGTTGGGTTCCCCATAATCTAACTGATCACCAAAAAGGGGAGCGTGTCAGAATCAGTAAAGAAACTCTTAATTTGCTGAATAATGGTGGCCACCACATCATTTCTAAAATTGTAAAGAATGATGAAACGTACATACCGTTTTATGACATTCCAACATGTCAAGAAAACAAAGTATGGGTCTTTGAAGATGATCCCACGCCAACAATGGTGAAAAGATAACGCGCACTGAAAAAAGTTATGTATGCTGTTTTCTTCAGAAGTACGGGATTGGTCAAAGCTATCAAGTTGGAGGGACAGAAGACAGTAACAGAAAACGGTATACCACTAAATGTCTTCTACAAATTCTACAAGAAGTGAATGTTAGGGGGACAATGCTTCACCATGACAATGTATCTTCACATACAGCCGGATTAACAGTTGAGTTTCTTAAACAAAAACAAATTGAAGTGGTAGAACATCCGCCGTATTCACCTGATCAAGCTATGTGTGACTTTTGATTATCCTTTAATCTGAAAAAGAACTTACGTGGACGTCGTTTTCATTCCGAAGAAGAGATTGATGTGGCTATAAATGTATTTTTCATCTATTCCAAGAAATGAATGACTTGAGGCATTTAATCTGGGAAAAATTCGTCTATAAAAGTGCAATGATGCTGGAGGATACTACTTTAAACACACCTAAAATTTTGTAAGTATAACTTTAAAAATCTAGTTGTATCTCAAAAATTTCAGAGTGACCCGTATGCTCTATATCATTACTCAAATGTTTGCCTTAAGTAGACTAATTTTAAGTCCCTTTTCACTGCAGATGAAGTTATAATAGAACATGAATTCTAAAAGTGTCAGAAATAAGTGATAATAAAATAAGTTATATAGTTAAAGCAATTCCTTTAATAACTTGCAACGAATCCATCGAGTGCATTATACTAGTTGGTAAAAAGTGCTTTAAATTTCGAATACGAAGCTAATATTTTGCAAATGTAGATTATTTATTAATGAAATCAAATTATTTTAAACAATGGAATTTAGAATTGTTGAACGTATATCAGTTTAACTATATTTACGCTGGAGGATTCGACATGACTGTAGGTGAACTAATCCCAGCAGGGACAGAAACTCACATTAACATTCTCTAATAAATATATAAAAAACTTAAATACACACCCACAGTTTGTGAGAAGTGTGTGTATAATTTCCTCTTGTACCAGTGCTACTTCTTACCTATTTCAGGAACAGGATTATTATTTCTCCATAAAGTGAAAACATCGTTTAATATTTTCCTTATCGGAGGTCAAATTATTTAACAGTTAACCCCATCAACCGTTTGATTGAAAATCTACTTTTGTTCAGGCTGAAGATCATAGCTCCAGGGAATGATAACAATATACGGAAATCTCTGAAAGAAAAATAAGTTTCCAATTGATTTTTGCTCAGAGGGTGGATATTATTTGGCTTGCGATTGAGGTAATACTAAATTGGGAAATAAAAAAAAAACCTTGATGTAACTTTCTAAAAGATATAGCAGTTTTAATCTTTCACTGATAGCAATTTCAGTTACGGAAGAGATTAGTTTGAAATCAGAAGAAAAATTGACAATTCTATTCTAATGAATACAGACGAAATAGATTCACCATTTTACAATTTATTTATGATGTTTTATATAGAATGTGATTGGAAATAAAGTTAGAGATATGATTATTCTAGAAATGTGAAGATGAAATTTAGTACGAATATTTTAATTACCTGGTTACTAGAAATATGTGTATAAATAATAGCTTATACGAGCGTTTCTAGGCTTTAGAGAGCCAACAGAAGGAAAGTTAAATAAAAGATATTTTTACCAAATCAAGGCTAGCCAAATTTATAGATCAACAGACTGAAACTATGATGATACATCCTATAGTAATTTCATGTTTTAAAAAAAGTCATGAACCTTTTACTTGGATTCATATTTCTCTGCTGCTTAAATTTGACAACAATTTTAAATTAATTTTATTGAATTCAAAATTAATTTATTTACGGACACTGTGCTGTTCTTGTATTTCACCATTGCACTTATGCTAATCATATATATACCGTTTCTACAATAAAAATACCTTTTATGTAGATGAACTTAATAAAAAAGACAAATGCAGCAAGAAGGGTTTTTCTGGTACGGGAGAGAGAAAAAACATTTGTGTCAGTGTCACAAATCAGTATCGATTCCAGAAAGGACTAAGATATTTTAAGTGTTAATTACGTAGTTGAAAATAAAAAATAAAAAAATAAAATCTTCAGCACCGTTTAAAAGTGACTTCAATGAAGGTTTTATTTCTACATTGAGACATCGAAATGTTTATGGTGTTCTCTTTCGAGAAACAATACTTAACTTTTACAGCTAGACGAAATAAGTAACTGAAGTTTTAGAAAACAAATCTTCCTTTTTTGGTTTTGGGTGTCTACATCTCAGACCGAAAATATTTTGTTCTCTGACTTAAATTTAATCTGATAAAGTATCTTGAAAACTAAAAGGCAGATCACCATATATTTTATTAAAGGAAATTTTGACCTATTTGTTTGTCATTTATATTTTTACGGTTTCCTTTAAGAACATTAATCATCAAGAATTGCTATCTAATGGTCTTATTTGATGACGGTATAATTGAGGAAAAGTTTAAATACCTATTTTCCCGATGCATTTGATTATGAATCAATTAACAAAGTATCTGTAGGTTTACTTAACACAGTACGGTCGACTGTCTGCTTGGTTTATGTATATGGTATGCAATATCGGACGAAAAGTTTAATACCGGTATACGGTATTCTTTAGATCTTAAACTCGGAAAACAGATTTCAATACCGGTAGTAGGAATTTTAGAAAAAGAAAGAAAACACAGACGTTTCTTTGTTTTATTGTCAGCTTTATTAGAGAGAGTAAATATCACAATCCTTTGTAACTTATAAATTATAATAGTTTATAAAAAATCACAAAAAAGTAAAGGAGCAAGGAATATTTTATGTATTTAAATCACAAAAAAAGTGTTCACAAAATTCAGTCTGTGGTACTATTACAAATTTTTGAAATGGGATCTAAAAAAACAAAATGCATCAACTATCATTAAGCTTGGAACGTAATTTTGTGCAATAATTACCAGCTGTCGAAAACGCTCTTTCAGCATCTACGCCAGATCGTGGTACTGATAGCAATGCATGATATACTTTGTCTAAGTATTTACTCTAAATCCCTCATCTTCAAATAAATCGATTTCTCGTCGGATGGTTTTGGATATCACTGATTTCTGTATTGTATTTTGGTTTGTTGAAATTGTTTTAGCTATCGCTAATTCTAATTTTCTTTCAAGAGACAAATCCTATTCATTATCGACATTAGTGTCATCATCATCTTCGATAACTGTATCGTTTTCTTTTGAATAACAGTAGGTTTATAGGTAAAAAAATTTAAGAAAATTTACTATAAACATGATCAAGGTTGAATTGGTTAGCCTCATTTTTCACATTTTTCGGCTGGCATACTTCACGAGACGAGTGTAAGTCCTATACTCCAAAATTTTTTCTTGTCCATTCATCAAATGTAAGACTAAAATTTTCACTATTTACTTTGTTGTAATAACTCGTTTCAAAAGATTGCGAGTACCGTTACTGTAGTTTATAACAGTTCTTCTTATTGTGTAATCGATGTACCTGTGACAAATAGTGATTTTCTTAATGCAGTAGAAATGCAAAACACTCGAAATGACAAATCATCTAATGCTGTTATTTTACTTATAATTTCATCTAAATTATCCTTTTTTTTTCAAAATAATCTAAAATCCTTGATGCAAGGCATCAGGGATTTTAAAAACTGTACTTAAATTTGTATTTTCATTGGGATTAGATTCTTTCCTCTTTAACAAGTTTGTGTCATGTTTTGTTTTTAAATTTGTATGGAGTCCGCTTGTACTTCCATTCACTTTGCCGAACGATGTCCAAATGGTTAGGGTACTGGCCTTCAGAGCCAGAGTTCGTGGGTTCGAATCCCACTATGGCATGGATGTTCGTAGCCGTTCGGAATCGGCTTTAAGCAGTAGGTCCCGGTCTCATTAACTCTCGTGTTACAAAAAGTAGACTGTAGCACTCCAAAAACCAAAACCTCCATTCACTTTAATGATTCGTAGCATTTTTTATACTATGCCACTATACTCTTTTTATCATTTAAATAATGAAACCAACCCGAAGTATTATCAACAGATTTTTCATGTTCTTTAAAGTTATTCTTATTCATTATTAGAGATTTATTAATGAGTATATAGTAAATCTGAAAAATATTTTGAACCCTAAAGTATGATATGCAAATACAATGTGAATAACAAACTTATCAATTAAAAAAAATCTACATTTTTTGAAATATTACGCATTTTCTTCCCAACTACAACCTTGTTTTCACAGATACGAATATCAGACTACGAATCCTGCGCGTATGCAGTATCCCTCTGAGCTGTAATAGAACAGTTTTTTCCCGTATCCTTATATGATTCACATATTGTATCACTACTCTAGATTGTGCGATACTACTTTGTATTCACAGTCTAATTAATTTCGCCCGTGAGGGAGACATAAAAACAAAAAAATCGTATACTATTTTGCTATGTTGGCGACACCTGAATATATAGTGGAGACAATTTAAAAAATTTCTTGTAAATAAAAAAAATGGTGTTTAAATTTGTGAATACCGGTATAACAAAATCCCTATCGATATAGAATTTCCCCTTGTTTCGTGGTTTCTGAAGTTCCAACTTTACTTCAATTTAATTCAACAGAATTTTTTTTTCTCGCTATTTCGTTGTTCACTCGGCTTATCTCGATTCTGCAGGAAATTTTTGTATAATAATTCTTTTTAACCCTCTAAGCGGTTCGCACGTACAATTCCGCCAAACCGGTGATGACTTCAAAACATACAATTTTCGACCTCCAAAAACGTTCCGAAAATGGATGTAATGTACATTTTTGCCAGTGCTTTCCCCCATGGAGTTTTGAGGTAGGAGGGTCCGGTCGATTGTTTAGGAACTGCACCCCTCTTTGACTAACATTTATTGAGGGATGCAACCCTACCTCCTGAGACACAAAGACGCTGATAGCTTTTCATGGCTTTGTAAATCTCTATTTCGAAGTATTTGTTTGAGGTAACAGATGTATCTCTAATTGCCCCCCTTAAATATCTTGGATGACTTTCTTAAAAAATATATAAATAAGTCTCGCAAAGAATATTTTTATTTGCTCTTTTAGAATGCATTATTTCTTATGGAATAATATTCGATCTTTATGTGTATTAAAAATTAACAATCTATAATATTTATTTATACATCTATATATAACCGGAAGTAAAGGGACAATAACGAAGTTGGGTTTTCCATATTCCATTCTAGTCGACAAAGGGTGAAGGTAAAAATCATAGAACTCTTTGGCCACTGACATTAGCGTATTTTGGAGAATTTTTTTTACATGTGTTTGTTCCACTCGGAGAGTTAAAAAATAGAACGAATGAAAAATGGAAAACAATTGACTACTATTTGCGATTTGGAAGATCTTCAAATGAATTTTTAGTGTATAGTGAGATTGCGTTTTCTTACATTTCTTTGTGGTTGTTTTATAAAATTTAGATTTTTTACATCTTATGCTAAATTCCTCGAATGATGCCGATGAATGTTTGAAAGATGAATTGGCGATATAACAAAAAAGCCATCCCTTATATAATAATAGCCTAAGTTATCTGTCTGTCCTCGAATTTATGAAGCGGTTGGACCAGGAATGGACAGAGGCATACATATTGGATTCTTGATGAGTTAGGGTTAGCAAAATTCGAAGGAGTAAAGTTTATCTTCTCCTAAACTATTTGATGCGATTCTAAAATAAATTGGTATAAATATGTTTCATATCTCAACAAAAAATACTGTCGTCTTTAAAACGTTCGAAATCCTCCCCTTCCCCCTTTTCGAGCGTTTAATGCCATAGTTTCAAGCCCTGTTTTTCCCGGTTAAGAGCAGGCGATTAAATTTATCAATTTATCACATAATAAACAGGTAAAAATAACATTTTTTTTCCAGCTTTGTGACGTCATTCCTTTAACCATCTCATTTAATCATTTCTTATTTTAAATTATTTAAATATCGTCTGCATTATTTTCATACG
>CM063504.1:61396195-61428695 GCA_032207245.1 Pardosa pseudoannulata | reverse complement strand
GTGATATCTGATTGGGGAATCCAATGGAATAAATGTATTTAACATGTTGACTTCCAACTACGAGATAACTCGTAGATTGCGTTCTTTTCTAAGAAGCCAACTAGATGCCATTATCTCGTACTGTGTTTACTTGCCATTTTTGTGCAGCTATGAATAAACTCGTCGTATACCAGTGCTAATATCGATGATTTGCGTAGTACTCAATTTCATTTTGAGTCAGTGATCTTTTCTTATATTGGGTTTTTGATAATTTAATTATAATAATAATTATAAAACAAAACACTCAAGAAAGACGTAAATGTGAAGCACTCGATTACAATTTCTGAGATACTACTGACGAATACGGACGCGTATCTATGATTTAGCTTTAGAGAAGTGACAGATCGAAGCGTATCTGTGTGTGTCTGCTCGCGAATTAACTCGTAGTTGAGTTCAGCACAGAGATTTCTGTTACAGAAGCCAACTACGAGATAATTCGTAACACCTTTTAAAAAACGCATTTTTTATGCTTTTTGATGATAACTATGCACTAGAATGAGATTTTCTAATAATATAATGTGATTAAATCAAATTGTCATTTCAGGCCAGATTTCTGAAAATTGTCGTGGCATTCACTACTTATGACTTAAATCAAATGTGCAATAACAAAATTTTATCTTTTTTAAAATTTAGTCTTACTTTAAAATTTCCACATGTGAAATTATAATTCTAAAATTATTACAAATTTTTCAACTTTAAGATTCATTTATGAATGTGAGGCAGCTATTGGGCTAATAAAAAAATCTTTAATTATTATTAGACACCTAGCAAAAGCATTTAGATGCAGAAAAAGAAACTTTCTAGAAATACATTTTTTCATCAAGCTAGAAGTATAATTTTAAAAATAGCTCTTTAAAAGCTATTATATTGTAGGCAATATTCTCTGTTAAACAATGAACATTCTAGGTGAGAGTTTAGGGCTCTTAGATTTAATACTGACTGATACAACTAGAAACCAGACGATGGTTTAATGATAGGGTGCTATCTTTCAGTGCTGAAGGTCAGTGGTACAAATCCCACTGCTCACACTGATGTTTGAAACAATTCGGAATTTAATTAAAACAGTAGGATCTAATCTAATTTTCTATTTTTTTTACAAGAATTTATCGCAGTATCAACAAAAGAAGGCGCTACTTGTAACCTTTCATTTTCCCATTTCAGAAAGTTCTATAAAACTTTACATCACAAAACTTAAGCGTGCGTAAATTTGTTAGTGGACATCAGTCACATCAGAAGATATTGAACTAAATGTTGATTTTGAAGTGATTGTCAATTTCGACTTGAAGCGTCTGTAAAAACTTCCATCATGGGAGAAAAAGTGGAGCTTCTTTAAAGCGTGAAGAATTGCACGATTTAACCACGAAGAGACCTAATAACCATGTCTGTATAGCTATTATTTAAGTTAAATATCAGACTTATATATGAAAAAAAGCATGATGACTCTCCTAAACTGTTTTTAATACCTTTCCATATTTACCCCTTTCCTCTTATAGTGGAGCCGAATGATGGCCGGTTGGTTAGGGTGCTAGCCTTCGATACCGGAGTTCGTGGGTTCGAATCCCACTGTGGCGTGGATGTTCGTAGCAGTTCGGAATCGGCTTTAAGTTGTAGGTCCCGGTCTCGTTAGATTTCGTGTTGCAAAAAAGTAGACAGTAGCACTCCAAACCAAACCAAACCTATTATGGTGGAAATTCAAGCAGCGGTAGCTCAGTTGGTAAAGGCAGCGTTGAAAGGTTGCGGGTTCGGGACTGGAGCCGGCCTAAGAATCGCTGTGTTCGCTAAAGGTGATTGGGGTACATAAAGTATGTTTGTGGTCCCAATGTCCTCCAAGTTCTCAAACGATACCTCTGGGGGTGGCAGGCCAAACCTGGGGGGGTTTTCTGCTTGATCCCTGCTTCTAAATTACGAGAGCCCAGCGGGGGTAATGTTACTCGCTTAAGCTACACGTGCTTCCGGGTGGTGCAAATGAGTAACAGGTTTGCAGCCTTGTTAAAGCGTTAAAATAATGTTTGTATTGCCTGCTGCGTTGTAAAAAAATTATGGCGGAATGGGTAGGGCGCTTCTCTTCGGATCTTAAGCTCGTGAGATCGGATTCTTCAGCGGGCATGGATGTTCGTGGCCATTCGGAATGAGCCTTACACAATAGGTACCGGCGTGATTAGCTCATGTATTGAAAAACATGACGTTAAGGAAAAGGGCTGCTGTATGTTGTAAAAGTAATAATTATATATTAAATGTTTTTTCAAAGGGAAAATTAACTCTGTTAGTCCTTCACGGAATAGAAATATTGATTTTTTCCCCAACCCGAAGACAGTTCAATCGTGACAAATTTTGTGCTGCCCGAACTGGATTCGGTGAAACTAGAAAAGTTTTAAAATCCAAACCTACCAATCTATTTTTCATAATGAGCTTTAGAAGCTATCTGTAAAACTTCTTACAATGTAAGGATGTTTCGCGATAAACAATAGAACTTATCAAGTGTATAAAACTCTTTTTAAGGGTGAAAAAAAGTCTTATAAGCTCATAAGAGATGTCTTTGACCTTTCTAATGCACCTAAATACTGTGTTCCATACATTTTTTTAATAAAGACAATGCAATAATTCAGTTGATAAATGAACTCAAAACATATAACCCGGTTATATGCCACTAACCTTACGTTTATAAATGATTAAATTTTTTATACATTATAATCTTTAAACTTTTTTCAAAGTTTGGAATGCATTTCGATGTGGCACTAGAAGGTTACGCAATCCATGCGAAGTATTAATCTTGCTTCTTACAAATGTCATCCGCATGTAAATTCTGCAATAAATGCCAAGTTACTTTTTCTTTTGCGTACGCGTATGATAAAATTATCAAAACATGACGGGTATTCTGTCATTAATCAAGCTTTATTTTGAAAGGATAACTTATAACAAATGCTGAAGAAGTTGTAAATATGTCTGAGAGACGCTTGGAAATGGAACGCATATTTGTTGAGCTCAAGACAAAACGAGGCGAGGCATTTTCAGTTCTTTAATAATCTCCGGACAACTTGCCGCATTTCAAATATTTTGTTAATAAATGAGTAACTGAGGGACAATATATTTGTTGTTTTTCTCTAGAACTCCTTAAGGGCAGCTAGCTTTGAATGTCATTGAGGAACGATATGGGTTTTTGATTTTTAACTCGGTAGGTGGAATGAAATAAGGGGTGAGTATCACGTAGGATGACTAGCAAACAATTATTCATAGGAAGGGATATTTGCTGTAGTGAACTAGACAACTTCAAAGAAAAATGTCATATCAAAAGAGAGATTTATGAGTCTCCACATGCTTATGACAGACAACAGCAGTAACAAAAAAAATATCGCATAAAATCTTACATATCGATTAATCATACACAGCTATGCTAATAGCTTTAAAGAATTCAAATACCACAATTTCGGCAATAAGAGTCGTAAGGAATAAAATGTGAAAGAGAACATTTTAATCTACTTTTAAACCTTATTTTTTAATTGCATTTAGCCCTAGCATGCAAATTTGAGTAATTTGTACCCGATACAAATCAAATATTGAATTTCATTCTTTATTTTTTAGCAAATGAATTAGATTAATACAAAAATTACTTAATTAATTCAAATTGTTGTTATTAAGTTCATTAGAGTTTTTTCAAGTGAACCCGGGTATACCTTACATTTTGTTAATAACAAGCATCATAAATCTAAAAAATTCAGTGAATTTCATAGATCAGTGATCGTCAAGCTTATGAAGTTTCTGAGAAACTGTACCTTTTTAAAATCCTACGACGAGCTTAAGTAATAGAATCTTTTTTTTTCTAATCTTATATTTACTTATTATTTATTAACATAAATTATAAAGCTAAAAAATTCAATGAATTTCATAGTTCAGTGGTCGTCAAACTTATGAAGCTTCTGAGAAACTATACCTTTTTAAAATCCTACGACGAGCTTAAGTAATAGAATTTTTTTTCTAATCTTATATTTACTTATTATTTATTACCATAAATTATAAAGCTAAAAAATTCAATGAATTTCATAGATCAGTTGTCGTCAAACTTATGAAGCTTCTGAGAAACTATACCTTTTTAAAATCCTACGACGAGCTTAAGTAATAGAATCTTTTTTTTCTAATCTTATATTTACTTATTATTTATAACCATAAATTATAAAGCTAAAAAATTCAATGAATTTCATAGATCAGTGGTCGTCAAACTTATGAAGCTTCTGAGAAACTATACATTTATTAAATCCTACGACAAGCTTAAATAATAAAAAAAAATTTTCTAATCCTATATTTACTGACTATTTATTAACATATATTACTATAAAATAAGATATGAATTTTAATAAAACTGGGTATTAGAAAAAAATAATTAAAAAGTAGAAAATAAGTAGTAATAAGTTACAGATCCAAAAACAGTTTTTCATCAAAATTCTTAACCTTAATGAGAAGGATGTCGTTCATTTTCGTCATCAAGTTTTTTTTTCAATGATAAAAAAGTATGTAATTGCTGATATTCCAATACAGTTGTCCAAATGTTCATCAGTCAATCTATTTCTGCACTTTATTTTTATAAATTTTGTGTTGGAAAAAAAAAAGAAATCTCGCACATATACGTAAAGTTGAACATAACATTCCCTTTTGGACTAATCTGGACAGAAAATAGATATTTTTCTTTAGGAACAATAAGTTAAATATTTTTGGAGATTGAAGAAAAATTTTTTAAAGATAAGTTATTACTACAGATTTACCAGCCTAAGCGTAACACTTCAATCTACCGAAAATTTCCCCGTTAGTTACTATTCACTACAATTTGCCAATCTTTGTTTAATTTTAATATTTAAAATTACACCTCACTCCCAGTTTGGATAGCTTTAGTGTTTCATAATTTACTTATCTTAATCAGGATATTCCTTTTTTATTTATGCATGTGAACATATATAATTTAAAAGGAAGGATAAAAGTTGTTTGCTTAATTAAAGAAAATTATTAAATTTGGCTTTAAGTAAAATAGTAATGAAACAAAAAATTCATTGCTAAGTTTATGTCTTTACATTGAAAAGTTTGTAGAAATGTCCAGAATTTAAGAAATGCATTTATTAGACTTGAAAATTTCCTCTGCACCCGATACGAAGAAATTATTGAAAGGAAAATGTTTTTAGTTGCAGATTTGAGAATACACCATTTATAAAGTTATCAGCTCTACAGTGAGAATTAATTTTAAATTTTACTATAAACTATGATAAAAATATTTTTTTAAAGACAGCCTAAAATATGTTTCTAAAGCTACTTGTGCATGTGTAATATGTTATTGTTCGAATATGCGCATATATAATAGCAAAGAATATGTAAAATAGTTTTAAAATGAATTAAATAGTAATAATAGCGTCATAGTATTATATTCTGCTAATACAGTTTTTGATCTCAAAATGAGACTTCACCTTTCGTAACACCCTGTTCTTAATAGTGTTGAATTGATGCTTTAGTAGCTATTAAGTGGTGGATACCAGACTCGATTAGAACATTTCTCCTCTGGTAACGAGTTTCAATATGTCAGAGAGATGCATGGATGAAGTTCATGTGATTAACGATCCTGTCAGTTTTAAGATCTCTTCTTCCCTGATGTCGTACCCTTTTGAATTTTCACGGATGTACAACGTTAAAACTTGCTTTTCGAGGATACTCATTCTCATTGTGGGTAGCGGCTGAAGCATCTAATGACAGCCGATGAAAAAGAACTTGGACAAAGAAGTTCATCAAAAGCATACATTCAGACACTTTGCTAATATATTCAGCATCTTCGTTGCATATTGATTACATTTTTTAAATTTATTTGTCATTCCTAGCTAGTCAGCTGCATGCATTCATTTCAACACACCTTTGTATAGTGTTATAATAAACTTGCTAATATCGGTGTTAGCCCGACAATAGGAGAAAAAAAAAAGGGTGTGAACGATCGGTTGTTGGATTGAATTCTAAAGCCAGTAATGAACGGCTTAAAATACGTAAATACAGAGTAATGCCATAGAGCACAAAACTCCAGGAAAGACTTTTCTTTTCAATGCAAACAAAGAAACGTAAAAACCCACGGTGTTAGCGCGTAATTCTGAGTGTCTCTGAGCCAAAAGTGGGGTCTTCCCCTCCTGCCGCAGGTGTATTTCTTTCCTTCTATTCCCTGGCGTGGGCCGAAGTAGATCAACGACCAGCAGTCGCGGACAAAAGGGTCGTCCGCAAATAGCTTCGGTCACTGGGTCACTCTCTCTCCCTTTCTCTTTCTCCAAGCGCGAGGTTCGTTTTAACAGTTTTTTTTTTTATTCCATCTGAAGAATCCTTCGCATTCTATCTTTCATGTTGATTTGAGAGATAAACGTTTAACGCATTCTTATTTACTCTTACGAAGTTTTGTGAAACAAGAGTTCGAAATTTGGTAATTGATCACCAAGGAAATACCAGAAAGCGATTATTTTCACCTAACACTACAAAATCAAAGGAAGTAATTTGAGATCCGAAACAAGTTAACCGTCTAGAGGCAACTTTAGATATAGCATTTCGTTTCGATGGTAGGTATTAATCTAATACGAAAATCGAAATGAAACGTACGACTTTATCTAATTAAAGATATATGATAAGTGATGATATTGTACAGGAGAATAAAATGGAGTTTCGCTTTCTTTTGAAAAGGAAGGAAATAAAAGGGTTTTCTCTCAAAGAAAGAAAAGGGATTCTTAATATAACGTTCTATAGGTGCTAATAACTTGATCAAGTTAATGATAAATGAGTAAAGTTTTGATATTTAAAACCAATACATATTAAATAAAATTAGAATTGTTTGGAAAGGAATTTGCTAGTATTCTTATAGTCGGTATCATAAGTGGAAGGTTTGTGGGGTACCGACTCGAGTCGACCAAAGACTCGTGAGTTCATTAATGGAGGCTAGTGCAAGTAAAATAGATTCGTGGTAGCAATATACTCCAAGTTCCCAAACGATACCCCTTTAGGTGGCAGGTCAAGCATGGGAGGCTTTCTGCTTGGTCCCTGCTTATAAATTGCGAGGACCCATTTTGTTTGTGTTGCCCGAGGGAGTAATGTTGACCGATATAATACTCCCATAATAAAATAGTTAACGATATCCGCGACATTGTAAAGCTTAACAGACAAGTGCCTCCACGTTATTTTTTTAAAGTGTTCTTATAAATATTAAATTTATTGATGCCCTATTTTAAGGTAATTTTATTCTTAATTCCAAATTAATTTACTATCAATTTACTATTTTACTATGTTTGCCATTGAGGTTCTAATTGAAGTTAGCTATAAATTACCTTATTTAATGATTTTATTTAATAAAATATTGCAAAGCATAAATGTCAAAACGGGTAATTTTGAAAGATCCAAATCATTACGATCAATCTCTGGCCCCAATATTTCTTGACTACCCATAAATAATTCTTATATACCCATAAAATAATTCTTATTTCCATAAACGCATGTGAAATGGCAGAAATAGAATATATCTTAATGTTTCCTTAAATTTTCATTCTTTTACCCATATATTACCTTTTTTAATCTATCACTGATTCAGGGTGCAGCTTTAGCTGCACTAATTTTTTGCAAGAAATTAATCGTAAATGAGATTTTGCAATTAACTAGTTCTGAAGATTTTTTACAATTATCTTTATTAACCCTTAATTTGGCTAAGTCTGGCCGCTACACCGGACATGTATATTTATAACTACTATATAACATAATTGTCAGTGTTCGCCACAGCGGACATTAATTATCTCAAAAATGGAAAATGATATATATTTTTTGTTTATTTTACAGAGATCCTAATGTCTATACAGACATGGGAAAATAACAGAAATTAAAAAATATTTGAAAAAACATCTTGTCAAATTAAGGGTTAAACACGCTTTCCCATTTTGATGAGACGCATGTGATTACAATTTGATATACATATTCATTACACATTTCCTAATTTCTCATTTATTCACGTTACTGCTCAGATATATTTCTTATCACCTATTTCAAAAAAGGGATAAATACCTCATTGCAAAGGCTTTCATTATGAAATTCAGTTGCCTACAGCTTTTGATACAGCAAAGGCTTTACGATTCGAACAAACCCATCAAGAGTTTCATAACCTCTTGCAGAAAGCGCGAAACTCGATATTTTATCTTATCGCCAAGCTATCGCGGAAGAGGCATTAAAGACAATAGTAAAATAGTTTTAATTGCTCGTGCAGTCAGAATTTCCTGCTCGATAAGGATTCCCCGCCAAGGGCCACGTCCTCGGAAGCTGAAAGCATCTCCTCAACATTTTCCCCTAAATCAAGAAGGATTTACGACACCCATTTTCCCTGTCGACTCAACGACGTCTTTAAAGCAGCCCCGTTTCAACACGAATTCCAGATAAACATTTTATTCTTCTCCAAGAGAATTTCAAACAGGAGCTGTGTGTTTTTTCACACAAAAGTTTTTCTTTATTTTTTATGAATTGTTTTTAGAATGCCTCTTTTTAAACCATGAATAATTAACAAATATTCATATGCACGAATTAAGCAAATTGTATTTATGAAAAGTTCCATTTCTTGAACATTCACTTTCTACTTGTATCTATGTCGAGAAGTAAGACCCTAAAATTCAGTTTTTACAACGAATGACTGCTATTTTGTTAGGTACATGTATGAGGATCATCCAAAAAATAATGATCATTTCGTTGCACAAAGTGTAAAATACAATTATTTGAAAAAAAAACAATTGTGTTACATATTCTAATATAAACACCACATTCGTTTACACAAATTTTTGTACCAGCTACTGTCTATGTCTTTCAACGTGTGTGTATGTCTGAGAAGTAAGCTCCTAAAATTCAGTTTTTAGAACGAATGACTGCTATTTTTTTAAGTATATATACGAGGATCATCCAGAAAATAACGATCACTTCGTTGCACAAAATGTAAAACACAATTATTGGGGGAAAAACAATTCTGTTACATATTCTAATATAATCACCATTTTCGTTTACACAATTTTTGTACCTGTTCACGAGCTTCAGAACTTCGATCTTATACTCTTCTGCTGTCAGATTATTCAGCCAGGTGGTGACTGCATTCAATCAAAAAAAAATTTCACGTCTAAAAGGACGAGTTCTTATTGTAAGGCTCTAAAAAAAACTACGGTAAGATACCCACAAAACAGGTGACTAGGATGCTTTCTCGAGGAATTGTGTTTCTTCACGACAATACAGTGCAGTAAGATCACTATTAACAAATGCTGATGGAGAACTCAATTTTTACAAAAATGCGTTACAACGCATTTTTGTAAAAATTTCGTTGTAACGCATTATTACAAAACTACTTAAGTTTTATTAAACAAAAGACTAAAATTTACAAAAAAAAATTTCATTTTTTTGCAGGTTGAGAACTTAGTTGCTCCATAAAACACGAAAAAATATTTTGTTGAAGCCGAATTTTTTAAGAGTGATGGGATATTGCAGCTTTAGTTAATTTTCTCACAAAAATTCAAGGATGCATCGTAAAAAGCCCTTATTTATTTTTCATAAAAGAAGGAATTACTGAATTCTTAAACATATTCAGTCGAATTATATCTAAATTGGTACAGAGCTTCCTTTTTTTACCGGAGCCTTCAGTTTCAAATCCTGCTTCTATTATGCATGTTCGTAAGCATGTAGAATCGGCTTTAAACTGTAGATCCCAATTTAATAAGTCCTTGTAATGTAAAGAAATATATTTTTCTGCGTAGCGCTGCTAACCAAACCTTTACTATGATGGGTGAAACATATATACTATCTTGAAAGAACTTTTTGGGAATATTCGCAATTTTGATCGTAGTCGAATGGTAACAGTAGGAGAATAAATTACCTCTCTCCTTGTTACCGATTATACAAACACTTTGGTCCAGCATATTTTACGTGTACTTATGCTATGTGTTCACAACAACACATTAGACCGAATGCGATGCAAAAAATATTCTCAAAATTTTCAAACGAGTGAATTCTACTTGTTAGTGTTTGATCTTGACATAGCCTCTTGATTTTCAACCTTGATAAATATCGTACATTTTTAACAAAAAATTTTCAGTTGAACAAGGGGCGAAATAGTAGGTTGCTGAATCTTTATACTGAAGTTCACATGTTCGAATCCCACAACAAACATGGATGTTCGTAGTTGTATAGAATTTACTTTATTATATAGTGGTTTAATCAGCGCTTGTGTTTTGAAAAAAATATTGATCGCAGTTCAAATGAGACCCAAAACTCAAGTGTCTTACAATTTTAGTATTTTACCATCTAAAACAATTTGATAGAAGCTCAGTAATAATTACTGCTCCAAAATATCTTGTTCATGAAATTTAAGTTTATAAACCAGTCATATGTTCATATAGATACAAGCGCAAAAATAACAAAGTTTATGTCGACTTATGGCCAGTTTAGTGAAAAGATGTTTTGTATTGACTAACGTAACGTTTACACTAAGTAAATGCACTTTTGAAAAGTATTACTTTAAAGTATGGGCATTTATATTTCTTTCATAAAAACATATATAACCAACTATAATACTTTTGTAATTGCTAATTGTTTTTATCAAAACTAAGGTATGGCTAACGTAACATGTTTTTCAACCTGGGGTTGCTTAAGTTTATGCAATTCGAGGACCCACTCTTGAATAAAATTTTTAGAGGGGCATCCTATCCCAATCACAGGCATTTTACATCATTCTTCAAACAATTTCTAGTTCAATAATCTCAAGGCACTAAACTGTTATAATACATAACTACTTATATTCTCATTTAAATGTAATTCGTTATAATAAAACTTGTTATGTTTAAATAAGATTTTTTAAATATTCTATCATCATTTGCTCTGTATAAAAAACAAAAATAAATAAATAAATTTAATTGAAAAAAAAATACAGATTTAAATCTCTACAACAGTTTTACTTAATCATAACAGTTGCAACGCAATGGGATGATACATTATTTCCCTTCGTATGAAGTGTTATAAAATTCTTGTTCGAGAAGAAGAAAAGTGGTGATTGAGCAATAAAGTAAAGAAAAGGATGGAATGTGATAACTTCTTAAATAGGTCATCTGAAGACTTCAGAGGCGTGGAGCTAAACGCACCTTTATATGGCTGAATAAGGTTATTATTTATTAGTCCGACCCATATAACAGATGGTTTTTTCGGTACTGTTCTGTTAACATTAAAAGCACATTCGCGAAGCAAACAAACAAGAAAAAAAAATCTTACGCTCATCCCCGCCCATATGTTATAATTCTGATTTTATAAGTATCTCATAGCTGAGGGGTAGCAATTAAATGGTTTGTTTTTCAGAAGTTGTTATTTTTCAACCATTCGTAGAAGTGGATCCAATAAATTTTACAAGTAGCCTTGCAGAAATAGAATGACATTTCCTTTTAAAACTACAGTATCAGAGATTTTTTGATAAATTTAGAGCTGAAATATTTTTTTATATACCGAACAACTAAATATGCTTACGTTTACAACTTAAAAAGAAACTCTAAAAATTACTTGATATTAGTTTTTAATATTCTTTATCTTACAACCCCCATAAAAAATGCCAAATAAAGATATCCTCTATATTCTGTTTAATTAATAATCAAACTATATGCCAAATTTCTATTTTTCTAATTTTATAAAATTTACTGTATTACGATAAGAATATCCTAATAAAAAAGTGGCAAAATTTTCAGGGAATTTCCTATTTACTAAAGCTTTGAATCTAAAAATTTTAACTTTACCCTTACTTAAAGCAAAGGTTCTTAAACTGTAGTCCGCGGACGCTTGGGGGTAGACAATACTGAAGAACCGTTAAAAAATTTTAATATTAATTTTGCATCCCCAACTTTACGCTTTTATTCAAATAACTTCTTTTATAAAATCCTACATAGTCAAGTCGTTTAGTATTTGTTGTTAGTTATTAACATTAACCTTTTGAAAGGGGTCTCTGAAGAACTAATTCATCTGCGATACATATGCTGCCCCAACCCCTCTGGAAAGGCTAAGGGAACAATAATTATTAAAAATTTAATTGTTTTCATACGTCTTGACATAGATATTATGAAAACAAACTAAATGTTGAAGCGTATCTCGGAATAAAACTTCCCATCATAAAGCCTGACATCGCAGATCTGGTATTAAGAAAACAGTTGCACCCAATTCATTAAGAAAAAAAAATTACAGGAAAAGCTATAACAAGATCTATTTAGACCAATATTTGACTTATTGCATACTGGCGCAAAATGCTCTAAGAACTTACTACGCTAATATTTAACTGAGAAATATTTTTATGAGTTTAATGTATTAGGATTTGTAACAGTTTTAGTTTTTTACAAATTTTAGTAATTTCGTGTTTTTTATTGTATATCCTAATAAAAATGTTCATATCTATAAATCAAGAACTAACTATTCAAAAAGTAGTGATACAGTTTTATCAATATTTATTACAGTTTAGTGCCTATGAGGTTATTGAAATTAAGTTTTAAGAATGATGTAAAATGCCAAGGATTGGGTTATGATACCCCTCTAAAAATTTTATTCAAGAGTGGGTCCTCGAATTGCATAAACTTAAGCAACCCCAACCTAAAGTAATGAAGTGTTTATCTACCTCTAACAAGTCTCAGATTTCTTCACGAGGCTGGATAATAGCAAGCTCATCAGTTCGAGATACTTTTAGGTACTGGAGTCCTTATGTTAGGAGGTTGAAAAAAATGTTACGTTAGCCATACCTTAGTTTTGATAAAAAAACAATTAGCAATTACAAAAGTATTATAGTTGGTTTTTATGTTTTTAAGAAAGAAATATAAATGCGCACACTTTAAAGTAATAATTTGCAAAATTGCATTTACTTAGTGTAAACGTTACGTTAGTCAATACGAAACGACCTTTCACGAAATTGGTCATAAGTCGACATAAACTTTGTTATTTTTGCGCTTGTATTTATATGACTAGTTTATAAACCTAAATTACCGTTATGTGTTATTAGATAACATTTTTAATAAATGATTTCACTTTCCAGTAGAAGAAATCTATTCAAACTTCTAACAATTTATTTTATTCCCTGTAATACTTTAGTCTGGCGCCAATGTAGTCACCGCAATTTCTCTAAACAATCACACTCGCTTGATCGGTGTAAATTAATAAACCCTTTCGTACCCTCAAGTCATCTGGAAATATTTGGTGACATTACGTATAATTAAATTCATCTGTCAGGAATTAAGATATACTGATATCTTTCGAAGACAGAGAGTAACTGACATTTTAGTGGATTTGTTTTGGCAGCTGCCTCGCAGTTCTTTAATTTAATGTTGAACTTTACGTCAATACACTTAACTGTAAATTCTTGCAGTGGGTTGCTCATTTTCACCGCCTTATTTGGATGGTATTTTGAGCCCTATATCTATCCGTCTGGCTAACTTTAGTCAGTAAAATCTCAATTTAGCATAGAAAGCATGTAATTTAACATATTTGGTTTTATGCACTAATAACACTAACGGGCCATCTAGTTGTCAATGAATGCCGGTATTTTGTAATTTTTGTGATTAATTAGCAAAATTTATGTAGAGATACCTGTATAAATTTATCGGAAACATATATTTACTATTTAATTTAGATATGTTGTGTGTCATCGTAGTGAAATGTAAATATTTCTTTATTTACTAACTAGTAAAAGAGTATTAGAAACTGCCATTACGTATATTTTGACATCTGATATATTGGAGTGTACTTTGTTTTATTCTTCACATATAAGAAACTGGGACAACTTAGCGAATGGGAAGGGAGTAAAATAATCCCTCTTTGTTCGATTTTATAAAATTTTTTAAGTTCACCTGATGTTTCGTGGATGCATGTGTCTGTATATATGTAAATATGTTAGAATATATTATAATGTATATATTAGAAGAGATAGAAAGCTTTATTTTTACAGAATAATTCACAAAGTCATTCGAGTCTTCATTTAATCCATTAAACGCAATTTAATACTACAACGATATCCTTTTTTTGTCGAATGTTGTTACTATTGTTAGGTCTGCAACTTTAAAAAATTTAAAGCAAGGAAAGGCAAATAATACATACATTTTCATTTTAAAAAATGATTTATTTTACGTTAAAGTTGTTTTTAGCTTGTAACAATTTTACTATTTTAATAACAAACAGACGAGTCATAAGGATAACATTCTAGGATTAAACACATCTTGCCGACTCTGGACTCCATCAAGATAAAACAATTGAGAAAGATGTCGCCTATAGAATCTTTATGTAGAGGAGATCCACTGAATTCCGGTTTAACCGGAATCTATCCCCTTCAAACAACTGGTAAAGAAAGGATTTGTAACATTTTATTTTCTAGGTAAATAGAATTTCCTAACTCGAACGCCTTTTGAAATTCTAAAATCATAACATTTTGTTTAGATTTTAAAAAATTGCAATCTTCATGATTATAATAATTTTATTCTTAAGTAATCTATAACAAACAAAATAAATCTTAGTACTTTAATTTTATTTTCCTTGACGTACCTTATATTTCTTTTATAACGAAAGGATATTTTGAATGTATAGTGTTCTTTAAAAGTAAGTTGGCTTTAATAAAAGACTTGCCAATTCGCAAGTGACAACACATTTAAAATCAAATCATGGTTTTTCTAAAATATGTAAATAAAAAACTCAATTTTCTTTCTTTAAGGTGTGTATGTTCTGTCTGATAAGAATCTGTTTTCCATACATCTTCCTATCCTCGGCAATGTTTTGATTTCTGGCATTGTGTCCATAGACATAAAAGATCATGCACTGTCAATCACCTAAGTTAGACTTACTTCCAGAAAAATATAAAGAATCGTGGGAACAAGCATAGAACCCCCTCCCCCCCATAGTGTCATTGATCTTGAGGATCTTTATCAAAATAATTTTTTTCCTCTCTCCAAAATGTCGAGCGATAAGGACCGAGGAATGCATTCATATTCATGAAGGTTAAAGGAGAACCAGATGCCGGCCTTGCTGAGGGCAGGGTGAAACAGAGAGGGTGATCTCGATACCTATCGGAGAAGCTGGAATTCTTCAGCCTGCAATGGGAATTGATTCCCGGTGGATAAATCATACTGGCTGTCAAAACAAACGTCAGCAGATATGCCCGCTGTCGTATATCTAAAATTAGGAAAATGATTGCTTATTAGAAATAACTTCCTCTTAAATTAGAATCAGAAGTAATCGGGGAAAACAATAAATTTTAACGTCCCGAATGTATTTATTAACTTTTTTTTTATGGAGACAATATAACAAGACTGAAAGAGCTTTTATTAGCAACAGGGAATAGCAACTCATTACGTTTTAATGGGATTTAGTCTATAGAAAGTTATTTAATGCTTCACCTACTTTCCGCTAAGAGATAATCAGTTTTTAAATAGAAATCCCACACTTACTTCATTAAACTTTTATACGATTTAAAGAACACTAATCTGTATAAATAACTCAAAGGTGAAAAGGAATTTTTTTTACCTTCAAAATAAAAGGAATTCGTATTTAGAGAGATAATAAAGAAAAAATTACATTCTTTAATTTGTGCATGTATATGAATAATCACTTTTACTTAAATACCATTATTAGTCATTTGTATTTATATTACATTATATTAAATCTTTTGTTGTTATACGATACTTACGTTTTGTACAATTTCAGTAAAATAGCACATATTCCTTCTTTTTAAAAACTGAATTTACAGATTTTATCTGTTATGTGCTTAGTAAACGGTTGACCCTGGATATAGACTTCCATTTATGCTTTAAGAAAATCACGACTAGTTATCAAATTGTAGTACTAAGAATATTTATATCTCCGATCAAAATTCGATCGTTGTTCTCTGAAGAACCGAAAGTTTTTTTAATATAAAATATCTTAATATAGCATTATAGGTCATTAATCCCTTATAACAAAAATATAACTAATAATCCTGAAGTAATGTGACAGCAGTTGTATTCGAAAGAAGTAATTAAAAAATTATTACATTTAAAATACTTATTTTCCTACCCTACTCGTATATTGTCGGCATACGTGGTGAAGATTATAAAGATGCTTCATAAATATAAAATTTACATTTTCACAAAGGGGGATTTTTCTTATTATACGAGGGTTGGATCTTTAATAGTGGCAACTATTTACTTACATGGAACACAAGAGTGATTCCTGTCACCATGGTTTACAGTCGTTCAATATAGTCGCCAGCATTGTGTATAAACCTTATCCATCGATGCGGAAGTCGCAGAACACCTGTAGCAGCTCCTGTTCTGTTGACAGTTCTAATGGACCGGTCTATGGACGCAAGAATCTCTGGAACAATTCTGAAGTGAATGCCACAAAGTGGTTCCTTTATCTCAGGAATTAAGTAAGGGCTTAGAATGTGCAGCAGTTGTATGTGCAAATCTTGTCTGCCGGGTCAGCTCACGAAACGTTTGTCGTCGATCATTGTCCATTAGTGCTACAACAGCCGTACTTTTGCTTCGCTGATACTAGGACGACTTGGCCGATGCATATCTGCCCTATTTTGTCGTCCTTCATTGAAGGCTTTTGCCCATCTTGCTACAGTTTCGTAAGGCAATGCAGATTCCCCACAGGCCTCTTGAAGCCCTGAATGACATTGTCGTGCTGTACGACCTATAGCACATTCAATTTTAAACTAACTTCGTTGTTTTTGTTTGAAAACATCCTGACAACATTTACTTAGACCGCAAGCTATTACAAGGATCTGTTCTTCCAGTCACTAACCATGCGCTTGACGTAGCAAGGACGAGTCTTTCGGCTGAGAGGTAAGGTAGGTATGTAGCTTGCGTGTGGTATACGCGACATTCTTTCATTTTGTTGCGTAGAGATTTTACATTAGCGTTGCCACTATTAAAGTTCCAACCCTTGTACCTTTTTTCACATGAAATTTTAAAAATATTTTTATATAATTGAATGTATGTTTCGTTATGTTCTATAAACACTTCAAAAATATACATCATACGGAGTTTTCATTTTTACTATTTTAAAATTTCTTCTATAAAATGGATGTTGGCTTACAAACATGCAGTCTGCTTGCTGTCTTTCGACATGATAGTCAGTGTATATCAATCCAACCGCTAGCATGATTCTTCAGAATCGGCTCTAGTCATGAGTTCCAATCTAATTAGCTCTCGTGTAGCAAAAAGGAAAATGAGAATTACACTTATTAAAGTGCATTCCATAACGAAATATATCTGTGAAGTAGTTTTAAAAAAATCTGCCCCGAGAGAATATTTGAGGGTAAAATATTGCATATTAGAGAGATATTTCTTTAACCAATCTACTACTTCAAATGAACTAAACATATAATGTTTACTATTTTTTATTCTGTTTTCAAACAAAAAATTATTTTAAAAACAATTGCTATTGATGACTATTCCAAAACAGAGATAAGGCCTTAATTTAAAAAATTTGAAACAAACTGAAAACAGAGATTGGGTTGATAGAGATTATCCATATTCTTATCTTCGAGAATTTGAAACAAGAGCCTGGGGCTTTGTGATCAATAACACTCAAACATCGAAATCAATCATAAAACTTTCTATCACACAATCGAAAAAAAACAAACACAATTTTTTTTATGAATTTTGGAAAAAGCGATAAAATTTCAAATTTTTTATCTTTAGTTTTTTATGATAGTATTCAAAGAATATGGAAAAATTTCAAATAGAAAAAAAAGACATATTAAAAAATTTATTATTAAAAAAATTTTATATTATTATTATTTTGAGTAAGAAAAAAAAAATTTTATATTATAAAAAAAATTATAAAATAATCCAATTTTATTAGAATTTAAAAAAATTTTAATATTTTTATAAAAAAAAAAAAGATAAAATTTTTAATTATAATAAAAATAAAAATTTTTTTTTTATTTTAAATTTTAAATATGTAAAAAAAATAAAATAAAAACATTTGCAATTAAAAAAAAAAAAATTTTATAATTAAATATGGTGAGAAAAAGATAATTCTAAAAAATACATAAACATAAAATATATTATTACACACATTTTAAAAAATTAATATTAAAGATAAAACAAAAACATAATTTTTTATATAAATAAAATAAAATATAAAATATAATAATATATTATTTGATAATATAAAAAAAAATTTATTAATTTTTATAGAATTAAAAAAAAAATTTCAAAAAATTTAAAAAAATTTTATATAAGAATTTTATGTTAATAAGATTTAATAAAAATATAATTAAAATGATTTTTATAAAAAATAAAGCTATTTTACAAGTTTTAAAAGAAATAAATTAATACCGTAATTTAAAGAAGATTTTTAAATTTTTAATAAATAGTCAAAATATAATATAAAAATTATTTTTTAGAAAAAAAAATATAACTTTATATAATAAAAAAAAATTGTTTCAATTTTTTATAGAAATTACTTAAGAAAGATTTACGCAATTTAAGTTTATATAATGTATGAAATTAATAAATATTTAAATAATAAAATAAAAAATGATTTTTAGATGGCTAAAAAGATCGGTAAATAATATTAAAAAGATTTTTTTAAATATTTTTTAACTAGCATATATATATGAATGGTAAAATTTTAATAAGAATTAATAAATATAAATAAAAAATTTTTTTGGCTAAATTATTTAAAAATATTATTAAAAATATTTAAAACAAGTTTAGTGATAAAATTTGAAATAAGCAGAAATATTAAATAATTATAAATGATTGAATGAATGGTAAAGAATGACGTCATAATGCTAGAAAAAAATATAACTATTTATTATAAAAATTGATACATTTAATCGCCTGCTCTTAAAATAGTGCTTGATATAATAATGGTAATAAGTGAATTTAATAAAATAAAAATTATAAAAATTTTAAAAATGGTAAAAATTTATTATAAAAATATTAAAACTTTAAAAATAATAAAACAACTTTAGGATTAAGAATTCGAAAGAAAAAGCAGAAATTATTAAATTAATTAGACATTTAGAAATTCGGCTGCGTCGGGGTCAGAACTATCAACCCGAGAAGTACGACGATCGAATGGGCAGACACTCTACCCCATGTGCCAGCTTACACATGGTGAAGGAAATGGTTAGAATATATAAGGGTCAAGTAAAAACAGTCCAGAAATTTAAATATTGCGCTCCACCCTCGCCATCCTATCAGTAATGAATTAGTATAGAATAAGAGGGAGAATAAGGCTTGAAATAATAGCATTAAACGCTCGAAAAGGGGAGGATGAGGTGGATTTCGAACTCGCTTCGAATTTTGCTAACCTTAACTCATAAAAAATCCAATATGGATGCTTGTATCCATTCCAGGTACAACCGCTTCATAAATTCGTGGACAAACGGAAAGACAACTTAGGCTATTATTATATAGGGGATGTCTGTTATTTTCCCATGTCTTTAACCTCTTCACTACCAGTCGAGGTCCACATATGTGGACCTCGACTCTTTCATCTGAAAAATAATCCTGTTGAAATAAATGGTAGTTAACAACTTGGGTACGCATGCGAGGATGTCTAAGCTTCTGATTGATACCAATAAATTGCAGCAGTAATCAGAAGTTCTTCTGGAATATTTGTTATTCTGAAGCAATTCGTCAGAAATTGCGACGAAGCAGTGTGCTCGTAAAAATAATTAAATTTCATTTGTCTTTAATGGTTTTTAAGTCCTATAATTAATGCGTTCTAATTAAAAATTGTTTAAAATTTGTGTTAAAATAGTTTTTTAGATTTAAACGTGCATTTTGTGCATTTGAGAGGGATACTTATATAGGTCCACGTAGGAAAAAAAATTATATTTATGCAATTTTTATATAGCTGGTAGTGAAGAGGGTATAGACATTAGGATCTCTGTAAAATAAACAAAAAAAAAACTATGTCATTTCCGTTTTTGAGATAATTAATGTCCGCTGTTGACAATTGTGTAATATAATAGCTATAAATATGCATGTCCGGCTTAGCGGCCAGACTTTGCCAAATTAAGTGTTAAATAATTCAGATAAAATGGTGTAACACTTTAACAAGTTTTAACTTCTTTTATTTATCTCTCGAAAAAAAATAAGAGATTAAACGTAAAACAAGTAATATATAAGCTATTGTGAATGTTTAAATTGAGCAATTACATCCAAAAAACTTTTATTAATCTCTTTTAAATAATTGTTGGTTTTATCCCACGGTTTAAAAGCACAAATGAAAATGTTATCCCCTTTCGGCAAATCTTTTGAAATCTCTTGTGGCAAAGTAATTATTTTCAATTGTTATCTTTGCGCAAACGTTTCTCTTATTCTCAAATTTGTATACTTTATTCAGCTTTGTTGCTTTAGCCCGACGCGGAATAACCGACTTTCGGCTTTATCGTTACTCACAGATACTAAAAAAAATTCCTAAATACAATTAACAAATTTCTTTACTTATTTAAATATACTTTGCGTCCCAGATTTATAGACATTGCTCAATGTTATACACGAAAACCTTTGGATAAAAACCCTGCTATGTGGTCACTATGTAAGTGGAGCACATTCATTTGTCTCCGTAATATATGCACCGCTCACAATCCTGCATGAGTATCCTCCCGCGTTATGTATTGAAAACTGGAAGCATTTAACCCCACAAAATTAAAAAGTTTACGGAGGAATTTTGATGAGAATTAACTTCACTCTTGAACCAGATAAGGCCGAATGTGGGTCAAAAAATGAATTGAAAACACAACACAATTTAGACCACGTGCACTCCTCGAGATCCTTGTAACCAGTAAAGCATCGTTCAAGAATTTAAGTGTTTCCTGGGCGGAAATTTTTCAGTTAACCTTTACCTCCTTCCAGATCTCTGCGTTTTCGTCGGTCGCCGCTTATTTGACTCATTGTTTCGGCAAGGGTCGAGGTCGATTTCGATATGTAAGGCTTCTTGTTTTTATTTGTAAACACGGGAGTGTTTTCTTTTCTTTCTAGTAATTCTAATGCCATTATTTTTCTCTCGTGTGCCGAGAGACCCTCGTTTCTTCGGTCACGAGGTTTCATCATACCTCTCGGCGAAGTTTGGGGATGTTCGCTTTTCCGGATAGCTCGCGTGCTCATTTGGAACGAGTCTCTCTGCCAGAGAACAATTCGTTTTAGTAGAAAAAGTCCATCCATCATTACAATAAGGGAGGTTGACGGATAGTAAGCGATGGAGAGGAGATAGCTCTCCTAAGAAAATTGAGTGCCTGCGACATGATGCTGCTTAATTGGCATCACGTGGCAACACAATTAAACTGATTATGCAAAAGAGGATTAAGAGATTATTTTTCGAGAGTTTGATGAAAAGGAAGTTGCTACTGAGTTAGTTTTATTTAAAACATTTCCTGATAGTGTGTTGTGTTTCATAAAGCTAACAAAAGTCTTGTCTTTAATTCAGATCTGAAAATCACTTTCCTGTCCAAATACAGCAACTAAGTAGCAAAGCGCTTGTTATTTGAAAGTGACATCAATGTGGAGCCTCCCTTTCACGGGAAATTTCACGCTTCCATTTTATCAAAATTCTAAACTTTGTTAAAATATTTTATTTTTGATAAGTTCAATGAAAATATATTAATTCAACAAGATCTACTTTTAAGTTCAGTGGCGTTGGGGTACAGCTTCGCGTTCCCACTCCACAGGTCCGAGGTTCGATCCCCGGGCTGGGCAACGTTGACTCAGCCTTTCATCCCTTCAGTGGGTAGACAAACTGAGGACCAAGCATGCTTGGGAACTAAATACTGGGGGTCATGAATAAGGCTGACCACCTAACCGGAACATATGCTTCGCAACCCAGGGCCCTTGGTCTAGAAAACGGAGATTGGCACCATAGGCCCTAGCCCCTTAGGCTGTTGCGCCGAGGAGTTTTAGTTTTTTAGATATATTTTTATGTTTTTCTTATAACCTCGGTTATTCACATTTATTTAAACGTATTATAAATGGCAGCTATTATATCCAAACGATGGCCGAATGGTTGAGACGTTGATCGTCGGTACCAGAGTTCGTAGATTCGAATCTCCATTGTGGCATGGATGTTCGTAGCCGTTCGAATTCGGCTTTAAGCAGTAGACCCCGGTCTTATCGACCCTCTTGTTGCAAAAAAGTAGAACATAGCGCTCCAAACTAAACAAGCCGAACGATGGCCGAATGGTTAGGGTGCTGGCCTTCGGAACCGTTGTTCGTGGGTTCGAATCCCACTATGGCATGAATGTTCGTAGCCGTTCGGAATCGGCTTTAAGCAGTAGGTCCCGGTCTCATTAGCCCTCGTGTTGCAAAAAGTAGACCGTTGCACTCCAAACTAAACAATAGTTTATTATAGTGTAATGAATTTTGAGTATTATATTTTTACATTTTAGAGAATAGTTATATAAAAAGTTCCTACGACAGAAATCTTTGTGAACTATGGGAACGTGTAAGTGCAAGGGCATTAAAACGTTTAACTTAAACATCTTAAAAGTCGTACTAAATGGTCTTTGGTTTTGATTTCGAGCGCTGAGGTAAACATTTTTGCTGCATGAGAAATAATGAATGAAATCGGGATCTACTGCTTAAAACCTATTCCGAATGGCTACGAACATCCAGTGGGATTTGAGTTTACGAACTCCTGTATCGAAGATCAAACGCTCCACCCACTCATCATATTTACCTGGAAGTGACTATTGCTCATACAGTGAGTAAAATAAAAATAAAAAGTTATAGCATTAAACTTCTGTTTAGCTATAACTTTTTGATTTCATCTTATTTAGACTTAATTTAACGATGGTGGCGCATTAGTTAGGTCATTGTTTATTAATGTAAGACTTGAACTGAAATTAAATTGATCAGAATGTCACTTTTCAATTTTTTTAAATTTTCATATTCTTTGATGTATGTAGTATCAAGTTTTATTAGAAAGAGGATGTTAACCTTTAATACGATAGAGATTGAGAGAATGTTTGAAAAATGATTTATCACAATTTAGTAACTTTTCAACTATGTAAGATTTCAGATTTTTTCTATAGATTTTTTAATATTATAAACAATGGGGAAAAATTTATAATTCTGAGTAAAATTATCTTAAAACCCATAAATTACTCATTACAAGTGATTATAGAGATTACGATTTATAGAGTTACCCACATGTTACTCTATAAATCAATCTACAACACATAGTCTATAAGGTATGTTCGATGCGATTTTTTACATATTCAGAAAGAAATGCAGAAAAGTAATTCGTTATACATATTTTTTCCAGATAAAAATATTGAAAAAGACATTTTAAGCAGAAATTATCTGCCTAATTAGCCCTCTTGTAACACAACCTTGACCGTAGCTATTCAAATCAAACATATACAGCAAAATTACACTATTTGTGTAATTTGAATTACTTGAAAAGTCTGTAAAAAAATTATTTATAATAGTAACAGTTAAAATTCATAACATTCTTTTAAAAAAAATAAATAAATAAAGATAATGTGCTCTTAACGCTGAATAAAAATTTTAATAGATTTAGGTTCGAGATTCATGTTTAGTGTTAGCTGCAAGTGAATCTTCATTTCCATCAACATAATGTAGAAAGCAATATACGATCCGTTTGATCACATCATTCTCCCTCTTTCAAAAAAGAAAATTATTTGTTGCTTTTTTAGATCATCCTTTTGTAAAATTCAAGTCAGTTATCATTGAAGAATATTTAATCATTATTTCCTGCTACGACCACACGAATCGTTATGAATTAATTCAGTTCAGAATATCTAGATTTTTATGCCACAGAATCAATCTTCTTTTAAATGAGTTTCTGAAGCGTGTAAATGAAAATATGTTAGAGCAACATGAAGCTAAGAGCATAGATTCAAGAAGAGGATATTAAGTTTAAATACAGCAATCATCTTTCATTCATTGGTTAGATTTAAAGAATTTATAATAGCAGTAAAAGTTTAGTCGGAAAGTTCTGCTTAACCCAATAACGACTGGCGTCGTTATTGGAGGACAATTAAAAAATTTCGTAAAATTTTGGTTTTCTTGGAACGATACTTACTATTTAATGAATTTAGATAGCTGTTATATAAGCAAATCCCAAATGTTAAAGTAACAGCTATTAGTTAGTGCTATAAGTGTGCATACACATACATACTGTCTGTGAATTCATAACTAGTTTAAACATTATTTTTAAGTACTCTTTTGCAGGCTATTTTAATTTCAAAAAGTTAAAACGTATAAATGTGCTATATTTATCAATATTTGGTAATTCATCCTTGCAATTGACTGATAGATAAGGAGCTTACATTTTATGTGGGATCATTTGAGGAAAACCAAGGTACTAAAGAAATAAAATTATGGCGCACCATGATATAAAAATAAAATGTTAAAATATTTTTAATTTTACTAATGATCCCGTCGCTACGCCTAGAAATGGAATAGATAGGCATCGAACAATGGTTTCAAAAGTGGTTCCTACGGCCCCCCAGGAGTCCGTGTGACCGCTAATAAGGTCCCTGGAAAATAGAAATTATTTTGAGATGCATGGACAGTGTTTAGGGGTCCACGAAAGGTTTATCGTAAAGTAGAATAACTGTAATTTCTTTACATTTCAAGAAATTTAGAATAACTTAAAACGAGTACAAATAAATAATCTTCACCAGTTTGGTTTGGTTTGGAGCGCTACGGTCTACTTTTTGCAACACGAGGGCTAATGAGACTGGGACCTACAGCTTAAAGCCGTGTACTACTTGTAACCAGCCACCCTCCCGAAGTCAGGTGTAAGGTGTTGAATTGCTGGTTCTGTCTGGCCGTCCGGCAACAATGCGCTACGCAGGATCCAAGTCAGCATTAAGTCAAGCAAGCAAGCCCATAATATTTAAAATAACAAAAGAAAAAAATATATATAGATATATAAATGTAGAAAATCTAGACTAATGAGTACAATTAATGCAGTTTACGAAAGTGCGGAGGATACTCCGCAGGAGTCCTGCCCAGGTTAAAAGTCCGGTGTACTACAGGAAATTTTCTGACATGAGAGCAGGTGTTTGCGAGGGAAGCAATATCTACACAGGACAGTTGAGATGGCCATTCGTGAAGGGGTACTTTGACCCTTGCGGTGTGGTTTTAGGTTAAATTCATGGCCGCATGATGGCGCCTTGGTTAGCGGTGAGCCAGTCTACCAGGCTCCCGGCCTTCCTTATCAGTACCGGGTTTTTGATTAGGCTCTCTGCCCAGAGTTCCTTGGATCTGTCAGAGGGTTTCTTAATATGCAAGTCATGTGTCAAAGGGCAATCGTGCAGATAATGATTGGAACAGCTTAAAGCCGATTCCGAACGGCTACGAGCATCCATGCCACTATGGGATTCGAACCCACGAATACCGGTTCCGAAGGCCAGCACCCTAACCATTCGGCCATCTTTCGGCAGTCTTCACCAGGAAGGACGCATTATTCTTTATAAACTGAGAAATACCAGGCTATAAAGCTAAAGATTTTTATGTTATTTTTATGTTTCTATTACAAACATCGAAGTTAAAATTATAATTTTGTCATGATGTAGTGGTAGGAAGATATTTTACTTGGAGGTGCATGGTAAAGTGTTCTCTTTAAGAAGGGGTCAATGGACATAAAATGTCTGGGAAGGGCAGACGTAAATCGAGGGCAAAACTGCTTAAATGAAATTATAAAGAAATGTGTTGCGCATCCTGCTGGCCCACTTAACCGGAACAGATACGGTGAATTCTTTCATATATATGAGAAGTAAAATGTTTTGAATTTCAGCGTAATCACTAACCAATTTATTTATAAGTTAGAAGAAAATAATATGACATTAAATTCAAAGTCGGACCATGGCAAAAGGAAACAGAATATTCGGACCGTCTCAGCTAAAAAGTACTACAATTTGACATAAAGGCCGAGAAAAACACATTATGAGCCTTACTCTGAACGCGGATCTTGCTTTCTCGAGGGTTTCTCCTCTCTCAAGTCACGCTCCAACACTCCAGAATCAAATACCAAAGGATATAGACAATACCCTGGGTATTCTTCGCGAGCAGTACTTTGATGTTAAAAATAACATTACCTGCAAAAGATTTTCTGGTGATGGGACTTCGCTTACCCCTTTCTTTTTTTAAAAATAGAGCAGTGGTAAATCTATTTAAAAAATCAATGTCAGAATAGTTGAGATATCTCTGGGACGAAAAGGTTTAACTATGGAGTTTATCCAAAAAATTAATTTTAAAACTAAGCTAAATCACAATGTTCTTAAATTTATTTTGTTGCTGATAAAGGAAGCGTTCCCTCCTTTCTTTGGGGAATTGATAAAATTGATATACCAAACTGTCAAAGGTATTCGCAGGATGACCTTCACCATTGTTCGCAGTACCAGTACAAATTTAGTTGACAATATATAGAAAGATTACATGCCTATGAAAATACCTATGAAAACACTAAATAACTATTATATCCGAATTGGCAAAAATAAGAACTATAAACGAATACTGTCAGATATTTGTAATGAATCAAATTAAATTAATGTAATGTATTGTTAGATTCTAATGTTTTGAAAAGGAAATGTAGTTATAATGAATTAAAATTAATTTATAAATTAATGTGTAAAATGTGTTACATTATATAGTAAATAAATAAAGTTAAAATGTTATTAGGAGTACTAAATAGCGTATTGTAAATAAAACTACTTATATGAACTGTGTGTAAAAATAACCTTGTAGATGTATTTCAGTTAATTCAAAGATGTTATAAATCTATAAATCTTTCTGTATGTAGCTATATCACGAAAGAGTCTTAGCTGGTAATTTCAAGAATTGTATGTTACAAGACCACAGAATCTGTAAATTGATATTTATATTAATGTGTGTGTTTGTGTATGCATATATATGTATTTATTTTCTATGTATCTATATTATATATATATATATATATATATATTGTGTGTGTGTGTGTGTGTATGTATAACAAAACTATTACCCCTAAAGGAACTATCTAAAATTCTCCTTTTTGTCCCCCCTTCTCACTTTTGTATATAATATCTTAGCTATAAAATGTTAGATTATAGAGCGTTTTCTGACTTAAATTCCTTTTGTCCCTTTCTGAAAACTAGCGCTAGAATAAATGCTAATTTTCTGTCCACTGACCACATTTTTCAGATCCTTACCAGGAAAATGGTGTTGCTTCTTCAATAATTAGATACATCAATGTTTTCGTGTTAGCTTAAATGATCGAGGTTTTTCTCTTGCTTTCCAAAATTTCTCATTCATCTTAAGTCTCATGGGAACAACAGCCCGTGACTCTCTCGCTGTGGTCTGACATTAATCCCAAGTGTATATTTTAGAGCATTCCATGCAAAACTGGTGAATTTCAAAGTCGGATGATTAATGAATACGTTTTTGATCCTCAATAAATATGAAGATCCTCAACTCTGGACTTCGTTTTTCTGATGCTACTGTGACTGCAGCTGTGTTACATTGCCAAACAAACCCTTGCAATTAAAAATACAGGCTGTTTCTCCCATATAATCAGTGAAGGATATTTCAACAGTCACATCCTCACACACATATTTTCTCACAAATATCGCTGGTTCTTTGAGGTCTGTTTTTGAGGATGCAGCATAGTTGGTTAGTGGAAGTTTCCTCGCTTATCTTAGCCTTGTTGAATAAAAACCGTATGGGGAAGGGGTCGTGGTGTCAGTTGTTCCTCTTTCTGGTTCTGTGATTATCTCCGAAAATATTCAAATCTTTGAGTTACTTTGTAGAAGAGAAAGTAAAAAACATATGTAATATAATAGGTGGTCAAGGAAGTCATGTGGTGTCCACGTCAGAATTTCTATTAATGGTATTATTTAATATTTAAAACTTCAACTCATTGTGTTATTGGGGATGGACTGTAATACTTAAAGTTGTTTAAAATTCATGTTTTTCACTTACAGGGGTAAAAACTAGCTAATATTTATGATATATATCATAGCCTTGATTTATGATATTTATCATTTCTTAGATTTAAGATATTTATCATAGTCTTGATTTATTACATTTATCAATATATATTCAGCAGAAATTATTTGGGCGTTAATAGGTTAATTTATGACTTACTCTTAATCTAGATAATCCTACTGCTGTGCCGCTACTCGGTTTTACTGAGCCGTTCCCTTTTACTTTAAATATTATTTTTACTCATTTAATTCTTAATAATATATTTTAATTTAATTGACCTTAAATCCATAAGGTTACCCAGGTTCAACCCTATCGGCTCAGGTTAATTAATTTCATTAAGACATCAAAAGGAATTTAGATTAAAAAAAAATTTATTAATTATTTACATATGTACAGTAAATTGTATTATAACTTGTCACCGCTTCAGGAAATAGTAAAAAATAGAACTTACCCCACTGCAGAGGAAAAGACATCATGACTCTGGTTAAAATCATCTCAGTTCCTAACAAGTTGAATAATAAAAGGCCGCAGAAAAAGTTTGCTGCGAAAAATTCTCTTTTCTTCTCTATCTCACTATATCCATACTATCTAATCTAATCTAAATCACTCTCTATCTCCGTTCTCTCCTCTTTACCCCGTATATATCCTCTAATCTTTTTTCTTAGCCCCTCCTTTTTTCCGTCCCATTTGGGAAAATAGCCACTCTTGAAAATTCAGGTGGTCAGTTCTCAAATTCTGATTTTTCATTGGATTAGTACCCCACGCTCGTATTTATTTATTTATTTGCATTTTCATATTTATATTTTTTCCTAAACTCTCTTCTCGAAACATGCCTATCTTGAAAACGTGCCCTTTTTATCTTTTTCCCCTTTTTCTCTCCTTCTCGATTTCTTTGTATACTGACCCTTTGAAGGGGGGTATAGGGAGTTATTCGCCGACGCGGCTTCTTTTATGCTCTTCCGAAAATACTTTCTCATTCTTAAATCTATAAGTGCGGTATCTTTGTACCTATTACACCTGGCTTAAATTCCGTTCTGTTCAAATCGTGTTTTTCAAGAGCTCGCGGTTTTGCGCAAGTTTTACGAGCCGGTCTTCTTTTGAAGTGTTGACCACAATTTTATATTTTTCGGACCTCAGACTGTCCTTTCTTTAATTTCATAATACCTAGCTACTAACTTCTATTTCTAAGAATGTGCGAGGCATGAGCGTTTCTTATAATACTTTTTCTTTTTCTCTACCAGGTGTGGGGGATTTACACATATGCCGCATTTTCCTTCTTTTTGAATAAAGCCTTAAATTTCTAAACGGGGTTTGTGAACAACATTGTAGAAAGTCATTGTAAAATTTAGCTTTATACCTTACAGGTGTGGCGTGACTACACGATAAGGCGCGTACCACATATTTGCGGAGAAAACCCTAAAATATGAAAGGGGTTTTCCAGCACTACAAATCTATTGCAGAAAAGAGCATTTAATTCTGAATACCGCAGCAAACCAATGGGAAAATCACACAATGCATTTCATTCCAAACGGCATGATAAATATAATATTTCCCTAAACAAGCATATAAAGAGATAGTGCAATTGCTTTCCATTCCTATTTGTCTTTGCCATGTTCCGTGTAGACAGGCTTCTCACACAAACCCATACTCTGGAAGGGTCAAAGCCGCCTGTGGGCATCAAAACTGCATAGTGCATTTAATTGCCGAGTTGCAGCTCTTTCCAGTCTCCTCAACACAGCGTCTTTATTATCTCGACAAGTAAATGGAGAGAGTGTATGAGTGCTACAGCTGAAAAGGGGTGTTCATTTGTTGAACATTTTCATTATGATAATCTCTTTCGTTTAGCAAACAATCGTTGTGGAAGTTGCGCTATCAGCATATTCCGGAGAGGTCACGCTGCAGACATCAGTTCATGTTCCGAAGTAAACACAGAAAAGAAAATAATAAATGAACCACGCTAGTGAAGTGCATTGTTTTCGTGTATCTTTTAAGGCGTTCGTTCGCGTAAGGCTTTCACCCGGAGAGTTGTTTTGCAACGGTGAGTTCTAACCTTGCTCTTGAAAAATGGAGAATTAAAGACGCTGAATAAGGGAAAGAAGACGGCGTATAAAATACATAAATAAAATAAAGCATTTATTCCCCCTTTACTCTTTACTGTTTCTACAAAAAGACTGAACTGGTTGAAAAGCCGTTCTTAGTTTTAGACGTTCTTAGCATAAAGTGTTTGAAGTTACTTTTTTTAAAAATTTCTAATTGTAGATTAACCTATTAATGTTTGAATCATACTTGTTGCATATAGATTGATGACTATCTTAAATCTAAATGGATGGACTACACAGAGTAAAACAACTATGAAACTTAAACAACTGTATTACAGTCTGTCTTTATTAGCGACCAGTTGTCACTTTAAATACCAACGGATGCCATTTATTAAAAAGAAGTTGTGATAAGAACTTTTTTGTGGTATTGAATGAAAGCTGGGTACTGTAAAGGGAAGCTGTATAACAATAAATTTTTTGTCGTGATTTCATTCAAGTCATTTGCCGAAAACGTAAATTTACGTGCAAGAGTCAAAAAATCATAAAATGTCGATTAAAAGAACATAAATAGTAGTGGATAGTAGAAAATTTTGTCTATTATTTACAGGATTCCATCTATATTTACTCTCTATCTATATAAGACTATATTCTATCTATATTCCATACTATATTCCATCTATATAAGACTATATATTTCATCTATATTCCATACTATATTCCATCTCTATTCCATCTATATAAGACTCTTTCCCAGAAAGCACAAAAATTTTACAAATATTTAGCTGTCCTTAAAATAGAGCTCTCTAGGTTAAAAGACAACTTGTAGACAAAACAAGATTCAATAACTATTAAACAGTAAGAAGAGAAATTACTAAGAACAACAGTAAAACAAAATTACATTAAAATTTAAATAATTTTGTGTCTGTTCTATCCTTTCAATATTGTTCTCCCTCGTTGTCCCGAGTATAAAGCAAATCAGCAACTCATATGGATGCTATCAATTTCTTTGTAAAGCGTGAATAATTAGAGTAGAAAACTTCTGTCGATATTTATTCTGAATGGATATTTGAAGAGCCCAATAGCAGAATGACAATTAGTTGTTAAGTTTTTTTTCCAGGAAGAAATATTTAAAACTTTTACTCAGTATCTTTCTTTGCTTCCATATCTTAACAAATGACTTTTTTCTTAAATAACTTGGAATATTACAAATTGTTCTCATTAATGATCAGTTGTCATTTTAGCCCTTTGCCTGCTCTGTACATCACATATGATATACACATCTAATGCTCTATACGCTTGTTATCACATGTGATACACAATGAACTATATTTTAAGAGGAAAATAATTTGGTGTAGCGTCTTAAATTTATATTTTTCAGTGAGACATATGAAGTTTGGAGGGTTATATCTAATATACATGGTATAATTTTACATACTCATATGGGGTATGGGGTCTCTCCTATGGGGACAGTCAAACGGTTAAATATCATCGGTTGTGATGTATTAAAAAACGATAAATCTCGGGATTTGGTACTGCATGAAAACACAGTATTGTAAAGGGAGGATTTGTACTAGATACAGCTTTTTGTTCTGATTTCAATAGATGTATCCTCCGAAAAATTCAGAAACAGTGAGTAATCTGCTGAAAAATAAATAGTAAATTGAAACTAATAAACTGAGGCTCGAAATGGCCTGATGGTCAGTATGCGGAGCTCCAACGCCGAGTAGCTGGATTCAAACATCTCCCTGTACACCCAGAAAACTTGCAGCATAAATTTCTGTGCCTGGAATGTCATCTCTGTGGGACGAGGGTTGTTGGGAGAAAGGTACGAAATCAGAAAAAAAATTCCCTCTCTGTTTCCTGTGGATGATGAAAATTGAAGATATTCTTTAGCGTGGCATCATGAACGCCGAATGAGAATGCGATGCATTACGAGGTGTCAGACTATATAAATTATACAAACACGTAACATAGATGTTACGCATGTCATGAAGTTGGCAAATACTGCTTCTAAAGCGGTATGAAATTTTCATAGAAGCATTCATAAAGCTTATTTCGTATTTTATTTAGGTGGTTACTTTAGTTATTATAATACGCAGTTGTCTAGTAAAACACTTAGATTTTTGTTAAACATTGTCCGTGAGTAAAAAGAAATATATTTAAATTTATTTTCTATTTTTTTTACTTAAATGAATCTTTAATATTATGCCTTAAAACCAATTAAAAATTTGCTTCGGAAACATTTAAAGGAAAGAAAAAAGTATTAGATTTTTACTAAAATGTAACACCCTACATTAATCACGACTAACCACAAAAATATCAGTTATTAATTTTTAATCTTGATGTGGGTTTTTGCAATATTAAATTTATACAGACCTACAGAGACTCAAAATTTTTATCTTGATAAATTCAATAAGTATCAGCAACTAATGGTCCTGAAATTTTATGTTCCTGAAACCTGACGTAACA
>CM063504.1:61376195-61391195 GCA_032207245.1 Pardosa pseudoannulata | reverse complement strand
AGAAAATCAACTAAAGTTTTCATGTGGTATGGTTAGATAACACCATCTAAATGACTTTACTTGTAGAGAGTGATCAGCAAGCTTCAGGAGGAATCGATAACTGTCATTTCATAAGCATGGATAGCCTTTCAAAAAACTAATACAGCTTTAAGAAAGGTTGATAATGGTTGGACGAAAATAATTGCATCAATGAATGATCGATATATTATCATTCAAGCGAAAAGAGATCGACACTAGTCGGTGGACTACCCTGCTAAGCAGCTATATATGACAACGAGACGGCAAGTGTTGCCCTTTGATGTGGTCCGAAGCCGCTTTGGTCTTGTCTCGATCTCTTCACATATTGAGTGTCAGAAATCCTCAACGCCAAATAGGGAAAGAGGTAGGAATGATATTTATACCGTTAGCATGGGAAAAGACATCAGTTCGAAGGTCGTAACGTGCTCGACTGAGAAAACATCATCACGAATGGACGGAAGGAAATCAAAATTTTTGAAGGATATACAGCAATCGGATATCGCTATTGTCAGCTATTCTTCCGTCTAAGCATCCTTTCTCAGGTACCACTGGTATAGATATAGTTTTTATAGTTTTTTGTGTAGACTGTCTTTCTAACACCAGATAACTTAGAACTCGGTCTGTTGACAGACTTCTAGATAGTGAATATAATACAAGAACGGATTTACCACCGTATTCACTGATTTATAGGGTGGCATTTATATCTGCCGTAGAACACCCAACAATTAAGAAAATTGCATAATGAGTAAATGGAACTCCTGACAAATTTTTAGATCATATGTTATTGAGTATAGACAGGGTGTGCCAGGTAATCGTTTCAGATACATGAGATCATTCCCTCACTAAAGAACGTCTGTTTATTCTTCTCTCTCTCTTGGGCAGTCAATCATTCTTAACAATGTTGCTTTTTCTATGAAATCTTTTGCTATATACCATAATGAGAACTTACAACTGAAATCTCTTTTTCTGCACATTGAAAACGGGCAAAAAATTTTTCAATATGCTCTCAGTTAATAAATATACTTTAAAAATTTAGACAAAGAAATCACAGAGACAAAGAAACAGAAATACAAAGAAATTACTACGAAAAACACTTGGATCAAGGTTTAGATTCCGGCTTTTCCTTCACACAAGTTATTTATATGAACAGTGGGAGTAATGAGTGTATACATTTCACGTAGCATAGTGTTGATTTAATTTCGACTTATAAACAGCATATGTTTAACAAATGAAAATAACAGCTAAATGTTACTTTTAACGATTTTAAAAAAAATAAAATTATCAATAACCAGACATTGACAAATATTCATACGTTGTACAAATAGAAAACGCAAGAAGTTTTCATGCTCTTTGTATGAAACTGATAAGAAAATCATGGCATTTCAAAAGTATAACAATTCCTGTAAATAGCAAATAGAATACCTATTCGATACAGATATTCTACAAATAGGTAACAGGATGCCCGTGGGCTTTCTATAACCTCCAATACCATTTTATATTGCCAGTTCCTTGGAATTAAATAACCCTTTGACATTTTTGTACCCAAAAGTGTCACATGACACAGCTTACTGTGTTATTGGTTAGTTGATCTGAAACGTGAAAATAGGGTGGACGTCATCACTTTTAAAACCAATTTTAGAACACGACGTTGAGTCCTTCGTTAAGTATCTGCATAACACCGGTTGTCTTATTGCAACCTCTCTGCCCATTTTGTCAGGGGCGTAGGCGTTGATCTTTTAGGTGATTTGGCACACGTGTCAAGCTTTGATAACGACCTGATTTTCTCCATCATTATTTTTCCTCCTGTCATCGCATTTCTTCGTCTACAACTGTCCTCTTCAATACAAAAACGTGTCTGGGTGAATGTGGGGAGAAAAGGGGATGTCAAAATGTCGCGACGTTCACGTGTCTCGAAGACTCACTTTCGTTTCTTAAAGAAAGTGCAAAAGATCCATTAGAGAGATTTACGACACCAGGTTACTAAAATGTGTCGTGCAAGGAATTCAACATTTTCTTTAAAGGATGGACCTGGAAGTGATAGAAAAGAATTACAAGACCGTAGATTTATAATGATCGATTTGATCCTAATATTCCGATATAGCATTTTCCGGTGCCATTAGTCTTTTGATCTCTGCATTACCGAATCCATTTTGTGCTAAAAGTTACTTGGAATTAAATAACCCTTTATCGTACACATTTCGGTTAAATGGCACCCAGAGTTGAAGCGCAATAATTTTAAACCCAATTTTCACCATTTTATTAGCAGCTAAAGACATAGAAGCATTATTCTAAATTTAAAACGCTAATTATCGTAATCTATAGTTTGTTGAATCACTGAATAACTGTTTCTAAATAAAAGTTTTCAAATAACTTTAAAGCCCAGATATAAAACCAATTGTATATATTGATTGATTGGGAAATTCAATAAAATACCTTATTTCTAATAATAGAATCGAATTGAATATGCACTCTTACTTAAAGAAAATTCATACTTAACTTTGTGTGGCTATCTATTATATATTTCCTACAAAATAATAGATTATAGGCTTATTTTATGAATGGTAAACTGTTGGTAAGCAAACTAGCGGTGAAAATTGCTTCTAAAATTAACATAATTTTGAATTAACTCTCTCTTCACGTATATGAAAATCGAAGAAATAATTTTATGAATTTTTATATTTAATGTTATTCTTTACGTAGAAAATAATTTTTTCAGAAGATTTTATAAGTATAATTCAAGCAGTTCAATCAAGCAGGTGCTGCTACAAATTAAACAAGACAGAAAATTCAGTAAAACTGGCAGTTTATTTAGATCAGAGGTGGGCAAATACTTTTAAGCGCGGGCCAAATTGAAATTTTCAAAATGTCTCCCGGGCCGGAGGACTATACCGCGTACGCTATGCACACGCGAATGTTTTGGATGGAGTTTTTTTCCCTGCCCAAGAAATGTTTTTGACAAAAACACTATAAGTATCATTTTAAAGCATTTGGACAGAGAAATTTGACAGTTAATAAAAGATAATAGTAATAATAAATTGTCTTAAAGCATTTTAAATTGCACTTTGAAGTTCTTTTAAAGAAAGTGACGCATATTTTGGATGTTTTAATTTAAAATGCCTGTTTAAATTGTATTCCTTGAAAACAGCAATTGTTTCCTGCAAACTAAACAAATTGCTTTCTTATTAATGTTTGTAAAAAGGTATTTTACCGTTCATGCTTCATTGAAATTTCTATACTCCAAAAATCAACTTTTCTTTTCTTAGATTGACTCATTTTACAAAGGCCTACAAATAAATAATTTAATTATTACGATAAAATAAAACCAATGTTTTAAAATTTTACCTACAAAAAGTCCATTTTTTCAATTTATTATTATATTTGCAAAATAACAAACATTTGTTTCAAAAGAAATGACGAGTATGCCACTAGTGCTAAATCAAAATAAACAGTACGCGTGCTGCGGTCTGTTGTCCCTCGAAACGTAAGAGGAGTGCACGTTCAATTCTATGTAGTAAGACGACCACACGCTTTACGAAAGTATGTATGTTGCGTTCATTAATGTAGGGATATGGTTACAGCTGTTCAAATTATAATACTCTCTATTATCTATTTAAGTTTGTTCGTTTGTGTGTTTTTTTATACATAACCACGGGGTTTGCAATCCATTCGCTAAATTTTGGGCATCATTCATGTATACCGACAAATAATCACTCTCAATATTAAAACATCTTCTGTCCATCCTATCATGTAATATGACAAAATAAATTAAAGGTGGCAACTAACATGCGGTCTAAGTAAAGATAAACACACTATTGAGTGTGTATCAGATAATTCTCAGCCAAAAAACAAACTATTTTTTGTACCTGCCTTATAGGGTACATTACAATTCTAGAAAATTAAAAATTTTACTGATCCCGTCATATGACGAGCTATATGCTTGTTACTCTATAATACTCTAAATTGCTAATTTTTTTTTTCTTTTTTTTTCCAGCGGTCACAGTACGCTATCTCACAAAACGGTATATTGGAGAATATAGTTCTGGAACAGGTAAGAATAATTTTCATAAGCAAATATCATTTACTGATTCTTTTGATTTAATGTTACTGAAATATGTTAAAATTCGGGAGGAAATACCATGTTAAATTTTAAATGGGAAAATGAGTTTAATCGAGGTGCTTATTAGTGAAAATATTTTAAGATTATTAATTGTTAAGGTGTTATTGGAATAATTTTTTTAAAATGAACGACAAACTGTTCTAAGACTGGTATTTTAAAAAGAAGATTGGGCTTAACTAAAGATTTGGGTTCCCCACCAATTTGGCGATAATAGTTTGAATATGGTCGTCTAACATTTTCTCCTGATCTCACCGTGTCCAAACAATCTGTATCTATATTATAATTTATATGATATTTGCATCTAACTCTTTTTGTGTAACTCTTTTCTTATATATTAAAAGTGAACAATGCTTAAAAAAAATTAGATATAACAAACCATTAATGGTTCACTATGGCTGATTTTTAACAATTTGGAACTATTGCGTTTGTAAACTGTTATGGGATTAATTGCCCATAAATATAAATGTCCGATTTTCAAGTCGTATTCTTTAATTCAGTAAGAGTATACAATTCTATTACGATGGTGCACTGTGCATTAATTAAAGTCGCTAGAAAAAGCAAGAAATACAATGTTTGGATGGATTACCTTTGTATTTTAGTAAATATCGCTAATATTTTTCGCCAAAATGGGAACCCAATTCTTAAGTATTTGCTTTCAATGGGTATACCTAGTAAATTTTCTATTGGCTGCCTTAGAATTTGGCCTTCTGCGTGAATGCCCAGCTACTAGTCCCAGGCATGTATATTAGTGGTTAATTGAGGGTAGGTTACATTGGGGGGGGGGGGGGGGGTGGGGGGGGGGGGGGGGGGGGGGGGGGGGGGGGGGGTTGGGGTGGGGTGGGGGGTGGTGGGTGGGTGGTGGTGATTTGTTGATGGGTTGGGGTTAAACTACAGTGAAAAACAAGTAGGAATATGATTTTTTTCTAAATTGATCCTCTTTCTTAGTCAAAGTTTTATTTTAAACTTAACATGTTTATTGTAGAAAGATGCCAATAAGTAAGCAACCGAAACTATCGTTTGCTTCTCAGGAGTACAAAACTATTGCCACTCACAGGTAGCTAAATTTTACAAATTAAAGATAATATAATGATGAGAGGTTACATTTCCAACACTCTTATTATAATGTATCTTTTGAAACAAAGTGTTTCGAGTAAGTGAACGTTTTATTACATCAAGTGAATACGAAAATTGTAGCCGCTAGGTAATAAACTGCACCCCGAGACCTTTCGTGTGGGTGTATAGTAGTTGTAGTAGTAGTAGCGTTTAATCCTTTTGATTCCTGGAAAGATAACCTGTACTTATACGGTATCATCACAGCAGCAGTAATTTTGGAAAAAAATTATTGCTTTTTGAACATAATAAATAAAATACTCTTAACTCATAAGTAGTTTTATTTTGAGCTTGATAAATAAACTCCAAAAATTCAACTAGTTTATCAATACGTCAATCTCACGGAATTTCAGGAACTTATCATTAGAGAGATGCATCTTACAGAGAACACCAAAAAGACCTTGAGATAAATAAAACTTCACCTAAACATGCTTTTTTGAACTACAACGAAGATATTCGTGTACAACAAACAGGAAATATCTTTTCAATCGCAAAGAAATTACAGTGGAATTGAAGATTAAGTTACACGGAGTTTTCCTTATTAGGATTGCAATAAAACTGTATTACACGAAGCAAGTGCAGTTGAAAATATTGTAGAGGAATTTTTCAAATAAAATAGACACGATTATGATTAAAATCACTAAGTTGTCCTGAGATTTAATCTAGGTCCGTTTACACAGAGAACCATGACTTTGGTCAAACTGCACAACACTTGCAAATATTTGTTAAAAAGAATGAAGGTAATTTATCAACCAATAAGCAGCAAACATTAGTCTTTTAGCAAAAATGTAAGTAATTGTTTAACTTCTGCATAATAAAATAATTATGCAATAGCGGTGTAGCAGTCAACTTGAAAGATTAATAAAATTTTCGAAATACTCTTACCCATAAATTCAAAGCAGAATAATTGTAAAAGGTACTTTAATAAAGGAATAATTCGTTATATTGATGTATATGTTTTTTGTTGTCAAACTATGGACTCTACAAAGATCCTAACATATATCTCATTTGCAAATAAATAAATAAAAATTGAAAAAATCATTTAAATCATAGCAATGATTTTCAAATGAATGCATACTTCCAGAACTTTCTTTAACAAAAGAAAGATTTTTTTCCGGAAATTATCTAAGGACTTACATTATAGAATTTTTTTCATGACAACCTTAAAAATAAAATTCACATGGCACGACTTTTCTAATAATGAAAACCAAAATATGAAAGGATTTTAGTTTCATATAAAAAAAAAGTTCCATTCTTCTATAAAATACCACGCTTGTTTGAAAAAAGATATCGTGCATTTTTGAAAGAAGGTAACGCGGCATTTGTATGCGAACAAATAAATTTCCTGAAGAAAACCTCCTACAAATGGTAGATGATAAATGCATCTTTCATATTTAAAAATGGAGGTCTGCTGAGTAACCTACACGTGTCTCATCAAATGAAAGCAAAAGAACCATTTACAACCCGAGCCGTGTAAATGAGGCAACAAAACACTTCACTTTGCATGCATAGAAAAGTGCAAGGCGAACGACCGTGGCATTACACGCCCCTTCTGCAAAGTGCTGCGATCCCGTTCCAAGGGGTGGTGTCTGAACACTCGTGTAACCATCCTTTTGTTCTCAGGTAACGGATGCTTCGCGCTTCCGCGTTCTCATGATGGGGGTGCACCCAGAACACTTTCCTTTCAACGAGAGGTGTGTGTTTCACTGTACCTTTTTATTTACACTTTTCACGCATAATTTCGTTTCGATTTGATGTAACCCTCTAGTGCAAAGCAAACTTCCTCCTGCTTCTCATTTTGTCTGCACTCGAAATTCTGATTAGATGCCATTTCACGCTTGCCAGTCAAAGATTTATTTCTTTTGGTAAACTTAACTTCGAGGAATGATTAGATTTATCCCACCATTGACGTTGCCAACTCTGATTAATTCAATTTTTCTGTCATCTTATACCGCTTTGAGAGGGTGCGTGATCTAAATCCCAATCATAGCAGTCACTGATTGAATGGAAGTTTTAGGGTCATTTCTAATGTGAATATGATCAAAAGGAAAATTTCTGAAGCTGATAGACAAAAATGAGTGATATGATTCAGTTTTTATAAAAACTGACGCCTTTGTGTTTACAATTAAAATTATAATATTTCTTTGCACAAAATATTATTGCGATGCTGAAGCAAATCATCTTTACTTCGGCAGTTTGTGAGTTTATTTTATGTTCTGCAAATATATTTTGGAGAATTGTAATCAAAGTTGTCACCTTGTAGGATTAATCTAACTTTCATTATTGCGAAGTCAGTGAGCAAATCAAAATAAACCCATTTCTATTTACAATTTCAAGCTTAATAAAAGCAAAACTACTGGTAAACTTTTGAAATGAACATTTCGAAGCTTAACAGCGTATATAGGTACTGACTGTGCAATCCTTTGGACGTACCTTTTATCCGTTTGATTACAAGTAATAGTCAACAAATTAAATATAAAGCATATAATACAAAGGAGATTTTATTTTATACATTTACTTTAGACTTTTAATCAAAACTCATTGGCTTATTAACTGCGTATTAAGTTAGTAATTAAATTACTATATTACCAAGTCTTCATCTCTGATTTAATGCAATAAAGGTCACAGAAAAAAATAACTTTAAAACAAGAACTAAAGTTATTAATATCTCTGAAACCTTAACCCTCGATTTAAAATTGTTCTTTCACGAGTTATTGAGTTACAATGAAGATAATTGCATGACAGGAAAAACTTATTAAACTATTTTGAAGAATGAACATGATTAAATCTTTATTCAGCTGTAATTAATGGAATCAATTTGTTTTCTTAATTATTCTTCCTCTTTGATTAGTCTTCCTCTTGTATTAGTTATTTTTCTTCTTAAATTGTTTTTTGTAAATTATTTATAGTATATTTGGAATTTTGATGAGACGCAATGCTTCTGGAATTTCTAAATATTTTTATTGGAAAAATAATTCAAACGAGAAAGGAAAATGAAATATACATAGAATACAATTCCATCCAGCTTTAATACAATCTTCTAAAATTTTATATTAATTTCTTCCCTTAACTTTATTGAACTCTGGGTCTAGTCATCACGTACTATCACTGTCAAACTCTTTATTTAGTTCGCGACCCATTAGGAATATACTGAGTGGGGATATAATAACACATTTATAAATCTTTACGCTATGATTTTCATTTGCTTTGATTTTTTCTTTCGGTTTATATGCACCGAACCGTGCTCCTTCATAGTACAAACATAAAAGTCTATGTGAAGTTACTAAGTAATGTTAATAAGAAACATTTTCACAACCATGAATGAAATTCCCCTTCAGTACAAAGACAAGTAAAACTTAGAAATTGAATCAAAACTACACAAGAAGAAATGTTCTCTACTAATTTTTAATTTTATTCCTTAATCACATTGGATAATTCATAATTTGGCTTTCATAATTTAGGTCTATCCCGGTGGAAAAGTTTGATCTTGTCTAATGCATTATTTTAGTTGCCGTTGAATTACAAAAAAAAAATTTACATATCAGTGCATTACAATACATAATACTATTGTTAAGATTTAAAGTGATAAACTATATCAGGAAGATTATAAAGTGGTAATTAAATAATGCTAAGTAATTTTAAATTAAAAAAAATAGGAGTATTTAAAATTTTTCAGTGAGATGTAATACAGTGCAAAAAATTGACTTCTGAATCAAGATTTCAAAGACTTTGAAATATATTGCCATTTCTTGCCTTTAAAAAAACTAAATTACCACGCCTCTGAAAATAAAATATTTCAGTTTTTCAGCTGGATTACAAATTTATATATGTATTGACAGATATGACTAATTTTCGAAGCTATAGGAATCGTGTATATAAATTTAAATCAATATAAAATTTAATTCCTTTAATGCTGTTAGAAACCTAAATTTTATACATTTTGACTACTGGAGACGGATAATTTCAAAGTAAATTTAATATCTTATATAAGATAAAAAAATTCCAATATGTAAATTATGGATTAAGATACTCTAAAAGAACTTTATTCATAATTTCTGACTGTAGGCATACAGCGTCGAAATCGGCCTGGCAAATGCAGGTACATTTGTGATATCAACTTGCAAGTATAAACTTAAATATTTAAACATACAGTTATAATCCCCAACATAATATTAAATAACCAGGTATTATAGTAATTCATTCAAATCTACTATACGACTGTAACTGTGCTTTAATGTGAATTTGAACGCTCTAGTTACTCATATTTTCCCATCAACTGCCATTCAATGTCTCGACTAGCATACAGTTATAATCCCCAACATAATATTAAGTAATCAGACATTATAGTAATTCATCCAAATCTACTATACGACTGTAACTGTGCTATAATATGAATTTGAAAGTTTTAGTTACTCATATTTTCCCACCAACTGCCATTCAATGTCTCGACTAGCATACAGTTATAAACTGTGCTATAATGTGAATTTGAAAGCTTTAGTTACTCATATTTTTCTATCAACTGCCATTCAATGTCTTGACTAGCATACAGTTATAATCCCCAGCATAATATTAAGTAATCAGACATTATAGTAATTCATCCAAATCTACTATACGACTGTAACTGTGCTATAATATGAATTTGAAAACTCTTGTTACTCATATTTCCCAATCATCTGCCATTCAATATCTTGACTAGCATACAGTTATAATCCCCAGCATAATATTAAGTAATCAGACATTATAGTAATTCATCCAAATCTACTATACGACTGTAACTGTGCTATAATATGAATTTGAAAACTCTTGTTACTCATATTTCCCAATCATCTGCCATTCAATATCTTGACTAGCATATAAATTATGAAATATTTTCAAACTCATTGAATTGTCTTACTGTAATTTTAAAGTCCCATAAATTAATCAGCTCAGAGAAGAACTAGGTTCAAAACAAAATGAAACCATTTCCAGGAAAACCTTTTGATATCTCAAACGTTACTAAGAAAAATCTGAGTTTTATAAATAAATTCTAGTTAATAAATTAGTATATAAATCCTTGTTAATAATTTTTAGACACAGTCTTCGAGAAATTTACGCATTAGATTCACCTCGGAGAGAAGAATTATGAAGAATTTTATTTCGAATAAAAATGTGTAAATTTAATGGAGCTAGGAAGTAACTCCAGCAAAAAACAAAATCATGAGTTAGACAAAGAGGACTCCTGAATAACTCCTAAATATACTGCACTGTAAGTTTTGTAGAAGCATTTAAGTATGTGATTCTTTGATTATGCAGTCTGACCCAAATTAAACTTAAATGAAAAGCATTAAATTCTGTGTAGCGTGATATTGTATAAAAAGTCTTTCCGAGGGGGAATTCCGTTGTGACTTCCAGTCTTAAAATTCTCACGATTGAGGTTAATTCCGATCTTTTAAACTATAACTATTGTGCTGCCCGGAAGTTATTAGAATGTGATACATCTGCAAAGAATGGACCTCGCGTTACGAGCCGCGCCTGCGTAACCATGGGCGCTTTTTCCGACTTCTCATCAAGATAAACCTTATTACGAAAATAATTACTTACTCTTTTTTTCTGTTGATTGTTCAGAGTAATGAATGCTAAGGGTTAAACGCACGATCGTTTCTCTTTTGGAATCGAGTGCTTCTTGGCTGCACGACGTAGGTAATTATCTTATCCCATTGGTTCAGCTATAAAAGTCACATTTATTCTAAAAAAGCATGTAACATAACCAAGTGGCGTTGATAATCAGGTCTTCAGGTTATTGTACTTATCCAGGTTTACCAGGCCCGCTTTATCTAAACGAATCACTAAATATATATTTACGACTATTAAAATGTTTCTGTCGTTAATATCCATGCTATTTTCGGATAATATGCGACAATCAAGAAACATATATAGCTCTGTATAAGCAAAATCCCAATTTTAAGTATGTTCTAAGCCGGTACTTATAATGAAATCAAACAAAAGCCAATGTAGATAAACTTTCTAATTAACCCTAAAAACGTACCTGTCAATAAATTTCACTTTCAAAACGAAACACAAATTTGTTATTCCTTACAAAGTGTTCTAACACAGACATTGACCACTCTAAAGACTAAAGGTGATGGAGCAACTGAATTCTATGGCCGAGCCCTTCAATCCAGAGGTTTCTGACAGTAACAATAAAAATGACAATGAGTGAAAAAAAAAACTGTTAAAAGACTAAAGATCAGATAGAAGAGTTCATAACACAAAAATCTAGAGAGTAGAAAGTTTAGCGATAGAAAACACAAAATGTTTTTGTGGCCAGGGACGTCCGTACTCTGCGAACACAAAAGACTTCAAAGGCTTCAAAGGTGATGTGGCAACTGGACCATATGGGCCGAGCCCTTCAATCCAGAGGCTTCTGTCAGTAAGCACAAAAATGACAACGAGCGAAAAATAAACACATAAAAGAGCAAAGAGATAGAAGGGTGGATTCGTGAGTTCATAACACAAAACTAGAAAGTAGAGAGTTTAGGGATAGAAAAACATAAAATATTTTTGTGGCTAATGACATCCGTACGAAAAAAAAAGCCGAAAATATAGAATAATATTGATCAAAATCGAAAAAATTAAAAATTTTGGAAAGAATAAAAATATGTTTTAAAAATAAATAAATTGCATTAAAATTCCGAAAAGGGCTTAAATAATAATATCTAAACATAAAAATAATTTTTATTAATTTAGATTAAGTTTTATAAGTTTTTGTCTATTGAATAATAATGATCAGAAACGATAAAGTTAAAAAATTTTGAAAAAATAAAAATATATATGAGTAGTTTCTTTATTTTCGGGCGATTGACTTAAGATCATGAGAACCAATGAAATTTCAGAGATTCAACCAATAGAATTTCAACCACTCTAAATTTCGCATGTTTAATTTATTAACAGAAGTTTTTAAAAATTTTAGGGTTGCAAAATGCAAAGATCAGTTTGACTAACGTGTGCGTAATGAAACTAATTAGTATAAACTCTCAAAGACATAATATGAAGAGTTCTTTCAATTTATTATAAAAAAAATTAAAGGAATAATAAAGTTAAAAATATTACCACAAATTACTAAATTTTTAAATAAGTGCAAAACATTAACTTTTAGTCAGTAAAGGATAAAATATAAAGAGTTCGTTCAATTTAGAAAAAATTTTAAAAGAGTAATAAAGTAAAAAATATTATCACAAATTACTAAATTTTAAATAAATGCTAAACACTAACTTTTAGTCAGTAAAATATAATATATCCATTAAGAAGATATAGAACCTTTCTAGTTAAAAAATTTTCTTTGTATCAATTTACTTTTGATTGAATATTAAAAAAAAAAGTTCACCATCATTCAGAATAAAACTTTTCCTAATCATTAATAAGCGCTTGACTTTCTAAAAAAATAATTTTCTTATATGAAGCAGCATATATTGCTCTTTATAAACGAAATCCCAAATTAAGTATGTTCTAAACGAGTACCTATAATGAAATCAAACAAAATCCAATGGAGATAAACTTTCTAGTTAACCCTAAAAACTTAATGTCAATAAATTTCACTTTCAAAACGCAGCACAAATTTGTTATTCCGTACAAACTGTTCGAACGCAGACATTGTTCACTTTAAATTCCATATGTTTAATTTATTAACAGTAGTAATTAAAAAATTTTAGGGTTGCAAAATGCAAAGATCAGTTTGGCTAATGTGTGCGTGAAACTAATTAGTACAAACTCTCAAAGGCATAATATGAAGAATTCTTTCAATTTAGAAAAAAATTTAAAGGAGTAGTAAAGTTAAAAATATTACCACAAATTACTAAATTTTAAATAAATGCAAAACACTAACTTTTAGTTAGTAAAGGATAAAATGTTGATTAAGGAGATATAGAACCTTTCAAGTTAATAAATTTTCTATATACCAACTTACTTTTGGTTGAATATTAAAAAAAAGTTCAGAATCATTCAGAATAAAACTTTTCCTAATCATTAATAAGAGATTCACTTTCTAAAAAAATAATTTTCTTATATGAAGCAGCATATATAGCTCTTTATAAGCGAAATCCCAATTTAAGTATGTTCTAAGCAAGTGCATATAATCAAATCAAACAAAAACCAATGGAGATAAACTTTCTAGTTAACACTAAAAACTTACTTGTCAATAAATTTCACTTTCAAAATGCAGCACAAATTTGTTATTCCTTATAAACTGTTCGAACACAGAAATTGTTAACTTAAAATTCCATATGTTTAATTTATTAACAGTAGTAATTTAAAAATTTTAGGGTTGCAAAATGCAAAGATCAGTTTGACTAACGTGTGCGTCAAAGAAACTAATTAATACAAACTCTCAAAGACATAATATAAAGAGTTCGTTCAATTTAGAAAAAAATTTAAAAGAGTAATAAAGTAAAAAATATCACAAATTACTAAATTTTAAATAAATGCTAAACACTAACTTTTAGTCAGTAAAATATAATATATCCATTAAGAAGATATAGAACCTTTCTAGTTAAAAAATTTTCTTTATACCAACTTAATTTTGATTGAATATTAAAAAAAAGTTCACCATCATTCAGAATAAAACTTTTCCTAATCATTAATAAGCGCTTGACTTTCTAAAAAAATAATTTTCTTATATGAAGCAGGATATATTGCTCTTTATAAGCGAAATCCCAAATTAAATATGTTCTAAGAGAGTACATATAATGAAATCAAACAAAATCCTATGGAGATAAACTTTCTAGTTAACCCTAAAAACTTACTTGTCAATAAATTTCATTTTCAAAACGCAGCACAAATTCGATATTCCTTACAAACTGTTCGAACACACATTGTTCACCTTAAATTCCATATGTTTAATTTATTAACAGTAGTAATTTAAAAATTTTAGGTTTGCACAATGCAAAAATCAGTTTGAGTAACGTGTGCGTGAAAGAAACTAATTAGTATAAGCTCTCAAAGACACAATATGAAGAATTGTCTCAATTTAGAAAAAAAAAATTTAAAGGAGTAATAAAGTTAAAAGTATTACCTCAAATTACTAAATTTTAAATAAGTGCAAGACAGTAACTTTTAGTCAGTAAAGGATAAAATGTTGATTAAGGAGATATAGAACCTTTCAAGTTAATAAATTTGCTTTATACCAACTTACTTTTGATTGAATATTAAAAAAAGTTCAGCATCATTCAGAATAAAACTTTTCCTAATCATTAACAAGAACTTAACTTTCTAAAAAAATAAATTTTCTTATATGAAACAACAGCTTAAATAAAAATTATGTGGACACCGTATGATTCCTTGTAAACTCTTATTAATTATATACATTTTTGTGGCACTTCCAAAAAACATATTTTATTTAGTTTACCTTTTACTGCAATGGTCTTCTGTTTTGCTACTCAAGGTATTCTACGGCACCCAGTTTGAGAACTACGGTTTGTTCTTTAAACCGATATGTAAATTTTAATTCACTAAAAATTCATTTCAGTGAAATAACTAAATAAAATTAGATGATAAAGTTGTTAAAAATTACTTAATGGAGTGCAGGTTGATTCATAGAATTAACAGATTTCTAAAATTATTTGTAAATGAAATTTATTGTCTTCTCATAAGAAATAGTCATAAGTTCTTGGAAGTGAATATTTAAATGAACAAAAATTTGTGAAAATTTAAATTTACAAATCGATTTTGAACTTCTCCTAGTTATGTGAAATAAGTATATGAAAAAAATGCCAGTTGAAAAT
>CM063504.1:61193695-61371195 GCA_032207245.1 Pardosa pseudoannulata | reverse complement strand
TATTTATGCAAATGATAGATAGTTGAGATCATAATAAGGGAAAATACTTCTGTGGCGTCTTCGACGTTATCGAAATGTCATATGCTTTGGATATTTATTACAACAAATAGGAAGCAAAACAGGGAGAACGACAAAACTTTCACCGTTTGGAAAACTGATTTATTGTTAGAACCTATTTAATAGGAGTGAGATCGACAAGGCAGAATTTTTTAAGTTCTTATAAAAACAAAACAAAATCAAAAGTGTTTAATGTTGAAAGCAGAGACCATGATTAGTCCATAAGAAGCAGCAATGGGTGAATAGGTAGGGCTCTGTTTTTCGATTCCAGGGGTTTTAATTCGGTTACCTGACAAACCTTTAAACTAAGGCTTATAAACATTTCTCTGCCTGCATAATGTATTGAAATGTATATAGCCAATGAGAAAATCTTTGATAATTTTTGCGCTGAATTCCGTATTTATCTATACTTTAATACTGAAAGACGTAATTAGACGATTAGAAAAAGGTAATGGATGAGGTTAGGTAAATTACATTACTTTGTTTTGCAACGATAAAAAGAGTAGAATTTGACGAGAGTATTTTGCACCTACTTTACTTTTTCTCGCTCAATTCGAAGAGCTGGAGAGCGGGTAGAGAAACATCCTACTGATAAGAGCCCACTTCTGGAAAATAGGTAGTCAACTATACAAAATGTGAGGATTCTAACAAATCAAGTGCATTTTTCAATGTTATGTATTCCTCTGACAATGACAAATCTTTCCGAGATGGATTACAATGTTCGAGAGTGGTTCCCGGGATGTTCAAACGCATGTTTAGTGATATAGCAATTCATCACTGCAGAAACGATAATTATTTTCTACTTAGAACACTTAAGCTTGACTTATTCCAAGTAATTTCATCTCTTTCTTCTCTTTACAGGATTTTCATATATATATATATATATATATATATATATATATATATATATATATATATATATATATATATACACACACATGCGTTTGATGCGTTACATTTTCTGGACCTAAGAGTATTAAAAAACCTTGTAGAACTTAGTTCTAAATGGTTGCATGCTATTATCCGAACAAAAGGAAGCCCAATAAACTATTGATTTAAGGGGAACTGTTAATATAGTGATTTATACAAAAGGCCTATAAAAGTGGCGTACGTAATTTCTGTCCATCGCGCACACATATGCTTACACAAACGTGTGTGTGTTTGGGTGTATGTTGTAGTTATACGAAAATTGTGGATGAATGACAGTATTGAAAATAATTTACAACACTAAAAATAACAACTCTGGGGAGTTGGCAAAATAAACCACAGTGCAGTGAAATCAATATATTTTTCGGAACTCGATAACGTTTAAAGGACAATAAAGTGTAAATCTTTAAATCAGTTATAACTATTTATAAACAGCAAATCGATGATATCAACGAGACTTTAATATAGGATTAATTTTAGTTGATGCCGTTTTATTTAATACCCTTCGCGAATCACTCGATGTAATCTTAAATTTCTTTCATAGATAAACTATCTTAATCATACTTTTTCTCTTTTTTAACATCTTCTGAAAACTGCCTGTTAAAATAAACACGCACGTAGGATATTTAAAATCTTTAAATATTTTTATACAAAAATTTTAACGTAGCACAAGTTTTAGCAATACATTTTTAAAAGAAGGCTATGGTAACTAAAACATTTTTTCTTATATGTTAATGCCAAATAATCACCGAATAGTCTTACATTAGAGACCAAGGACACCTAGAAACGTATTGAGATGCTAGATCACCCAGGTGGAAAAGACCTCGATTGCAAAGACTACATCATATACATACTCTTCTAATATGTTAACATGTACCCATAAAAATTGTAGAACAACATATGCTTGAAATCAAAAATTAGTGTCTACATCGAGCGTTTTCATATTTCTAGTGTTTCCTCCTCGTTCAAGAAGTCTGTGAATTACTGATAACATAAAATAAATTTGATGTGTACGCAGGACTTTTTTGTACGTTTACTAATACATTTTTTGATGCATTTTAACTAAATTTATTTTATTTGAATGGGAGATACGTTCTCTAACTCTGTCATAAAGTGAATAGTTACACAATTGCTAAAACATCAACTTTTAGTATTAAAAATTTAAACAATAAGTAGACGTGTAGTCAGCAATGAGTAATATATATTAATTCAAAAATAAGTAGAGACCAAGTACTGACATCTGGCTATGACCTGTAGCACTTTAATATTTATGTTGAGATTTTTCGTTACATAGAGTAAAGATTACATTAAAAATGGCTGTTCACAACTAGATTTTATAACAGTCATAAGCAAAAAATTCCCAAAATTCTAGGTCTAATTATTTCTGAATTCTGCGAGATACAGATGAGATGACAAAACTAATCAAGAGGCATTTGGGGATAGTCAAAATGAATACAGTTTCCTTGCATGTGCGTAGCAACCTAATGCCTAAAGTAGCAAACTTTTGAGATAGAACAACCATAATGCCAATAGAACAAGATAACCGAGGTATCGGTGAGCCATTCTTATGCATATGAGCTAATAATAACTTATATATAGAGGCAGAAATCTGAATAGATGCATGCAGCTAACAAGCTGTGGTTCTGGCTAAATCAAAATAATTCTAGCATGATCAAAAGGGATATTTCCGTTGAAATTTGAAGACCGAAAATTTTCGGGATTGCAACGATGAATAAGGCTCTCCTCTTTCGATACCGGAGTGCGTGAATTCGAATACCATTGCAGGCATGGATGTTCGTAGCCATTCAGAATTGGCTTTAAGCAGTAGATCCCGGATCTCATTACACCTCATGTAGCCAAACAAGATGGCTGAAGTGTATTTAGCAAATTAACATTCTTTACTTGTACAAGGTTGTAAAACTAATAAATGAACAAAAGTAAAAATTTAAAGTATTATTTTTTTAACCGTTAAGACTTCATTACAGCTGCTATTTTTACCACCTTTTTAATAAGTTAACCACTTTTCATCGAAAAAAATACACAACGTTCATCACTTGAAAAAGGAATTTTATGAGTCTTTTCATTTTAACACTAAGTAAAAGTTATGAGATAGCCTTACAAGCAGTTCAAAAGAAACTTACATTCACAATAAAATTTCTTCTGCAGATACACTTAAGAATAAACCTATATACTTTTAATGATTTAAAATTCATACATAAATTATACAAATTTAAATTATGTTAGGGAATAAAAAAAGTAAGAAAATAGCGTTCTTTAATATTAAAATCAAAATTTAAAATATATTATACTTCAAATAACTTATTGGTATAATTCGTAATATGTACTTACACCAGCTCATAAAATTTCTCAAAGGTGTTAGGCATAGTTTGTAAAGTATCGTGTGCACAAACAACAAATTATAAAATCTTAAAAAACAAAAACTTTTACTAAGCTTTTTCTAATTGAGTATGGTTTGGTTTGGTTTGGTTTGGAGCGCTACGGTCTACTGTTTTGCACACGAGGGCTAATGAGATCGGGACCTACTGCTTAAAGCCGATTCCGAACGGCTACGAACATCCATGCCATTGTGGGATTCGAACCCACGAACTCCGGTACCGACAATCAGCGCCCTAACCAATCGGCCATCGTTAGGCCTCTAATTAAGTATGAACGTGAGCTTAACTCTAATAATTCCCTGTAATTGTTATTCCATTTCAAATATTGCAAATTATCCAAAAGTGCAGAATGGTTCGTAGTTTAACACATGCAAATTGAATATTGAATAGTCTTGGGACTCTTTAAGAAATAATAGAAATAAGGCTTTTTGAATTTTGAATAACGATCCCTATTATAGTACTGTTATAATTACTGTATTTCGACACAGCCCGTGTAGTGAATATAAGAAAACTAGATTCTTCATATAAATGTTTCATATCTGCATCAAGAATGTAGAATTATGGAGGAATAGTTATATTCTTTTAAAACATGAACGCGGTAATAAATTTGCTGCTGTAAATCTACTAAGACAAATAAAGCAAAGAAAGTATTCAGGCTATGTTTATATATTCATTAAAAAAGACTTTAAAATACGTGAAAGAAATACGCCAAACTTTTTTTCCAATCTTATAAGAATCGTAAGATTTGAAAAGATATTATCATTTGACTTCTAATTAACATAATCGGTCTAGCATCTTCCTTTCAAACATTCTTTACTATGTTAAAACTTAAGTAATGGACAGTAACTTTTCTGATTTATACTCCTTGATAATCTTATTTCACGATTATGTTAGACAAGACTTAATTTGAAATGAGTTTCAAATAAATTTCTGAGACGGAATTCTTAGAACGCTATAATAAAAGCATTAACGCCTTCCAAAGTTTCATTCTTATTCCATCCTCTGTTTTCGTTTACATTCTTTCTTGGAAATAATTTTTTTTTCAGTTGGTAGGGTCATCCCCAAATTAAAATTCCATCCACGGAGAGCGTTTGGTAGATCTACGCTCTTTTGGCGCCATCGTTAGAGCGTTGCGTCACGTATAATCCCCGCGAACTAAATAACACTGTCACGTGTAACGAGAGCCGAAAGAGCAAGGGAGATTTTGACCTCCCTTTGGCGCCGACCAAAACAGAGAGCAATAGCGTTCTCCACCCTACACTCTTATTTATGTGGAGTGGATGTAACCTTAGCGCGATTTTAACGTTCGAGACTAGAATACATAACTGAAAGCACCACCGAAACAAGAAATCGTAAAGATAGTTTCCGGTTTGCGCACAGCTGATAACTTGCCTCGTGGAAGGTGAGACCAATAATTCCCGTTGTCAGCAAGGATGTCGTGCAATGCGATAACTCAAGACAACAAAAAGTTGCCGTTATAATCCTTCGTGTATGTAATCACTGAAGATCAATTAAAAATTGGTGGGTGGCTCGCAGAGAATCCAGAAGTTATTTAACGGAAAAACTTTTTCGTTATACATATTTCCTTTAAAATTGAATTTTCTTTCAAAAAAATCAAAAACTTCTACACTTTCTATATAATTAAGTTTTACCTCCCATGTAAATTTATAAGTAGTTATGAATAATCAACTTATCAGTTTGTCAAGATAAGGTTTGGTATGATTGCTTAAGACTAGTGTCCACATTTCTTTTAAAAAGGAATAGAGTGCATTTATAAAAAAGGGCTGTTTTGATCAAGTGAAAGAATACTTTCTGTAAGCCATACGGAGATTATTTGTCAGTAAAACATATGTGTGTAAAAACTGATATTTCTAAATTTTAAGGATTTCATTTAAAATTACTTGACCGTGGAAATAAATTAATTAAAATCTTAATTATAATCTAAAAAAAAACACATTTCTTTTACTAGTATGCACTCTGGTTGTGCATTGAATTACAGAACAGATAACTAACAAACCGAACAAGTACAGGGCTCAAAGTAAATGTATTCAGAAAACAACATGCGACTTAGGCACTTAAAAAAGATAGGGTGAGGTGTCCTTTGGAAAACGTCAAACATAAACACTACTTAAGACGGTTGTCTGAAGTCCATCCTCCGGTGTTGCCAAACGAAAAATGCTTTAAGAAGTAAATTCCAGTATATTTACATCTAGTATATCAATATATCAATCATTATTATGGAACGAATAGCCGTTACATTATCATCACTCCAATAATAGCATGTAGGACCACCTTTAGCTGTCAAAACCACCAGCACCCGGCATGGGATTGACTTCACAAGGTTCTGACAGGTAGTTTGAGGTAACTGGTATCAAGGGATCACCAACTACTCTGCAACTCCTGCACATTTCAAGGGGGTAGCGGGACAACACGAATTTGGTTCTCCAGGTGTTACCACAAACGCTCTTTTGCATTAATGTCAAGAGAATTTGGAGGCAGGACTTGACAGTCTCTAGAACGTTCCTCGAACCACTCCCTGACAATTCGACCCTTATGACATAGTGCATAATCCTGTTGGTAAACATCATCCTCCCACCATACTTTTGACATGAATGGGTGATCCTGGTCTTCAACGATGTTGACACAGCGCACAGACGCCAGGGATTTTTCTGTGGGATTATGATTCTTAATGTGCTCCATGAAAACATTCCCTACATCATGATACTAACGCCACTGGCTTGGCTCCACCCAACTGTGCATCCAGAAGTCAGGGTTTCCCCTGGAAATCGGCGTATTAGCACAAGCCCGTCAATGTGATGGGAACGGGAATCGTTAAACTATGAAACCGGATTCGTTAAACCATGCAACTTTCTTCTGCTCTTCTAATGTCCAATTCCGGTATTTCTTGGCCCATTGCAGACGCAGCTGGAGATGATATGCCGTCAGTGCAGGAACATGCCTCGACTTAAAGCTACTTAAACCCATACGCAGCAACGTACACTGCACAGTGTGTTGATAAACACTGGGGCTGGTGGTGATTTCGGCTGTTGTAGGTCATCGATCACAGCGAACAATGCGTAGTAATATCCTATTTCCTCTGGAATCAATGCAGCATGGACGACACACCACTTTCGATATGTGCTCACAACAGCTGCACGTGAATAGCGCACTAAACGCGCATGATATTCATGTTCTCAGTCGCCGAGTCATAACGATTTTACCTTTATCGAAGTCCGATAGATTAGCTGTTTTTCCCATGATGTCGCTAATCGCGCTATTTTTGAAAAGACAATGCATAGCCGCTTTATATACTCCAACTTCAGCTGCACAAGCACAGTGGTTTCGTCCATGGATGAGACATATTGTAATAGTTCTTTGGTGTATATCAATAACAAATTGATCATTGTGATCCTATTTTAGAGAAATAAAGATATATATATTTTAAAAAAATTCACAAATCTGATTTTAATTTTATGACGGGGTTATTTGGGTGTATTGGGAGCTCTACGATCTATGTCTTGCTACTTGATGGATATGAAACTGGACCTTACTTCTTAAAACCGATTCATACATTCACGTCAGCAGGATCAACTCTCGGACTCCAATTCCTAAAGATAGCGTCCAACCTGTTTTACTATCGTCCGGTCAGGATGACGTCGATGATCTAACAAATGGAAAGAATTGAAGTGGAGTTTTTCTTATTCTTTGTAAGTTACATTCCAAACAAAATAATATACTGGGCATGAGATATTGTAGTGATTAGTAAACCAGTCTAGAACCATGGGGCTTTAACTTCGAGCACTTGTGAGTATGAGAAAAATCTTACATACGCATAGAACATACAAAATAAATACATAAGTCCAAATGTTCTCTCGCTAAGAAGTAGGCAGGTGAGACAGAGATACGGACTCTGGAGGTACAATTCAACTCCTGGAGATAATCAAAATGGAAGGGAAATCTTAAACGGAGCATCACAAACGCATTAACATAAGAAACGAAGATACACACAACTGTTTACGTGACTCTTTTGTACTACACTCGGTGAAAATACACTATCACTCGCAAATTTTCACCCATCTACAGTACGAAACAGTTATTAGTGTGTATATTTATTTTGTCTCTTGTGATAAGGCCTTTACAACTGTTATTTAGGCAGATTGCTTTAAGGTACCAAAGTGTATGTAGCGGTCTCCATAAATACAGAAAACATAACCCTAGAATTACCTAACCTGCCATTTTAGTACTCTTTGAAAAAATTTGGGGGAGAAGGAGAATTTCCCATACCTTATTTAACGCACCTTATACAGAACTTTGAATAATTTTAATATTCATATAGAGGGAAAAGATAAGTTAACCACAGATTGTTTGCTATGTTTACAAACTTTATGAGTTCAATCCTTACAGGAAAGTTAAGTCATGCAATATACTCTTTTCGGAACAAATAGCTAAATTTTTTTTCAAAAAGTTCATTAACGAGAAATTTGCAAAATCAGGAAAAATACCGAGATTTTCTATTTATAATTCAAGAGGACAAGGCACATTCAAAATAACAGATTCGACACAAAAACGAAATGTGTTTTGAGAGAGTCAAATTTTTGGAGCACAAAGTTTCTTAAAAAACTGGTAAAAAAGTAAACGCCATTAGATTCATAAAAAGAAAAAAAATTTATCTGGTAAATTGTCAATTTATTTGTAATGCATAAGAAAATATTTTTTCGTCTGGGAAACTTAAAATTTCGTTTTATTTGTGTCCTTCTTGGAATAAAGCATATGCACGAATGACAGAATTGAAAACGGCAAATCTGCAGGAGAAAGTGCAGTGCGTGCTCTAGTTAGTCGTGTTGAAATCTTATTTCGGTAAAGAGAAGTTTTCAAAGAAGTCTTTGTTTAAAATCTTCTCTGTATTAAAATAATATTTCACACAAAATTTAGAAATTTTTTTATAAACCAGGTGATTCTACGATTTTGAAATTAATGCAATAAATTCAAGATGGTAAGTGTAGCGGATTTGCCTAAAAGTGGTCACTAGAGAACTGGCGATGATGTCCTTAATTCCATTAAAAAATCGTACATAGCCCACGGATTTTGAAATTTGGAGTGCTTAAGTCTATGCTACACAGAATAATGCAAAAAGGACTTTAGATTAAAACTTTACAAATTGAAAATTGTGCTTTTTCTCATTTTCTTAAGTGCGAAAGTTTCCTAATGATGCCTTTGGAGAGAGATGGATTGGTAATAGAAGACGCATTGCTTGGCCTCCAAGATCCTTTGACTTTGCGCAATGAGATAACTGGATATGGGGCCATGTTAAGACATTAGTTTATGCTGGAAAACCTAGAGTTATGCAAGACTCAACACTTAAGATACGCCCTGAATAGGAAAACGTTTCTGGTAAACACTGTCGTAACGCAAGTCCTGGCTTTCCAAAAAGACTGAAAGAATGATTTGACATTCAGGGTGTACACCTAGAAGTATGGCGGTGAAAAAAAAATGGCTGCAAAGTAAATTTTAAGTTTCCTTTGCCATATGGAGTTAGTATAGAAAATTATTCCTGAAATTAAAAACAAAATTAAAGCTTTTACTTTTTTTGCAGACTTTTGGGGAACCCTATAAAATTATTTCTTTATTTCATTAAAATCTTGTTCCATACATTCTAGTCTTAAAACTTTAAAAAAAGTGTTTTAGAATTTGATTTTTTTATAAATTGCTGGCGACTTCAGATGTTTCAGGTGTATTTTCTTTAATCTTAATCTTTCTTGAATTTTTCTACATTACCTGTTAATGTGTTTGTCTTAAAACTGGGTACACTATTTTAAAACGTAAAATATTTTCTCGAGATACAACATACCATAATACCTTGAAATAGTCAAAAATGTAAAATATTCTACAGTTTTAAATAACTTTTATATTAATGCAAATGAAAATCGATATTCACTATTGTTCTAAATAAATACTAAGCATACAATGAAAGACTAAACATACAATGAACTCCAAGCAATAAGCTACTATGTACTTATTGTACTATTAATATTCAATTTTTAAAAAAGTTTTGTATTTTAATCGAAAGTTATTTTTTTGTGGATTTTAGTATCTTTTCTATGGTTTGGCTAAAGAACTGGGTTCCCCCACCAACTTGGCGATAATGGTTTAGGTATGGCCGCCTCACATTTTCTCCTGATCTCATCGTGCCCAAATAATCTGTATCTATATTATAATTTATATGATATTTGCATCCAACTCTGCTTGTGTAACTCTTTTTTTATATATTAAAAGTGCTCAATGCTGAAAAAATTAGATATAACAAACCATTAATCGTTCACTATGGCTGATTTTTAATAATTTGGAACTGTTGAATTTGTAAACTATTAAGGGATTAATTACCCATAAATATAAATGTCCGATTTTCAAGTCATTTTCTTTAATTAAGTAAGAGTATTGATTCTATTACGATGGCGCACTGTGCATTAATTAAAGTCACCAGAAAAAGCAATAAATGCAATGTTTGGATGAATTACCTTTGTGTTTTAGTAAATATCGCCAATATTTTAACCAAATTTGCCAAGGGGAACCCAATTCTTAAGTAGCCCCCTTTTAATGTGGTATAATTTAAAAATAGAGATTTAAAGTTCAATCCACAAAACAACTGAAGAGATCTCACATCATTCAAATTAGTCTTGGTACATATGGGAAGTGTATCGTTTCAAAAAATATAAACCTTTAAATATATAAAAAGTCCTGAAACATTTAAGACCTGTTTCTACTCTTTAAAAACCATAAAATAAACCGTCTTAATTGGTTTTAATAGAAAATGTAGAACAATTATAATAACATAATTTTGAAAACAAATTATTTTATAACGGTCCATAACATAATTTAGAAATTAGGTATTAACTCATAACTTAAAGTGAACTCAAACTGACATACTATAAAATGATTTAATAATACAGAAATCTTTTTGAAATAATGCGTTCAAATACTTAGAAAAATTTAAATTAAAGTAGAAATAGAAAAAAAATTATAAAAGGTAACCATTAAAAACGCCTAGCAGTTTAGTTATATCCATTCTATAGATAACTCAACTTTATACACACAGGAAAAAAATTAGATCTATCTATATCGAGTAGAATTTTTAAATCTTACAGATCACGACGTGTCATTTTAAATATTTCTATATTAATTGTTCTATGTTTCTACTGTAATCCATCAAGAGGAATAAGTTTATAATATTGTTCGATGAAACAGCTCTTAAATATGTCATAAATTTTTACTTAATTTCATTAAGTATTCAAAAATTTATGATTAGTCAGAACATACACTTTCAACAAGCACCAAGACTCCATTAAAAGATATGAGGCTCCTTAAAGACATCAGTAGAGTAATTGTGAAATTATTTATGAGAAACACAAATTATAAGTAAGACGACAGCTCGTATAACAAAATGCATATATTAAACATATGTATTCCGTCTGGCCTAGTTTTAAGTGCTCGAACCGTGACAACAAAAGAGACGGTTTGGGAACAATCAAATATCAGTTTCTCTGAGCATGACAATATTCTAAAAATGCGAGCATAAGAATGTCTTGAATTACCTCTTTTAAAAGTGATGCTTGACTTGGAATAATCCTATTGTTGTAAAATTGCCGCATTATCATGTTATATGAAGAAAGTGTGTGAATCAAATCAAATCAAAAACTTTCTTGAAAAGTCGGTTTAAATAGCGTATGCAAAATGAGATGGGAGCGGTGCCTTAAAATAACTCTCGAGTGTTCGGCTGTAATCTATTATCTTTTAAAGTCATTAATTATTCCTTTATTATTACGATAACAATGAGCAAAACTATCCGGAACACTCTTATGCAGAATGCTCCCATTAAAACCTAAATTTTCCCTCAATTTTTCCTCATCAACGTGAGCACGATTTGAATTAAAAACCACCTCCTGAAGGAAATAATATTTTGTATGCATATATAAAAGAGAACTAGACTACTAAAACGGGGACGGCATCTATCCAATTTTAAACTTTTCCTTTTGTATTGAAGCCAATAACTGCTAGTTTTGAAATCGATATGACAATTAATGACTTTAGCAATCTACCTTTACAATGTTATCTGTCCTACGGTATGAATGGAAAGTGGAACCTTTAAAAGAAATCTTTATTTTAGTAGTAACACCTTTGGTATTTTTAGCAATGCATAGTTCCAAAAACAATTGCATTAAGAGAAAAAATATTCACTATGCACATATCATAGTTTGAGTATAATTTCCTTATTAATTATTTTAGGCCTTGACAAAATAGATTCAATGGAAATAAAGCTCAAAGGTTAAAGAGAACACAAGTTCGAGCATTTTAAAAGCCACTTGTTTAGTTCTTTATATCAGATCTCGACAACCTAAATAAAACTCAGAGGGTCAAATTGAAAATTTATGCATATATATATATATATATATATATATATATATATATATATATATATATATATATATATATATATATATATATATATATATATATATATATATATATATATATATATATATATATATATGACATGGTCCAGTGTTGAGGCGAATGGAATAATTAGTCCTTCCTAGTAAAAACACTCCTTTATTTAATATGGACTTTTTGTTTCAGGCATTGCTTGCGCCATTTTCATTTATTCGTGGCAAAGCTAAACGTGGAAAGGTGTTGACAGCTCCATGTCCACGCGTTAACTTATCTTATCGCTTTATTAGTCATCAGCTTCCTGTGAAACATCTCTGCGCCTGACCGCGTTACTCAAAAGGTTACGCAAGCGTGGGTCTTTTTCATTTATTTTATTATTATAAAAGAGTTCCCTTTTAAAATCATTTATAACTCACGTAATTTTCAACTACCCCCTTTTTAGACCTGGCATATACACACACACACATATACATATATATATATATATATATATATATATATATATATATATATATATATATATATATATATATATATATATATATATGTATATGTATATATATATATATATATATATATATATATATATATATATATATATATATATATATGATACGTGTGTGTCACATTAATGTGGTCACTTTCTAATTTTCTTCTTTCATCGATTTTTAAAAAAATATTTAATAAAGTGTTTGGAAAATTTAATCATAAGTAGTGGTGCATTTCTGCACATTCTGATAAAAAAAAACCGATTCGTCAGTACATTTAGGATACGTACAAAAATTTTTTAAAAAAATAGGCATTGGTTCACCAGTACCAAAAAAAAAAATTCGAATGATATGTAAATTTCACCAAATATGAATGAATATCAATATATGCAATTGTTGTATGCATTTTCAAGAACATTTAATCATGCTGAAATAGACATCTATTTAAAAAATGTCCTTTTTTTTGTACGATGTCAGCTTAATATGTGCACAGTGTTTAACCAAATTTTACAAAAGTTAGACGATTTGACAAACAATGGTATAGTAATATTCCCACTAAAATTCAATATATTGAATACTCAGATATGGGCTGTGTCATCTGGATGGCGGAGGGTCTGGGTTTTTCTGGTGTAAGTTAGTATCGAAATTGACTTCAGTCTTTACAAGGACTAACATTTATTTACTAACACACACACACAAAAGAAGCACACGAATAATAAAATTAAACAAGGGTTCATAACAGCGAAATTACTAAGGAGTCTCTTTCGAGTACGTCAGGCGTCGATCCCTAGCGTACATCCTTCTTCTCTCCCGGCGGTTCAGTCTCTCCCTAAAATGCAAACAAACTATAGGGGGCGTCTCTCGTCTGTCGTGGGAGTCGTTCGGGGACTAGGAATCATTCTTGACAGGCTGTTAGGCTAAATAATTTTTGAGCATGCGCAAAAAGTAAGTTTTTGTGCTAAGCCAATTTCATAGTCAAATCATAGGCAATTTATATTAAAATGTCACATCATCATGTGTAAAATTGACACAACTAGCCACGATTCATTGAGCTACTTTTTAGTTAGTTAAATGAAACGAGAAAATTGTTAAGGAACTTTTCACGAATTGAATTTGTGTGTTTTAAACCCCCCTTCAATTTTAAAATCTGAACGGCACTACCACACATCCATTTAGCAAAAGGTCTAGCAGCTTTTTAACAGAAATAACAATATCGTTTTCCAACAAGAAACGGGTTTTTAAGAGAATCATCTTACTTCAGTACTTTTGTGGTATTACGGTTGGCAGATGTATATTAACGTGGTTTTGTCAGGGTTCAAAGTTTAACTGAATCACACAATGGTCTCGGGAGATCTACATGAAAATAAATAGAGGTAGAGTTGCAAGTTATGGATTTCATACATGGAAAAAGGAAGTAATTGCTTCTTGGATTGAGGCTCTTTTCTTAATCATGGAATAGAATTAAAGTTGGGGGAAATAATTTAGTTGTGTTTAAAATAATTTTTTAATGTGTTGCATATATTGAGGTGAAATTTTAAAGACAATACATAATTGTTATAGTTAATATTACTATTCAATAATAACTAACAACAGAACAATAAAAATGTTATAAATATACCTAAAAATTAATAATAAACAAATCTATCTTAGACGATATTTAATATGATATATAAGAATTTTTTCAGTTATAATTCCAATGTATTCCTGCTGTGGGCCGCAAGAATTAACCCGCGGATTGCGGTTGGGTCACCCCTGCATTATATAATTTTGTAGTAGTCAAACTCATTGTTAAATTGCTGCAGAGATCACTCACTCTACAGTCATTTATCACTGAATCTTTTCTATGTAAAATTGAAAAAGTTCACCGTGGTATAGGAACACTTGTATTTTGTTCCTCATCCTCCACTTTTTTTTTTGCACATTTATATTGTTAATATTGCTTCTTATTAATCTGCATTTTATGCATAGTTATTTTGTGCATTTTATAAACTATTTCTCAACTTTTTTGGTTTGAAACGCTATGATCTGCTTTTTATGCTACATGAGGGCTAATGAGACAGAAACTAATGCTTAAAATTGATTTCGAACAGCCAACTGTCAGGGTTCAAAGTTTAACTGAATCACACAATGGTCTCGGGAGATCTACATGAAAATAAATAGAGGTAGAGTTGCAAGTTATGGATTTCATACATGGAAAAAGGAAGTAATTGCTTCTTGGATTGAGGCTCTTTTCTTAATCATGGAATAGAATTAAAGTTGGGGGAAATAATTTAGTTGTGTTTAAAATAATTTTTTAATGTGTTGCATATATTGAGGTGAAATTTTAAAGACAATACATAATTGTTATAGTTAATATTACTATTCAATAATAACTAACAACAGAACAATAAAAATGTTATAAATATGCCTAAAAATTAATAATAAACAAATCTATCTTAGACGATATTTAATATGATATATAAGAATTTTTTCAGTTATAATTCCAATGTATTCCTGCTGTGGGCCGCAAGAATTAACCCGCGGATTTTAGTTGGGTCACCCCTGCATTATATAATTTTGTAGTAGTCAAACTCATTGTTAAATTGCTGCAGAGATCACTCACTCTACAGTCATTTATCAATGAATCTTTTCTATGTAAAATTGAAAAAGTTCACCGTGGTATAGGAACACTTGTATTTTGTTCCTCATCCTCCACTTTTTTTTTTGCACATTTATATTGTTAATATTGCTTCTTATTAATCTGCATTTTATGCATAGTTATTTTGTGCATTTTATAAACTATTTCTCAACTTTTTTGGTTTGAAACGCTATGATCTGCTTTTTATGCTACATGAGGGCTAATGAGACAGAAACTAATGCTTAAAATTGATTTCGAACAGCCAACGAAAATCCATGCTAGCAAACGGTAGTCGAACTCGTGGACTATGATACCCAAAAGCAGCATTCTACGATTCAAACATCGTCGGGCTGCTCATTTATTTCAAAGAACATTTAATATACCATAATTTTTATATTAAAGCACATTTTTTTTCTATTTTACTAGTCTAACCGAGAGATAACAGTAATAAAAATTAAACAGCGATAAAAAAGAAGCTTCTAAATTATAAGAGGTAATCTGAATCTTAACATATTTTTATATAATGATAAAAATTTTTGCCATTCTAATGTATTTTCATAAATATCTAATACATTTATGTATGTAAAATACTCATATCGAACTTTGTAATTTTCTAATTTAATTTCTTTTACGTCCCTCTTTTCATAAAAGTTTAAAATCTGAAATTTACGTGAAAGAATAATAATTTAATTTTTTAAACACCTAACCGCGCTGTTATATAACTAGTAAAAAATTATTTTTAAAAGTCATAAACATTTCAATCATGAAAAAATCTAAATGTTTACAGCATGGTTATACAGTTTATTGTAATAATGTATGTATGTGTTGTTTATAGAAAAGATGTGCAATTAGAATTATTTTATTCTAAAGTTCTTCCTATACTTGGTCAATCAAGAAAATAGAAATTATTTTCTCAAGTGTTTTTTGTACATACTTTACTAAATTATTCAAATTTAGTGTGTTTATTGAAATATGACTTCATACAAGAGGTATTCATTAAAATTCTCTGAAATTCCAAAACTTATGTCGATCCAAAATATTCTTAATGAGTCAAATTTGAATGCAGGAGACGTTCTTGATACATTCGGATCTCTTTCAGTCATAACAATAGACTTAGTCATGTGTAGAAAGCAGCTAGGGACCAAGATACCTTAATGGATCTTCATTTCTAACGTTTCTCAGTAATTTTTTTCGACTCCTTTGTTTTCCTGAGTTAAAAGAATTGCGATTCTTGTTCTTAAGGGAATTCGAAACCACCAACTTTATTTTCCATTAAGAGGGAGCGGAAATTATCGGGAAAGGTTTTGTGAGAAGAAACCTTAGGACAGAAACCCTAGATTGTTCTAAAAAAAATAAATAAGTAAAATTTAGTTTCATGCACATAAGAATAACTAAAAGAAACAAGCCGTTTTTCACAGAGAGGTCTTAAGCTCGTACTTTTAAAATCTTTTCAGTGTTTCTAAGATATACGGTTTATTTTTGTTTTATTTCAATAGAGAGATATATAAATTTGATGTGAATTTAAGCCCAAATCTTTTAAAACATAATAAATTTCACACAACAAATTTTGTTTATTGCAATATTAATGATTTTATCACATCTACAGAACTTTTTGTGTGAACTACAGCTAAAATTTGATTATTTATACTCTGTTGGCAACACTGCAAAGTCTCAAATAATAAATCAACATCCTCTGAAAAAAAAATCGTTTTCTATGTCTTTATCAAGGCACATTTACAAACGATTTGCAGACATATCTGACGATCACTTGTATCTTTTTTTTACCTTATTAGGCTTAATTCCTGTTGTTGTTTAGATTTTAATTAAGAAAAACTGTAAAGTGAATAATTGGCGAGGTGCACTAGGATGCGTCTCCTCGGAAGTAAATAACAACATAATAAAATATAATCCAATGGCGCCTTACTATATAGTCATTAGGCTGGATAGAGAGGGAAAAACTAGTGTCCCCCAGAATCTTTATTTGGAATCAATTTCACTTACCTAAACTTTCACGGGGTCTGACTGAATCGCCCCGCAAATTTCAAGATTGATTTAGCCATTTTGAAATGCGTCGCAAACAGACAGAACATAAACAGGATATACTATGTAGTGATCGTGGAAAGGATTCGAACAGATGTAATTTTAGACTTTTCTTTTCAAAATGCTCAGCTTCATCACTCTTTTCTACAGACGACTGCATTGAAAGAAAGCGTTTGTTTATTTGTTTATATTTTTTTAAGTTAAAGGGAATTAACAAATGGAGTTGATTTTAGTACGCGTATTCATACACTAAAAGAAATAAATCGAATATAATTTTTTACTATGTTTTCCGAGTTTGTTGTTCATATTGTCTATGATTTCGGAGGTCACTATCTGATGGATTATATAAATTATTTTAAATCTGATTGGAGTATTAAAGATCGAAGATAGGTCTTAAAAGTAAGGAAACTAATATTTCTGAAAGAAAACTAACCAAAATACTTCGTAAAATTGTTAAAAATCCCACCACGTAATTTCAGCTGTAATCGCTAGACCAAGATCATAAAGTTTATTGCTTCCAGAACAATGCAAAGTAGTGCTCGATTTCGACGACCAAGTAAAACTTAAAAGTATATTCTACGACTTTTATTAAAATTTTTAGTTCTCTTGAAATATTATATCTTGTTAACACTTAGTTGTGATACATTCTAGATACTGCTACGAGCTGTGTAGCACGAAGATTATTGAAATATTGTAAAAAATATTAGCAATTTCACGCATATTTTTTAAATGAATATTTAATATGATAATTAATTAAAATGTTAAAATCACATAGGATATCGTTTACCGTCGTCTTCCCAATATGTTCAAAAACACAAATTTAACTTGAACGTTTTAATAAAGAAAAAAGACTTAAGTAAAATTTATAAGAACAAACTTTAAACCCCCGTAAAGTTTTGGTATCATGTGATATTTTGGTAGAATAATTTGCTTCTATTTTGGAACGTTTGCTTGATTTAAAAAAAAGGTTAGGTGAACTAATATACAAACAATTGTTTTTACTAAGTTTAAAATAGTTTTGATACCTTATATGTTGCAAATAATTAGAAAGCTATGAGAGACGAAGTTGGTCTTGAGGTTATTTTTTATTATAGTAGCAGTATGACATAACAACTGAAAGTCACTTACGCAACATACTATCCTGTTAATCAACTATACAATTTGCCATATTGTACTACACATAACTATCAATCATGCACATTTTAAATTTTTTCTTTTATCTGTAATATTTCATTCAATTTACCAAATAAATGAAAGATTAATTTGGTCATGAAAGAAAGAACAAAAACTTATATAAAAAAATACTTTGCTTAATTAAACAAATTACCAAGTTACAAATCAACTGTTAAATATGTTTTTAGTTTCATTACGTGAATTTGATATATTTTCATAGATCTTTACTCCAAACGCTAACAAATAAAATTAATTCTATTTGTTTCTTAACTCATCATCCTTTCTCTCATTTCTATATCTTCATGTCATTAGTCAGAAAGAGAAACTTACGAGGATAGAATTGCATTAAAATGACCCTTATTTTAAATAGAATAAGCCAACCGTAATCTATATAACCCCATAATTTATTTTCGTTTACTGTCTTTACCCTTGACCCTTGCCTAAGCAAACTCTATCTCTCCATTTATTTTGACCGACTATCATTAAGTGATAGTAAGAAATCCGAAAAGAATTTTCAAATGATTAAAATGTCTTTACTTGATTACCTAGCTTTTGCCCTTCATTTACCTTCAAAATAGAATTTGGATAACATGTTCAAGCGGCCTCCTTTGACATCTGACCTAGAAAATTGTAAAGGAATCTCCCAGATTTGTTTTAGTTAACTGTTTTGTATATGTATTCAAGCTTGCGGTAATAAGTTTTTCGTAATTTATTTTTGTGTTGTCATATTTAAAAAAAATTGTTTTCTTCTATTTTTTTCTCTCTTTCAAATCTTTCTTTATCTTCCTTTCAAAGTTCACAATTATTTTGATGATGAACATACTTTTGTACTCCTGAATGATCGAAGATAAATATAGAATACCAAATGTAGAAAATGAGTAGAAAATCCTTTCTCGAAAAGATAAATACGAGAATAATAAATGAATATCTGGTTGGATATATTAAAGATAACACATGTAAATTAACTGGCGATTCTAGCATTTATTTGTACGAATACTCTGAAAAATTATTAATTTAATTTATTATCAAGAACCAGCATTTTATAATTAAAATATAAACTATAAAAATACAATCTACCATATTATATTTTGACTTGATGATAACTATATTTTTAGAATTGTATGGATATTACAGAAATTGTAGAGTTCACCGTATAAAAATAACTAATATTCTCTTGGTAATTGTCCATTCAAAAGTGCAAAAATGGAAATTCTCTTTAAATACTTGCTAAACATTTCAACATCACAAGTTGAATAATATAGTTTGGACATAAATGAAAAAAAATTCACTCTAATTATAAATATAAAAATACTACATTTTACCACATTTTATTAGAAATTAATGATTCCCTCCCGATCGTAATCTAAAGTATGTATACAAAAATGCGTTAATTTCAGTAAGTATATTTTGCAGTAAAAAATTAATGTACTCTACAATGATAGTTATATGTCATAATTCGAATTTAAATTCTAAATTTCTTATCGTTTCACGTCGATATACTAGTATCACGTCGACATGACTAGTATCACGTCTATATACTAGTCAATTCGGATGTTAATGCGGTTGAATCCTTGTATGAATATTTCCCTAGGTCATGACAGCTTCTATAGAATGACTATGAGATACGTAAGAGATTCTATTCTTGTGATTACTCAAAGCTCTGTTAATTTTATCACACAAGAGGTAACATTACGTTCGTTCTATAACTGAGTCAACGCACTCTTACATGTGTAAATGCTTCTCTACATTTACACGTTACAAGAATGCTCCTCTGCATTGGTCGCCACATTATACCCCCAGGTAAACTTTCCCCACTTGGCCACTAGATGGGCCCTTTTTGATGGGGGTGAATGAACCATGGCAGTCACTAGTTTTTTTTTTTTTTTAACTGACTTTTGTCACCATGGAGATCAAAGAAATTATGGCTACAGTTTTGTGTTAAGCTGGGTTTTTTAATTGCTATTTACAAATATGGGATCGAAGATTCTAAAAAGAAATAAAATTAGAAAATTTAAATTTAATGAACATCCAAAGAAACAATATTTTCAAAAGTCTGAATTGTAAAGGCATTAATGACGATCACTAGTTTCTTTTTTCAAACTGACTTTTGTCACTATGGAGATTGAAGAAATTATGGCTACAGTTTTGTGTTAAGCTAGGTTTTTTAATTGCTATTTACACATATGGGATCGAAGATCTAAGAAGAAATGAAATTATAAAATTTAAATTTAATGAACATCCAAAGAAACAATATTTTCAAAAGTCTGAATTGTAAAGGCATTAATGATGATCACTAGTTTCTTTTTTCAAACTGACTTTTGTCACCATGGAGATTGAAAAAATTATGGCTACAGTTTTGTGTTAAGCTAGGTTTTTTTAATTGCTATTTACACATATGTGATCGAAGATTAACTAAGAAGAAATGAAATAATAAAATTTAAATTTAATGAACATCCAAAGAAACAATATTTTCAAAAGTCTGAATTGTAAAGGCATTAATGACGATCACTAGTTTCTTTTTTCAAACTGACTTTTGTCACCATGGAGATAGAAGAAATTATGGCTACAGTTCGTGTTAAGCTAGGTTTTTTTAATTGCTATTTACACATATGGGATCGAAGATTAACTAAGAAGAAATGAAATTAGAACATTTAAATTTAATGAACATTCAAAGAAACAATATTTTCAAAAGTCTGAATTGTAAAGGCATTAATGATGATCACAAGTTTCTTTTTTCAAACTGACTTTTGTCACCATGGAGATTGAAAAAATTATGGCTACAGTTTTGTGTTAAGCTAGGTTTTTTTAATTGCTATTTACACATATGTGATCGAAGATTAACTAAGAAGAAATGAAATAATAAAATTTAAATTTAATGAACATCCAAAGAAACAATATTTTCAAAAGTCTGAATTGTAATGGCATTAATGACGATCACTAGTTTCTTTTTTCAAACTGACTTTTGTCACCATGGAGATAGAAGAAATTATGGCTACAGTTCGTGATAAGCTAGGTTTTTTTAATTGCTATTTACACATATGGGATCGAAGATTAACTAAGAAGAAATGAAATTAGAACATTTAAATTTAATGAACATTCAAAGAAACAATATTTTCAAAAGTCTGAATTGTAAAGGCATTAATGACGATCACTAGTTTCTTTTTTCAAACTGACTTTTGTCACTATTAGAAACTACAAGATCTACACAATTAGAAAATTTAAATTTAATGAACATCCAAAGAAGCAATATTTTTAAAAGTTTGAATTGTAAAGGCATTATATTTTACTCTTAACAACAGTATGCATATATTTTAATTGACTATTTATAAACAGTACTCTGAACTATGCAGCATCACAAAACATAACTAACAGGTAGAAAAACGTCTTTTTCATTGTTTACCTTCAGGGGACACAATAATAAGATGAGTGACTTTTACGTTTTAAATCTTATCTCTTAAAAGAAAAAAAAATTTAGTTGATATTTTTTCTAAAAATTTAAAATTTTAAAGTTATAGCGATCTCTAAAAGTTTTAAATAATAAAGCAACAGTGTATAAATTAAAGAATATAATTATGATCATCATAAATTGCATTCAGCATACTTATATCCCGAATTTTGTATAAGTTTTATGCAGCACTTCAGTGTTTACTCAAAAACTTTTAATGCAAGAAATGCTAAACTTGGTCTTTTTTATAGTGATTCAATATGGGTTAAGTGTGGTAGAATAATATTCCTTTCAATATTTTAGTTTTTTATTGGTTAATTCGAGATTGTATGCTTTGTAAACATTATTTTGATACTTGTAATCACAGCTCATTTACTCTATAGAATATCAAGTGATTACTTTATGATGTGAACTAAAATTTTTATACTGATGTACATTCCAATTTATAAATACGAAGCGTAACTTAATAAACCAGGATGGCCAAGAAAAAACCACGATAAAATGAGTGATTGCTAATGACCGACCAAAGATGGCTTAGTATGTGGACTGATAGCACTCCCTCCAAGTCCGTAGCCAGAAATTATTTTCAGAGGGGGACCAAGGAAAAAGACTTTGTTTTATTGTGAATGATATTTCGGTAAAACTGCAGGTTTTCTTATGTATTTATACTCCTAAGTATCATAACACTATCAGTATCATAACTCCTGAGTATCATAACACAATGTGATTTTAAATTAACAAAATGATTAAAAAACGATATACAGAACAAATTTAAAGATTAGAACTAGTAATAAAGTATCTGCATAATGTATTTAAAAATAAAACTAACATTAAAAAAACCGTTTTTAAATTTACTCGCTTAAATTTCTTTCTCACTTAGATATATACCAAAATTAACTCTAATAGGTTCAAGCTATTATAGAAGATAAAATACTCAACATGGAGCACCCCAGGCAGGACTCTAAGGAATGGGGGTGTAGTGGATAAAAGCCTGATACTCCGTAATATATTTATGGCCGAAGTGATCACTTTCCGAGAACATTGTTGTCTATGCACAGCTAGGCATTTACACATTTTAGAATTTCGGGGAGGGACCGGCCCCCTAAATCCCCTCCCTTGCCTACGGCCTTGACTCCCTCTCATATACAACCAAACAAGTCATGGTGGTGGGAGAGATTCATATCCACGATCAAAATAAACATTAAAAATTTCACGCTGAATAATATTACATAAGCCAAATCGATAGGGAAACAATATTTTACATTTTAATTCAATTCTCATAAAAGAAATTGAACAATTAAGTAATAATTCATTACACACTTCAACAAATATACACATTTACAATCACGTGATTTTTAGTTACCTCTCTAATTAAATCGAAATCAAATACATTATAATTCCAATATAATAATAAAATTATTTCTTTTCACTTTCTGGCTGAATTCTTTACATTCAATATCAATCTTATACAATACTATATGCTCTTTTATAAATCATTTTTCCTTTATTAATATTCCCCGTGATTTTAAAACACTTATAGCACTGAAATTTATTTCGTCACCTACAACTGCCCACTTCAGTTGCGCACGCTGGCCGTCTTTCATGTTTGGAGAAAATTGTTCCCAAAACCATCGTTCACTCCCATCGATCACAATAAGCCATCCATCCTCTACCCAGTGATGATGGCTTGCAGTGGCCCATCATGGGCCAAAATGTAAAGGAATTATAACAATGTAGTTTTTCAACAGTTCAAAATATGTAGCGATGAACAATGATTTTTCATTAATTTTCAGACTCACAATAATGTTTGTATATTGTTGATCATTCAATCTGAGGATAAATCTGAGAATTTTACGATATCTATTGCGCATATATAATACCTGTTTTTATTTATGAGCTTTTAAATTTATTAGTAACAAAAATGATTTATGGATAGTTACTTTATATGTACAACTTAAAAATTTTAAAAATCGTTAGAATTGTTTATAGTTAACTGCTGTTGCACATCATATTAATAGTAGTACTAAGGAAGTATCGAACATTTATGATGTCGGGGACTTTTTTGTTATTCTTTTGATTGCCATATTGCATGGATTTTGAAATACGTTTAAAAATAAATTACTGGTGAATTAATATATTCTAAGAATAAAGATACCTGATGTTCCTGAATTTTTTGTAAGGTTATAATTTGTCCTCAGCAGAAAACATACAAAACAAAAATACAAAATAAGACATTTCATACAGGAAGCAAAGGGACAGAAATGTTTTAACCTAAGATAAAACTGTTACAGGAAAAATAATATGAAAGAAAGGAGACCTTAGCCCATATAAGACTTAGGCTAAAGGTCCTCTTCTCCCTGATCAATAAATGAAACTTAACTGCTAATGACCTTGATCTCCAAAATATATATTATTTTCAGAGACATGAAACCGTCTAATTTATTTCCCAACTTTTTCGTTTAAGCCACTGCCCTCTGATTTCGCAATAAGAGTAGAAAATGATGCAAAGCGAAATGCCGCCTGATTCTAAAAGATAAAACTTTTTGGTACTTTTGCCAACAAAATTTCCAGTCAAACTATCTATAGAAATTTTAATTTGTCCCAGCGATAAATATTTTACCTTGTAAGAATGCTTTCTATTGAAATAAAGTCTAATATTTTGAAAGATGATTTCATCTATTTTGTTTGGAATTTATGTATATAATGTGCTAAACATCAATAATTACTTGAAACAACTTCATAAGGAATAGTTTAGCTTAACCTCTTCCGGTACGATTTAATAATGAAAAACTGTGCGTGAAGTAACCATTTATTTTTTATTTAAAAAACTTGTTTTATTTTACAATTATTACATATTCTTAATTAAAATCCACTTTTTACATAGTGTTAAGTATCAGAAACGGTAAAATTAAGATAATAGTCTTCAAGCTAGTGGTACTTTTCAAAACAAAGTGCAAAGGAATTCTGAATTGTTTACATCGCCAGGGAGTCTCACTTCTAATTTGATTCTTGTAACACACACGGCATTTCTTAGTAGGTTTTCTTTTATTCTGACTCATCAATTTGGCAGTGACTTGTACCAAGAAACTTTAAATAAGCAATATGTAATAGTGACCTGGGATTTCCACAAGTAATAAAAGTGTTGCTAAATTCAGTACACTAGAAATTTTAAACTAAATTAATCATCATATTTATCAGTAACTTTAGTCGCATGACGAGTGTAGCTCGTCATTGTGCGGTATGGAATGAAAAACCAATGACGAGCTAGACTCGTCATTTTACCGGAAGGGGTTAACCATACACTAAATCTATGTTAAAGAGGTTCAAAGCTACTGATAAGCCAAAAAATGGACAAAAATTAACTTTTGTCAGCAATTAAAAAAAAATCTTTGATTTCTTTTCAGGTTTTTTTAAACCTGTTTAGTTGTATAGTTTACACAATAATACATAATATTCATTATTGAAAAAGTAATTTTATTAATGAGTATTAAAGATTTTCCCCTCGATATTAAAATGCAAAATATCAAAGTATTTTATATTCACAGTACACATTTTCTACAAATATAGTTGATTACAAGATATATTTACAGTGTGCAAAATTTGAAATCCACACATAAATAATTTTATATAAATATTGTGATTAGGTTTAAAATATAAAAATAGCCTAAATTTTTAATATCAAAAATTAAAAATTTTGATAATATAATGAAAATTAAATTTATGTATAAATTGTGATACTTATGTATTGTCTATTTTATAAAACCAATAGAAACAATTTATAAGATATCGTACGCACATATTAATAAAATGTGAAACCTTATAAAAAGCATTTTTCTGTTTAAGCTATGTATGAACGGGAGAGATTACGAAAGTAATTTAGTTCTGTATCACTAACTTTCCATATTAGATAAAATAAGCAAACGTAATGGTAATTGAATGTGCAAAATATTTGCTGTCTAAATATTTAAAAATCCCCTATATAATAATAACCTAAGTTATCTGTACGTCTGTCCTCGATTTTATGCAGCGGTTAGACCTGGAATGGATAAAGGCATCCATTCAAAGCGAATAAAGTTTATCTTCTCCTAAACTATCGATCCGATTCTAAAATAAATTGGTATAAATAGGCTTCATATCACAGCGAAAAATACTGCCTTCTTTAAAACGTTCGCAATCCACCCCTTCCCCTCTTTTCGAGCTTTTAATGCCATTATTTCAACTATTTTCCCCGGTTAAGAGCAAGCGATTCAATTTATCAATTCATCCCATAATAAATAGGTAAAAATAACATTTTTCTAGCATTATGACGTCATTCCTTTAACCATCTCATTGAATCATTTCTTATTTTAAATTATTTAAACATCGTCTGCATTATTTTCATTACGTTTTATCATCATTGAACTTAGATATGACGTAAATAATTTTCTTTCATGTTTGGCTTAAATAATGGATTAGCACATATGTGCTAATTTTAAATTGAATCGTCGATTATTTTTTGTTGCAATGACAATTTTATCACCGGTATTGACAACAAAGACTAGGAGTCTATTTCAAGGACTAATATATATCTAGCGTTTAATTTATATATCTTTGAAAATTAAGAAGTTTGCTCGTTTTTGTGTTTGTTTTTTATACATAACCATAGGGTTTGCGATCCATTCGCTCAATTTTGGCCATTATTAATATATATCGCCAAATAATCACTATCAATATTAAAACCTATGCTGTCCATCCTATGAAGTAATATTACAAGTTAAATTAAAGGTGGCAACTAACATGCGGTCAATAAAGATAAACAAATTATTCAGCGTGTACCAGATAATTTTCAGCCAAAAAACAAACCATTTTTTTTTACCTGCCTCATAAGGTACTTAACGATTTTGGAAAATTAAAAAAATTTACTGATCCCGTCATATGACGGGCTGTATGCTAGTTAAAATAATAATAACAATATTTTGAAAACTTAGTAATCCTATGGTTCCTTAAGAAAATTAGAAATTGGAATTAAAAGGGGTTTTACTTTTCAACTGTAGTAAAAGTAGACTAAATCAACCTTATCTTCAAATTTGAATGACTAACAAAACTGCTTATTTATTAAAGATTAAAAAAATATTACTGAGCAATAAATTATCTTTTTTCTCTGATTAGAAGAGTTTCAAAAGTTTTCTCGATCGAACAGAAAATTTTTAGAATGTAAAAATTTCAATATTTTTTTTCTTATTACAACATTTCCCTTTTACTCATACGAATATACATCATTTTTTAAAATTGACATTAAAGTAGCATGATCTATTTTTCAAATAATGAACTATAAAATAAGAAATGCTTCACAGAAAAACATTTAAACTCTTTTTTTAGAAATTAAAAAAAAATTAGCTGATAAATGTCACCTAGATTCTAGAACTTTAAAGTGTCTATTCAAAATAATAGGTATGTAAAATTTTTACCTTCAACATGAGGAGATGCTTGTAATGAAATAGATTCAAATTCCTATTAACTCGATTTTGAGTCATTGAAACTATATTTAATTCAAAAATATAATAATATTTATAAATAATTATTTAAGATGCGCATATTCTCGTGTATACGGGATTCAGCAGAACCATGATCGGAAAAGAATACTTTGAAATGTATAAAATTGTCTTGGTGCCAAAATGAAAATAAATAAATAAATTCGGGATTTAACGTTTAGAGTCTTTAACAAGTTGTAAATAAACTTTTCCCCATCAAAATAGAACAATAATTCATCACTTTAAAGACACATTACAATTGATTGAACTTCAAATAAAATAGAGTATATTTATAAATGCATTATTAGACAGAATCGATTAACCCCTTCCGGTAAAATGACGAGTCTAGCTCGTCATTAGTTTTTCATTCCATCCGCACAATGACGAGCTACACTCGTCATGCGATTAAAGTTACTGTTAAATATGATAATTAATTTAGTTTAAAATTTCTAGTGTACTGAATTTGGCAACACTTTTATCACTTGTGAAAATCACAAGTCACTATAAGGCGATTTCACGCAGTAGGGCAAATTCTCAAATTATGACAATTCTGGCTTTAGTTTCAAACGGAAGGGCAGTTTATTGTTTCTCTATTGGCTGTTGTAAACATGAAAATGAATGGGAAGGGCATTATAGTAGTTCGTGACGTTGCGACAAATTGCCTTATTGCATATTGTTTACTTAGAATTTCTTGATACAAGTCATTGCCAAATTAATGAGTCAGAATAAAAGAAAACCTAAGAAATGCCGTGTGTGTTACAAGAATCAAATTAAAAGTGAGACTACTTGGCGGTGTAAACAATTAAGAATTCCTTTGCACTTTGTTTTGAAAAGTACCACTAGCTTGAAGGCTATTATCTGTATACCTTATTAATGTTTTGCTTTGATATTTTCTTAATTTTACTGTTTCTGATATTATTTAACACTATGTAAAAAGTGGATTTTAATTAAGAAGATGTAAGAATTGTAAAATGAAACAAGTTTTTTAAATAAAAATTAAATGGTTATTTCATGCACAGTTTTTCATTATTAAATCATACCAGAAGGGGTTAACTGTAAAAAAAAAAAAAAAAAAAAAAAAAAATCACTGGAAATTTGTTAATTTTAGTCTTTTTTATTCAATTTAGAAAATTTTTGTACTACATAATCAAAGAACAGCTCTAAATTCTGCAAAAATTTAAATTTTTCTAATTTTTAAAAATTTATAGAACATTGCGTATGTTTGTTTTAGCGTCAGTTAAAAGGTACTAGTCTTTCACATACGGTACAATCCAAGATTAATTTATTTCTTGAGCAAAATCATAAGGAAGGAAGAAATTCTAAATCTTATAAATTTGCAGTTCAGTAAATTTTTAGAATTTTTTTTTTTCAATTACAGAATATTACAAAATTATATGTCTACTCAAAATTCCCGCACTTTTATAACAAAGAAAGTATTGATGCAAATTTAAAGAACATCTGTAAAATAAAAACGTTTTTTCACAGTTGATTCAAGGTAAAAAAAAAAAAATAAAAATGAGCATTTTCATACTCTTCGATTTTCCGGAATCCCGGTGTTACATAAATATAAATGCCCTTTTGTTTGTTGGAGTAATGCAGCGATTTCTATATTAGGTTTTTGGTATTAACTGTAAACAGTAAAATGTTAGTAAAAAGGAAAAAAATAGTAGACGTTAAGAAATGAATAAAATTTTTTGGTTTATTAGTAAAATGTCTCGTTGAAGTGAATTGTATGAAGTAGAAGTGAGAATAGTGTAGTTCTACTACGAAAGAGAAAAATCTGCAAGTGAAATAAATGTTCTCAATAGTTCTAAAACTGATATTTATGGTATTGTGGGTAAAAAGAATATTATGAAATGTGAAATGGATCAGGCTGCAAATAAAGATACTAGCAAATAATAAAAGCTGATAATAATACACAAATTTGTCATCTTGTAACGAAAACATGTTGATTCGTAAAACAGAACAACAAACAGGTTAACAAGTGTGTCATGTAACTGTGTGACGAGTTTTAAATCGAACGCTTAAGTTTTCTCTGCCTAATATAAAATCTCCAAGTACTGAAACGTCATAAAGAAGAACGTTTGAATTAGGCAAATGATTCCACGTTCTGGAACTCATATGAAAAAAAAAATGAAAAAAAAAAAAAAAAAACTCATGGTCAAGAATCTCGTAAGTTCTGCAGTCAGCAAACTGGGGCATAAGAGACAGTTCCGTTTATGGCCTGGGAAGTTTTCTTACATGAAATCTGATGACGTTACCACACAGTTACTTGACATACCTTTTTACTTTTCCGATGACTTATTTTAAGAATCAACATTTTTTTCCTGGTAAACTGGAATATTTGCCTATTTTCCCGAGATTTTTCACATGATGACATTATTTGCAGACTATTCATTTTGCAGTTTATAATATTCCTTTTTTATTACTTAAGTTATTGGGAATATCACTTTAAAGACTCTTAACTATCTTATTTATTTCACTTCAGACTATTCTTTAATGTTATAGAACCAAACTTTTCCCACTTTTACTTCAAATAGTATTTTTGTCGACGAATTTTTCTATTAACCCAAATATTCCCCTTCATTTCCCAGTTTCTAGTATTTATAACTTTTTACTAACTTTTCAGCTAGGATAGGTCACAGAGCTCTAAAGTCAACACAAAAGTAGTTGCCTTACTCCGAAAACAAAAGTGGTCTAATATTTATGAAACAATGTGATTTCGGAAAATTGTTTACGAAAAAGACATTCGATCTATTTCTATTTTCTCAGCTGAAAAAAACTAAGGTGCAACCTTTTTTTTTTACTTTAAGATATTTTTGAATAATGAGAACACATTTATGGCTGAAAAAAAGGAGCGATAAAGACAATGGAAGCAAATTTTTCTTCAAATGAATAGGATCATTGTTTGCTGATTATTTATTCATTTGGAATATCTTTTGGAGACAAAGTAGTTAATTCTTAATTTTTTTTTCATTATGAAAGAAATGCTAGTATAAATTCCACAACTTGTTGACCCTTTAATGTTTTTTCCTTTGTTTAATCCCGAATAATTTATAAATTTTTAAACTATCCTTCTTAACTCAGAAAGGGAATTGAGCCTTACGATAACAAATTTAAGCCATATTGGAAAGTGAACAATAGAAGATTGAAAACAAAAGTTATAAATCCTTTTTCAAAAAAAGTCCTTTATCAAAACGAACTTTAGGTTATGAAATCGATTTAAAAAATGACCAAGTAAAAGCTACGTCTATCTCTCTCTCCCGCAGAGTCCCAAGTCCACGATGAGTTGGAAAAAAAGGGTTGAGTGACCCAAATCGTGTCCAACCTCAATAGCCTTGTTTACGGTATTCTGACTTAATTTCCGGGTACGAGAGACGTAACGGTAAGTCTTACACACACACACGCATTGCCAACTGGGTCTCAAACACGTCTGTCAGATAGCTGACAACAGCTAACAGTTGTCTCACCTGAAACAACTGACCGCGCTGGCTCGATATCATCGATTAGACTTGACTGAACGAGGTTCAATTCAGTAGAAACAAGAGGAGAAAAAAAAATAAGGCAAGGCGAATGCCTTTCAAATTGTGTTTGCTAATAAGGCTCGAAATAAAACGGCTATTACAGAATCCTCTGCATAAACTGCTCTTAATAGATGTCTAGAAAGCATTCATTTTCTTAATATCTCGTGCTGTAACGTTACGGTTTCTTGTACACATGCGTCAGAGAAATCAAAGGGGTGTTAGAAGCTAATTGTTGTGCTGTTTATTCCTTCATTCCAGTTATTTCACATAATAAATATAGCTTAACTTCTTCCATCTTCTTCCTCTTAACAGGATATTTTGTTAATATCTCGTGTTGTAACGTTACGGTTTCTTGTACACATGCGTCAGAGAAATCAAAGGGGTGTTAGAAGCTAATTGTTGTGCTATATATTCCCTTCATTCCAGTTATTTCACATAATATAGCTTAACTTCTTCCATCTTCTTCCTCCTTGTTAACAGGCTATACTGAAGAGGACACAGTGTTTTATCGAAGCCTGAATAGTTATAGTAAAGTACATATACCAAAATAGCAATGTATGCTTATAGAATGATTTAAACGAAATTTACACATCAATTTAGTTTGCAGATTCATCATGAAGATACATACATGTATCTATCCATAAACGTTTTACAAGAATGGAAACCAGAAACTTGAGTAAATTCCACCATAACCATTTACTTATCTGTATACATCGGTAAAAATATATTTATATAATATACTAATATACAATTACTATATGCGAAACCTGTTTCGTACAATATCATTTTTAGACGACATTTCTTATAAATCTTCATGAGCATAACCTATATATTTAATATTTCTTATAAAGCAAAACAAATTCAAACATTCTAGTGCTTCATACTTAATTTGAAAAAAAGTGTCCCATAAAGAAGCTTAACAATTTACTAGCACGAAAAAAAAGGCATGTAAAAGCGCAAATTACAGCTTGCAGAAACAATAGGGGAAGGGAAATATCATTAATACCTACTATACACAATTCAGAACTATACCCATGAATTGTAGATTTTATAATTAATTAATAAAAGATCAGGGCTTAATATAAGTCCTATGGTAGGATCATTTGACATTGTACATTAGCACGAACGAGTAACTGTACTGGTTAATGGATAATTCAAAAAGAAAGAGAATTTTTTACTTCATTGAAGCTTTCCCTCCCCCCCCCCAAAAAAAAATGAAATTTTTTTTGTTACATGGGCTTTGGTAAACAAAGTGAAGAGCCATTTCACTTGCTTGCAATGCTTTCACAATGGAGATGTTACGATCACCGAATAAAGTGTACCCGACTAGAAAGCATGGCTAACCATCCTGCAATTACAAATGTAAAATGGTTAGCTATGCTTTCATATAAATTCATCTAAAATGGTCAGGCATGCTTAATATCTGGGTCTTTATTTGAAAATGCAATATTAGTAGTTAATATAAAATATAAAGTTTCATAAGAAGAATGATTCTTTGCATCCTAAAGTCAACCTTAATATGATGTGATCAATTCTTACATATGGACAGCATTGTTCATTTCTTTGTGATGTTTTTAGTTGTACATTGCGCAATGGCTGTAATCATGACATTAAATTTTCCTCCAAAGTTTCCCATAAAAGTTCTATATGATTTAGAATGAGATACATTTCAAGTATATTCTTAGAGTTATTCTCATTTTCTATCAGTTCAACAATATGTGTGGGATATATTACAGCATTATCATTCATACAACAATTGAACCAGTATAAAATGGAAGGAGTTGTTATTTTGGTCTTGTTTTTAAACGCGAATCTCATGACAGACGTTGATCATGATTGCAATAACCTTTTCTTGGCGATTACTTTTGGTAGCGTCTGCTAACAGGAACTGTGTTCCTACCTCTCTGAAGATGAGCAGATTTCCATACGCATGTGTGAGATTGACAATATTCTCAACTAGGTGGTGTATCTTGCTTCTCGGCTTTATGTATCAGTCTGACACTCCTGTTTTACTCGTTGCATGACTCATAAGATCACACGAAGTATAAAATAATGCACACGTTCAGTTGTACTTTTGCAACTGTTGTTGTATTTAGCGGTTTCTAGATTGATACCCATTGTGATTTATATCAGGTGAGATGGTGCATATCAAATATTCGATGGTTTCAGGTACCGCAGTAATTACACATTTAGTGCTCTGAATTCAACTGTAATCTCAGGTCACTTTATTCCTAGAGCAGCAAAAAGATGGCAACATTACCTGCAGTCTTTGTTCGGCTTTCAATTTACACTTTCCTTGCTATCCTTTCAAATAATGGAAAAAATTTACCCGTTTTTGTGTCCTTCTCAGGTGACCAAGTAAGAGGTAAAATTTCCTGAACCGTTTGAGTCCCAGAGAAAAAACACTGAAGAATTCCGAACAGCGCAACCGCGATTTATCCACATGAGTATGAAAAGACCCAAGCAGTGCTATAGCGCTTCTTTAATGTCGATAAATCCCAAGCGGTGCGATAGCACTTCTTCTATTTTATATTCTAAACAGATTTGCTCCAATATTGCACTAGTATTATAGTAGTGTGCCTATTGTAAAATGTATTATTTACATAAAAAGAAAAGCTGATGTACTTGCGTTCGTAAATCTGAGCACCTGTAACTTCTACAATCGATGGATCACCATCAGTGGTCCATAACGATCTGAATATGCTGGGTTTTCTCGACATAACAACTGAACAATGTAATCGCGCTGATTGGGACTCAGTCAAACGATTAATATTTATCCAGACCCACAAAATTGAACGAGTAATAAAAAACAGTGCTATTGGTCTTAAGAGATATTATTTTGTAAACGATTTCCATCAAAACTCTTCTTAATTTTATCTTTGAACTCAGAGAAAGAATGATTTAGCTTTTCACCTTCTATTACTAACGTTGCTATATTTTACTGCATATAAAAAGTAAATGGAATATAACATGAAAACTCTGAATAGATAATGTCTTTAAATATATGAAACAAAATCCAGGCTATTATAGCGTGAAAATAAGTCATCATCTAAGTAGATTATGAAATACAGTAACAGGTAGTCATTTGAGCAAGAGATCATCCTTTATACGGAACAACAACCTTATTTTGCATACGTATCCTCATTTATTTGATAGTTTTATTTCCGGAAGCGAGACTTAAAATAAAAATTAAGCCACGCCCAATGTTCTACCAAAAAGAACGATGAAATCCAGTGATACTATTTGCCGCGGGGATCATCGAGTTACTAAAGTTAATAGAACAAGAAGGATGATTCGGTTAGAATTCTTAAAGAATTTCAGCTGTTGAAAAATAAAGCATAAAGAATTATTAAATAATGGAGCACAATGTCGTGTTCCAGATATTGGACAACAGCCTTAAACACGATCTTTTAAAAAGGTAAACCTGACGAAAGGTGATTTGTACAACACCATTAATCTCAAACAATTTAAAAAAACAAAAAACAAATTGTTCTTTGTAAAGCAATAACAGCAAAGTTTCAAAAGCTGAAAAATATGCATGAAATGATTATAGAGAGGAAGTAGAGCGGGCAATCAAACTTTGAACATGATTAATATAAATTTGATTTTTCTTTACTGGCGTTAAACATTATCTCAAAATTTTAAAATGTCTTTTCAACAACGACAAATGTCAACAAGCTCCTTCGATTTTGATATCTAATAGGGCAAAAATGGCAGCAAAATTTGTAGATAATAAAGATAATTTAAAGTTAGTTTATTTATCAAACTTTTGGTGACCACGCAGTTTTACTGTTTTATAATATTAAATTAGAATCAAGTATAAATAAAATTTTAAGAACTTCATTATTTTTTCAGTAAGCATTTTATTACTAATTTCTTTTCTTGCAATCACTTCAGTTTATTCACACAGATGTAGTCTTAAAGATTTCTTTTCTTACAGAATTCTTATATAATCAAGCTGTGACCTTTGACAGTCTCATGACACAGGTGGAAATTCTGGATACATCCCAGTGTGAGGTAAGTCCATTCGTATTTTTATTCTCCAAATAAAATAATTAATAAACCTCTTAAAATCACTACACATTTTCAAGGAATAAAGGATTTATATTATAAAATCTCTGATATTAATAGTTTAATTATCCCTATGAGTTGATAAACTTTGCTAATGAAGACTTTTAAGAGTATGAGTTTTTACAAGTTCACACTTTGGAAAAACTACAAAACAAACAAAATCTAATGTAGCCTATTTAATCTGCAAGAAATTAAATATTTATTCTACTGAAGTAAATTTCAGAAAAAACATTGTTGGGGAATTTTATTTTTATATTCATATATTTTTATAACATTTGAAAACCTGAAACTAACTCAGTTTATTACCATTTTGAACGTTTTTATACGTTCAAAATGGTAATAAACTGAAATTTTAACAAAGAGAATAAAGATTATCCTGCTTACATGAATAAATATGATTATACTAAATAAAAAATGTAAAAATTATTAATTTTAGGAGCCAAAATTTTCACACAAAAAAAAAACTCGTTTACAATAGCAATAATTACTAAAATGTCATCCCATAATTCACCAGAAAAGGGAAAAAAGTTGTTTAAATATTTACAACTTACGTCACAGGAGTACTCATAGTTCTCTTTTATGTCTTTACTCTTCGCTCGTTGTCATTTTTGTGCTTACTGACAGAAGCCTCTGGATTGACGGGCTCGGCCCATATGGTCCAGTTGCAACACCACCTTTGATACCTTTGATGAGTACTCATAGATGGATGCATTACCATTGATAGCAAACTCAGTACTAGAGGGCTTGGCCCAGGGAGTACTGTTGTCAATTCGTCCTATGTGGCTCGTCCTATGTGGATAAAGTATGAGAGAAATACTTGGCCATACAGCTTATAAATATAGACATTAATTTCATTTCATATATATATTTTATTATATATCTATTCAAATCCTGAAAGTACTATATTCATGTTTTTTTCTTTCAATAGGAGAGGTGCTGCTTACAAAAACACATAGAGTGGGCAGATGCTTTTGTCGTCGTATACAGTGTGTGTGACAGAACTTCATTTGAAGACGCCCGACGGATATTGGACATAATTGGATTCAAAGGTACATGCCGGTCTCCAGCCATTCTGTTGGGAAATAAGAGAGATCTCGAAAGAGGTCGACAAGTGGCAGTAGATGATGGACATGAGGCTTCATTACAATATAGATGCCAATTTTATGAGGTATCGGCAGCAGAAAATTACGTAGGGGTCAGTTTGGCCTTCCAGTCGCTCATGCGCGAAGCAAGAGCTGCCCAGCAGTTAAGGACATTGCCCGTCAGGAGAAAAGCTGGACCTGCGTTATCAAAGATGATTGGAATGGTATTTGGTCGAGGGGACAAAGGGTCCTCAGACAGAAAGAAGAGACCCTCTTTATCTATATAAAAACTTATTACGCAGAATTTTTAGAGTAGAAACTTAGGGCTGTGTAGTTTGAGTTCCTTTTTATTGTGCTGTTCTCTATAGTTTTTCATTTTTAGATATAGAATTTTAATGTTATAGATACACGACTGCTTTTCATTCCATATATGATGACACGCCCTTACCACCACTGCACCAAACCATCGTAAAAGTTTGGCATTGTTATAATTTGTTTCAAAAGCACATCATGATAATGCAAAAACATGCCAAACTGCAATCATAAAATAACTTTTTCCATGAGTCTATGTGAGTTTTTGTTCAAATCATATTTTCATTTCATTTAAGCATTGTTTGATTAAGAAAAATTCTTAACTGTTTTCAAAGTTTTTTTGCCTTTTTATCCATGATCTCATGAAATGAAATTATATTTGAATTAGGCTGTATATGAGAGAATCTATTGCTTCGAACCTTGTTTAAGCTAAGTTGCTTTAAATGGACCAATAGTTTTAATCCCATGTTATTTTTCAAGTTCAGATAGTATATTAACGTAAATTGAGATGAGTGACATCTAGAGCAACTATCCCACATCAAAGCGAATCCTTCAGAGTAAAATTAAGAAATGTTATTCATAACCGTGGCTCTTAACCGGTGATACACAAATAATCTAATTGATGGCGGAGTCTTTTGTTTTTTTAATTTTGCAACCAATATAAATACTTTTAATTCAAATGTATCTTTTATATATAAATCATACATATATCCGTGTCGACTCAGGCACTTAGTGCTAACTGAACATTTCCAAAACTTTCAGATGCCTCATCAGAAAGCCATTAAATATTACGTCAGCAAGAATTAGATGATCTGTAATTATTTCTTTGGAACTTTTCTAACGTAAGACCAAATCTGAAAATAGATCCTAATTTATAATTAAAATCATAAAATATTAATAGCTTATTATATAATTTTGCTATGAATTCATTCGTGATTTGCATAAAATTTTATTTCACAATTCCTCCGGTAGCACAAAAATATCGGTTAAACAGTGGTAACTTTATTAAATTTCATTCTTTCAGAATACTTTTCTTATGAGAAATATAACTCTGTTTAAAGTCTTTCTCTTTTTTTTTTAACATTGGCAACATTAACTGATATATTTGCACTACCTGGGTTGTAAAGTTTGGGATAAACTTCATATACAACTATAATATAAAGTGGTATTGAAAAATCCAAAATTTTTTATCATTTTGAAAAGGTAAGAACCAGAAACATATAGATTCCAGAAAAAAGAACAGCAAAAGCTTTTAAAAAAATCATACAATTAAACATGAAAAATATATTCTAATGTAAAAAGTTATATGAATATCGACTTTGACAAAAAGATTTATTCAATGGTCTAGAAAAAAAAAGTACTGTGTATAGAATTTTTGTAAATATGGTAAGAAAAGAAGTGCTTTGGGACTGAATGGATAATACTGCAAGTATTACAGTATAAATCTTTATTTTGTACACAACAGTAGTTTTGTATAAGATAAATTAATGTTTATTTATATAAATAAATATTTTATAAAAACACTGTGTGCATTTCTTTATTGCAAGCTGAAAATTAACACCAAAACTGTTTCACCTCATTCAATGGTTAAGATGGGCTGGACACATAATCAGACTGAATGATAGGAGTGGATCGGGACAGCCAATTTCGGTGCTACAGTTCCAATGGGGGGGGGGAATTGCTTGGTTTACTTGCGCCATCTATTCACTAAAATATTGACTAAAACTATCCAAGTAATTTTGTAGGATCTTGGTCAGTTTTTGTATTATTTTATTTACATTTTTGACAATATTTTAAGTTAATTTTCTCCTTTTTATTTTTTGTTACTTGAATTTTAAACTTTTTTTCATTTTTATTAGTTTTTGTCGTTTTAAGTAAGTTTATAAAATTAATTTTTGTTGAGAAATGAGCTTGAGAAGTGCTGATATTTCTAATATTTTATTATATTTTAATAAAATTATATTTTAAAATTTATATTATGCTTATTTTTTATTTTTATAATATTTTATTTTATTTCTAATATTAATTTCTAATATTTTATTTACATTTTTACAATTTTTAAAATTAACTTTTATTTTTAACTGTCAATTTTTTTATTATCTTTTTCATTATTTTTTTTAATTTAAGTTTTTAAAATCAATTTTTGATATTATAAACTTTATACCTCAAGCTGTCTATACTGGGCAGTAAACAGCCTGATTTTTAAAGATAAAAACATTGTTCTGAAAAAATGTTATTCAACATAGTAATTTAGAAACTTACATTTTTCTATCAAAGAATATTCATAAGTTTAAATTTTACTATTCCTCTCAAAATTATACAGCAATATTGAATAATTATTTCACTTAGTAAAGAGTAAAAAAGAATTCTTCTTGAATATTCTTTGATAGAAAATTATAAGCTTCTAAATTACTATATTGAATGATATTTCAATGAGTAATTTTTTCATGCTTTAAGCAAGGCTATTTACTGTCCATTACAATAAACTGGGAACAAACGTTGTCTGAATCATGCAATGTGATTGCATATTTTTACCAGTTATTGTTAATGATTTTAAAAAGTAAAAGACGACACGAATAAAAACGAATCTTTCATTTTCATCTTATTCTCATCTCCCAGCCATAGCCAATTCAATTCAATAGTGTTTGCCCAAATTCATATGTATCACAGAACTAGAAGGCTAGGCTCAGGCAGTTCTGTGCTGATCCATTCTGTGATCCTGTGAACGAATAAATCTTATTTGTTAGAGCTGCACTATGTGATCAAAATCTGTATTGATTGACGTAATTTCTGTTCCATTCACCTTCCTTCCATTGTTTAACACAGTGTATTCAGAATCCTTGACACGAACTCACGATTACTTAAATAGTTAATAAATTAGTGAGTAGATGGCTCCAACAAACTATGTAATTTTCCCAGTGAAACTATAGCACCAAAATTGGCTGTCCCGATCCACTCCTTTCAATGATTACATATCTACAAAAATAAGTTTTCATGGTTAAACCAATAAGCACCAGAAAAGCAAACGGCCCAAACTCAGATGGTTGGACCTGATTGAGAATGGCTTAAAAATTATTAATTGGAAATCCAGGGCCAAGTGTAGGGCTACCTGGTACCGTATTCTGGTCCAGAATGTAAAAAACCCGGAATTTTGAAGAGGTGGGAATAAACCCGGGAATTTTGGGAAATAAACCCTGATTTTGAGAACTTTAGGAAGAAATCATTTTAACAATGTTTACATTTATTTTTTCAAAAGTGGCTATTTAAGAACTAGCATATTATTTCTATGAGTTTTTTTTTTTTACTTTTGGCAATATATATATATATATATATATATATTCAAGAAATAATAGCAATGAGCATTTAAAAGATTTTATAGTAGTACTTAAGTCATTAATGACCCTGTTAGTCTTATCAAACACATGACTGGTCGCTTCCATTTTAATAGCTAATATAATAATTATATACATTTTTGATCATTATTTATTGTGTAAATGGCTTTATGCTAAACTTTTTCCCCTCCTCTTATATTATAAAAATAAATATCTTTAACAGTTTATTATTTTATGTAATGCATATATCATTTAAAGGTGTAATCAAAGGACACTGTCATATTTTGTGTCCAATTCCTGGCAAACTAAAGTCACTTTCATTGCTTTAAGCCCAGATTTCTTTCGTCAGATAAATATATTTGCAAATTTTACTAATCACAAATTATTGATGCAGTAATAGTAAAATAAACTCCTCAGTCTATATATTTTTTAAACGGTTTTAGAAATTATCCGTTTAAAGGCAACAAATATAGAAAATAGAGTATCAATTTTATAAATAATGTATAATAAAAATTTTTATTGAAAAAATGTAAAAAATTCTATTTTCCAGTTACATATTTTTTGTACTGAAGTACATGGATTTCAATCAATCTCACTGCTAACATGGTCATGGGTATTTATAAGCGAAGGGAGAAGAGAAAAAAGGGAATTTTTACACATTAACATTAAGGATTAACGTTAAGGAGGAAACAAAGTATAAGTATTTTTGACTGGGGAGTGGGGGGGGGGCAAATCACTTCTATAGAAACAATAAAGTAAAATAAAAATAGTTTAAAAATACACTGAGAACATTTAAATTAAATTTTATTCTGAATTTTTTCTTAAATTACCACAATTATTTACTTAGTCAACTAACAGGTGAAGTATGCTCTCTTCAGTATTGCCTGTCTTTTCGTCCACGTTTAATAGAAAAAATATTACATTTTGTATTAGTTTTAAGAAGCCTTAGTTTTAACTTTCAACAGATGTTATGTGGTATCGCAGATGCTATGAATTTCATTTCTAAGCATTTCGCTACCCCTAAAAATTGTAAATGAGCTTTGCCTTTTTCAGTGCCTTCCTGTAGTATGTGTTTAAAATAGATTACGAAGTTTCAATCTGTTATTTTGAGTTTCAGAATCTAGACAATATCACAGCAGGAGATTATTTGCATTAGAGAGAACATTCTGTATTCTTCGATTCGGTTTCAAAGTAAATAGAAAGGACTAAGTCAACTCAGAAACTTTAATTTTATAACTAACTTTGACTAACCTTTTGACTTTTATTAACCAATGATGATAAAGATACTCTCTTCTTCGAATATAAACTACTATGTGGTTTCAAACAAAAAATATCTGAAAGCAGGGAAGAAAATTAATCATACAGCCTTAAAAACCTTTTACAAATTAGCAGCATTTGTACTAAAAACTAAATTTCTAGTAATACTAAAGCTGCTTACATTTTCTTATTCCATCCCTGTTGTTCCGAAAACCCACGGAAGACATCGAATCAGAAGATAATCACAAAAAAACAGTTTATTCACGAACACAGTACATTTAACACAAAAAATTTATTCACAGTTTCTTAAATACTCGACTCATGATTCATCTTAATATTTCACAGTATGATGAATTTAAAGGTAGTAATTCACCGATAAAAATATTCTTAATATCTCATTAAAAATTCTCAATTCTCTAAATAAAATAATTATAACTCAGAAACGAAACTCACTCTCGCATTTCTTGTTCTATTTTTATATTTTTCTTTTGAACCCACCGGTGTTGCCAAACAGAGGCATGTAAATTCCTCGTGCGTTAAAAAAAATAAACCATTGAGTCAAAGCATTTACGAAAAATATAGAAAAAGGTTACTTTTCTCAACATCCTCCCACCTAAGTTTACATTTTTCTTTCAAAAAAGGTTAACTTACAATAAAAAAAATGCACAGAAAAAATCTACTTAAAAAATTTTCAAGAAATAAAAAATAAATTTAGAGCAATTTAAGATGAGAGATTTCACATCTTAAGTCCAAAACATACATAAATCAATTAACACTTAATTTTTAACATATGACTGAAAATAAAAAAACCTTGAACACATCAAATATTACAACACCACAAATTACTTTAAACATACGCTTCATTAAAAAATAAAATTTTAAGAAAAGCAGGAATTTTTAGAGTCACAAGTCTAGTTTGTCTGGTTTCTTAGTCGAACGTCCATGGCGGGTCACTTGATTTTTAGGTATGGCCTTCAGTTCACCAATATCTTCTTTGTCTCCAGGAGTCACACATACTCGCTTAATCTTCTTTTTCACTGAACACAATTCATTTTCAATTGTTTCACTTGACGAGAGTTCTAAAGGATATATCTTTTGAGCTGCTCTGTAAAATTCTCCATTTTGTGTCCTTACTTTGACTCGACGAATGATGCTATCAGCACCTGGAAATACCTCGACTATTCGACCAAGAGGCCAAGATTGCTTCTTCTTATCATCGTCTCCAATAAGCACTATATCTCCTTCTTTTAAAGGAGAAAATTTGTTATTTATTTTCTTCGTGTAAAGTGCTCCCAAGTACTCTTGTCGAAACCTTGCTCGAAATGCTTCTCGAATAGACTGAATATAACGTAACCTGCGACGTAAAAAATTTGGATCAGTATTAGTTCCGATATCTGGTATAGTAGTGTTTTTGATTTCTCTCAGAAAATCAGCAGGTGTTAGAGCACTGAGATCTGGGTCAGACGTTACAGAAGTCAAGGGTCTATCGTTTAAAATTGCTTCACAATTACACAATACTGTGATCATTTCCTCATTATTTAAACTTGCTTTCCCTAAAGTCTTTTTCAAAACATTCTTCATCATGCCTACCAGTCGCTCCCACCATCCTCCCCACCAGGGTGCTGCGGGTGGAATAAATTTCCAAATTATTCTCTGTTCTTTGGCTTGTGTAAATATCTTATCAAAGTCAATAGATGCAAAAATGTTGGCAGATCCTGTGAAGTTTGTACCATTATCACTGTACACTATTGATGGTTTTCCTCTGCGAGCAACAAAACGGTGAAAAGCCAAAAGAAATGTCTCAGTCGATAGTGATGTAACTAACTCGAGATGAACAGCACGATATACTGCACATGTGAATAAGCAAATCCAAGACTTTGAATTATCTCGTAAAATAACTGGTCCGGCAAAATCAACTCCTATAACTTGGAATACGTTTGAGTCTTGTACACGATCTGCAGGTGGCGGAGCAGTTGGAGGCTTGTTATTCTTTGCAGCATATCTTTTACAAATAATACAAGATCTAATTACAGATTTATTTTACTGTCCTTCTACCACAAAGAATCCAAAATCTTTCTCTCAAAGAATTCAATGTATGTGATACACCAGCATGCCCCTTTTTTTTGTGTTCCTCTAACACAAGAGCTTTAACAATTGGATGATCTCCTGGTAAAATTGCAGGCATTCTAAACTCAGTTAAATCTTCTCTTCTTAACACCGTGGTTTTTAACCGAATAATTCTTTCATCAAGGAATGTATCTAAAGTTTGCAGTCTCTTATCATTATTACTCGTGAAATATTCTTGCTGTATCAAATATATAATTGTCTTCTCTGCTTCTTCTATATCTTCAACAGTAAGTTCTCCCACCCTCTCAAATCAAATTTTCTCTTAGCCATAACACTCGTGGCTACATCAATAAAACTTTGCAACTCAGATTCAGTCTCAACACTCGTGACGCAGTTATCCACATAAAAGCTATCAATTAATTTCTCTATTATCTCTTTTGGATAGACAGATTCTTCCAAAACAGTTTGCAAATGATATTGAATTACTGCCCCCAGTAAAAAAGGGCTACTTGTGACACCGAAGACCACTCTACAGTGGCGATAAACCTTCAACTCTTTGTCCACATTCATCCACAGGAATCTAAGAAAGTTCTTGTCATTCGGAGAAATACTGATTTGTAGGAAGGCCTTTTTTATATCTGCTATCACTCCGATTTTTCCTAATCTAAATTTTGTAAGTACTGTGGGGATAAGTTCCATGAGATTAGGACCTTTTTCCAAACATTCATTCAGACTGGGCGATCTCTTTATCTTAGCCGAGGCATCAAATACTGGACGGATTCGAGTCGTGCTGTTTTCCTTGACCACATGTCTATGAGGAAGGTAATGACATGGCATGTTTCTCTCAGCTGCTGGTACCTCTTCAATGACACCCTCCTTCAACCATTCTGCGAACACTTTTTCGTAGGCTTGATAGAGGCCATCAGCTTCCAATTTTTTCAATGTAGAATGAAGTCTCTTGAGTGATAACTCATAATTATCTGGAAGTGCACGGTGATTTTCTAGCCAGGGCAGATTTACCATAAAACGCTCTTCTTCCACTTTTACTGTATTTAAAAAATGTGTTTTAGCAGCTTCTTGGAGCTCTTGCTTTGATTTATTCTCTGAAGGATCCGTTATGCCTAAACTATCCAAAGTCCACAAATCTGCAATAGTTACATCTTGGTTTGTCATGGAAATCAACATTAAACATTCACTGGAAGTCACGGTTGGTGTACGACCCATAATGGTCCATCCTAATCTCGTTTCTATTGCAGCAAGACCACTAGGAAGAAGCTTGTATCCACCAGTCATCAGCTTTCCAGCAACATCGGCTCCTATCAGAATCTCGATTGGGGCTCGATGATCATCATCAACATCAACGCTGAAATCTGAAAGTTCTTGATCACAAAACTCATGAGTTGTAGGTGGCTTCGTCTCACATATTACAGGCTGACTTAACACTTTGAAGTTACAATTATAGTCTCCATTAACACTTGTTAAAAACAGTTTGAATACATCGTGCTTACACACACCTGTATTATTGCCTCCAAAAAGGGCATGTTGAAGATACTCAAAACCGTCAACTTCATAATTCATATCTCTGGCTGTGTCTTTTAATATATAGGAACGTTGTGACGCAGAATCAATTATGGCTCTTGCTCTACGTCTCTTTCCATTTCCTCTAATAATGACCATTAAAGTTTGTAACATCACATTGGGCGACTTAGAAATGTTTGCCAGGGCCGTATCTTTCTCAGATTTTTCTTCTGAGGCAACAACTTTATCAGAAGAGGAAGATTTTGACTGCATATTTCTGCACAGTAAAATGTGGTGTCTTTTCCCACAGCTCAAACATCCAGCTTTCACATTACACTGACGAACCTGATGTCCTGATCTGAGGCATAGAAAACAGCAATGGGATCTTTCCACAAGTATTTCTCTCTCTTTAAGTGGTAATTTCCTAACTTTTAGGCAATCAGCAGAATTGTGAAAGTTAGAGCAAAATATGCATGGTCTCTGCCTGTGTGCAGAAGTGAAAAGGTCAGCAGCTGTCGGTACTTGAGAAGTATTTCCAAATCTCCATTTATTATTAACGTTTTTGTCACCGTATGATTTATTTTCTCTTTTCACAGTTTGTCTTGATTTTGAAGAATCGAAAGATTGGGAAGCCAAAAGTATTCGTTCTTCTGCCTCAACTTCGTCTTGTAAAAAATCTAAAATAGAGTTAAGATCACTTTTTTCAACAATTGTTAAATTCTGATCATTATTCACAGAATCTTCTCGAAATCTTCGATTATTAGATCTATAGCGTTCCCAGGCTCTCAGAGTATCTTCAGGTAAAGAAGATTCAATTAAAGGGAATATCATAGAAGCATATTTGTCTCGCGTTACACCTAAAATTTCTAATGCTCTTAATTTAGTCTCTAACAAGTCGTACAATACTCTCAGTGAATTCTTGTTCTTCTCCTTTTGAAGAACCAAGGCAAGCAAGTCTCTCACATAAACTTGAATCAATAACTCATCTTTACCAAAACGACTCTTTAATTGATTTATAGCTTTTTCATAACTGTCACCACCGGGGGGAAAACTTCTAATTAATTCGTCAGCAACACTTCCTCTAACCATGGCTTGTGAAAGATACGAAAATTTATCATGCATATCTAAACTGGGATCTTTATCAATCTTCTGAAACTGTCCCCAAAAACCTAACCAGTTTCTGATATCACCATTGAATGAGGGAAGCTGAATTTTAGGATAACGTAATAAAGTATTTTTCTGAGACACATCAACATTAGAAGAAGACACGGAAGACGTCGAATCATCTTTCTCAGCCACGGACAGCTTTCTAAATTTCTGTTCAAAATTACGCCACCGATCAATATAAATTTCAGATTCGTCAAATTCAGCCTCAAGTTCTTTCTCAGTAATAGCTGTATTAGAAAGTTGATCTCTAATTTTCGTTTCATTTTCAATCATCAAAAGTGCTTTTTCTTCTATGATCTTAAGTTTTAAAAGTTTATTTTCATCACTTAAATCTAACTCTTTTTCTTCAAAATCGTTACAAGCTTTCGAAAATAATCTCCTGTACTGTGTTCTCGCTTTCTTTAATGCTTCCATTTTAATTAAAATGTTCTCACTTAAACTTCTAGTTTCGATTTCGTAATACACGAAAATTGTTCAATTTAAAAAATATAAATATAAAGTTCAGCTTACTCATGCGATAAAAAATCCTGTCGCGGACGCCAGATGTTCCGAAAACCCACGGAAGACATCGAATCAGAAGATAATCACAAAAAAACAGTTTATTCACGAACACAGTACATTTAACACAAAAAATTTATTCACAGTTTCTTAAATACTCGACTCATGATTCATCTTAATATTTCACAGTATGATGAATTTAAAGGTAGTAATTCACCGATAAAAATATTCTTAATATCTCATTAAAAATTCTCAATTCTCTAAATAAAATAATTATAACTCAGAAACGAAACTCACTCTCGCATTTCTTGTTCTATTTTTATATTTTTCTTTTGAACCCACCGGTGTTGCCAAACAGAGGCATGTAAATTCCTCGTGCGTTAAAAAAAATAAACCATTGAGTCAAAGCATTTACGAAAAATATAGAAAAAGGTTACTTTTCTCAACACCTGTATCTGAAGTGAAAGTTGGCCATTACTTATGACTAATGTTATGAAACGACTATAATCGAAAACGACAAAGATGTAATGAGAATTAAGATATTACCATGCTTGTTTCCAAAATTTTCAATAGTCTACCAGTAGGTTGGTTGCAAAAACAAAAGCAAATTTCTCGAAATCGCACCAATTGAAAAATAAGGCCAAAATTTTAAACATATATATATATTCCCATATTACATTTAAAAGTTCAATAACATCGAAAATTGCGAATAGAATAATAGAAGAGCCCAGAAATAGCTTACCACGTTCCCAATGAAGAGACAAATTACATATATTTCTTGAAAATATAACTTTTTCTTTTGTTGTTATTGTTTGAAAACTTTTATTTTCAGTACTTTATAATAATTAAGTATTTGAAACTTTTTTAAAAATGGAATTGCAATTTATAAAAATGTTTTTTTAACAGTTACTTAAATTTTATATAATTGATTTTACATTGCGTTGATATGTTTATGAGAATAGCATGATGTTATGATAAGACATAAACAAATACTTTAATATAAGTGTCTTGTTGTAACTAGGATTTATATTAGGCTACAGCTGTTTGAAATGTAGAAAACCGAAAAGAGAGAAAATAAATGCAACTATATTTTGGTTAAATACAAATTTTAAGGTTCTGGATGAGCGTTGCAAATTGATATAAGTTTCTGCTACTAGGCCTTTTATGACCAAAAGGACCATCAAAAATTGACACAAGAAAGAATCATTGTTATCAGATCCGCTCAGTGTTTTGAAACAAATTTTTAAATACAATTTAACATACTCTGTTTGGCTGAGTGATTAGATCGTGAGAATTGGGAAAGGAAATATAATGTCCGGATTCGATTGTGGACGAAAACAGTAAATATGTTCAAGCTTTCCTTCAAGCAGGTCGGTGTTCGACTCTTTGACATACAATGACATTCCTATCCAGCCTCTTATGGCCGTGAGACCCTCCAGGCTTGGGCTACCCCACTCGGCCGATGTCTGTCAAAGTGCCTGTCGAGCAGCAGGCGAGCGAACGCAGCACAGTAGCTGTCCTGGAAGGAATTTGGAAAATTACTGGACTTCTTAATGACAACGGAACTACTGAGGGGAGGGGAGAGGTGCTAAAGACAAAAAAAAAAAAAATTTCGAGCTGTAGTCTTTTTGGATAGGCTGCAGCGGTGAGCCCCAAAGGTCGTAACTTTTGTCTATGTGACCAAGTTGCCAAGCCACTCATCCATGCAGACCTAACTTTTTTATCATACCCTTCCCGACCTTGATCCATGTCCGCCCTGGTGAGTGTCCTACTATCAGGCTGTGGGTTTCGGAAATCATATCGTCCAAGAGGTTGGACATCCTGGGAGCCCGAATGAGAGTTTACTCATACTACTCGGCAAGGGGGGGGGAATAAAATGGACAGCTAGGTGACGAAGCTAAAATGGATTGGATAACCTGACCAGAAAAGAAAGGAAGGGTAATGAAATATAAGGAAAACGGACTTACCCTTGACGGTCTAATTTTGATGCTGGGAGGGAAGGAAGTGATAGTCGCCTTGCCCCGTATCATGGCTATTGTGTTGCACCTTGTCGAGGATTAAATTAATAAAAAAATTAGATTATAAATTCTGGGATAGGTGGGCTGGGCCTAAAGGTCGATTGGAGAGGAGTTTGTTTAGGACCGTGAATGCCAGAATGACCCAAGAAATGTGGGCTTTGTTGTGTCACGGATCTTACCTGCGACTTTGCCAAAAAACAAAGGCGATTATTTTTGAGCCCAGTTTTACTGGATTTTTTTTAAAGATAATATGAACTATTAATTTAGCTTATCCAACTAACTAACTAACCAACCCACAACCAATCTCAACTTTTAAATATTATATAACAAGTATGTCGGTCGATACCAACTCTCCCTATATCTATCTATCTATCTATCTATCTATCTATCTATATATATATATATAAATTTATTAGAAAATTAAATGCATTTTAATAATTATTTGATGATACATCATTTTAAAGAGAGGTATTTCAAAACAATATTAAGAACAGTAATCCGGATGACAATTTGAAAATTATGTTTAGTTTTCTTGATTACAACATCCATATGCAGAATAAATAAATAAATAAAAAAAAAGTAAGATGTCAAATTCCTAAAAAACATATTAGGAATTGAATAATCCTGAATATATGGTACATCACAATCAAAGATCCATTTGCTTGATACCCATGGAAGGACATAGGTGAAAAATATGCCACAGATTTTATGGGGCTCTTCAGCACAAATACAAAGCATCTACCATGGGTGGATTCTAAGAAAATATTTTCTGAAAAAGTATATGCTACTCATGTAAAATAAAAACTGTATTAAGGTTGGTTTCTAGATGTTAAAATTAGAGATGGATGATATTTGAATTTTAATATTGTGATTCATTGTTTACCATATATCAATATATTAATATGTTCTAATATATATTACCTTATTATAGAGTTACAAATATAAGTGTGTCCTGTATAAAATAATACAAACGCATATCAATGTGTGTGTTGGTTATCTAGAAAACAAATTGAATTCCTTAATCTGAATACATAAATTTAAATTTTAACATTGCTTTAAAAAAGAAAAAAGGGTGAGAAAAGATATAAAACTTTCTAATTATCTTCAAAATTCATTTATATATTTTTTTATTTGAAGCAAAAGATGGTTTTAAAAAACTTCTTTTTAATTTTCAGAAACAAATTTAATCCAAAATTCTTTTCAAATTTTCAAAGGAAAAAAAAATCTTTATGATTTTTGAAACAAACTCATAAATTTTCGGAAAATTTTGAATATGAATCACCTCTGGCATCTACTTATATTAGATTTCATTCTGCATGCATTACATCTTTGAGAGACAAATACTGTTTTATATATTTACCTTATTACTGTAAAAGTTAATATATCCACTTATATTTCAAATAAGATCTTATTTAATATAACAGATTATAGATAGTGGAACAAACAATTATTAAAACATTTCAAGACTTGTTTTTAAAGATAGATCTATAAAATGGTTATTCGTCCTATTATCATCTAGGTATGGAGGCCCAGGACCAGACTTAACTGCATTAAATCTGATCTTAACAAGTTACAGAGAATGACTATTTATTTGAAAGGCTGTATTAACCCCCACTATTGTCCATTAACTTAATTGGACCTGCTTCCTTTGCATCTACAGATTAAATCTGAGGTTATAATCTGTATGAAGCACTTTAGTTAAAAGATCTAGTTTGGGTTTTTGCACTGTTTTAGAACTGATACATAATTCAGTAATCTTATTTTCTGTAATGACTACAGATAATCCACAGTAGCTGGAAGATATGTATTCATAGATAAAAGTATCATGAAATTCATTAAAAAGGTTTAATAGAACACAACTTTAGAATAACAAGATTCCTTTCACTACAACCCATTCAAAAAGTTTTACATACACACTGAATATATTGACAGATTGAATACATGGAAATGTATTTTCTCTAAAAAAAATTACTGACAGAAATTGATCAATTTCTTCATCATCAAAACTCTTTTAAGAACTTACATTCAGTTCATTTTAAGACAAGGTATAAACCAACCCTGAAAGATAAACTGAAATAAGTAATTCAGTTAACTATAAATCCAGTCTGTATGTAATGGTAAAATTAACTATGACACAAAAGCAAAGAGACTATCACATCAGATTATAATAAATATTTATCTGTCATGAATTTTATCTGTACATAAATGGAAGTTTAATTATATATACACTCAATCAAGAAATGGTATTTTTTTTAGAAACACAAGATATTTAAAAGGGCAAAATATATGCAATAAATTTGCTACATTACACAGACTGATTAAAATTCTAACTTGTTTCTAAGACCGAAGCACACAACTTGATTAATTGCACAATTTTCACAAGGCAGGCTCAAAACTCAATTTCAAAGTAATTTTCTTCTTCACTTAATAAAAATAACTAGCTTTCAAAGGATCTTTAAAAACTATGATCTGTATTAATAAATCTTTAAATGCATACAAATGCAAACTATGTTCTGCATTAATAAATCTAAATACATACACACTTTTAAAAAAACTTAATGACAAGAAACTATACCTAAAACCTACATGTATAAAATAGACTGTACAATGTTCTAAAGAATAAAGACTCACTTTCTATACAAAGGAAAGTTCAAATTTGTGCTTTAAAATTATTCAACATTTTAAGTTACATTCTCAAAAGCACAATCAGTATTTTACAGTCTTGATTAAACTTAATTTACGCAGAACATTTTAAAATTACTTTTTAAAAGAAATTATTACAAATTGCTTAAAATTCTATACAAATTTTTGGTCTTTCCTAGATTCATTGATCAGGCACTGCAATTATATAAAATTCCCATTTGATATCAGCAAGAAGAATAAATCAATATCCATAAAATACAGGGGAATGTTGAAGAGCAAAATACCTGTTTCATTAGAAAGACATTCAGAAAATACAGAGAATTATAAAAGAGAACAGTATTTTGAAAATATGGCTGGTATCTATTCATATACAGCACCATGGTTTCACACAACTATATACAAAACGAATTTTAGAACATAAAGACTTAAATTTATAGGTTAGAATATTTATTTCATAACAAAAAGCAAAATTTTCTTTCAATACATAGAATACTAAATTTACAAAAAAAAAAAAAAAATTACCAAACAATCAATTTTACCTACATAATTTGAAAATAACAGAAGTGACTTTTTAGAGAATGATTTTCTACTTTCATTGGTGAATTATTTCAAAGTAATTAAAACTTTTTACTAGTTTAAACATTAGATAAAGAAAATATATATATATAAAGCTCCAAAAGAGATGGAAAAAAAAGAGATCCCCCCCCTGTTTTTGATAATAATCTGATGCTACAACTACATGAACTAAAAGAAAAATCAAAATGTATTCTTTTATTGTTCTTATAGATTTTTGACTAAAGTTTTGTAATAAAAACATTTAAATTTCATTTGTCAGTACAACATAAAATTGTTCCAATTAACAAAATTCTAGAATTTAATTTTAACTTTCACAAAGCATGCAACTCGGGAATGAATTAGGTACTAAAATACATTCAGAAATCTTAAATTAGCATAATTAATCTTCAAACGTTGGATAAATAGCCTACTCTTATACTTTTTAATTTTGACAAATCATGAAACAAAAATGCCTGAAAATTAAATTCTGCAAACAAAACACTTAGCAAAGCAGCAGTTACACATGTTTATTTTTGTTAGCCAAAACTGATTTAATTTTTTGAGCTAATTTAATGCAGAAAGATCTTAATTCCATTCAGATGAAAAGAATAAATTATGTAGTGAATAAGATACAACAAGCAATGGGATAAAAAAGTGTTTCTTCATTTTTTTCAGATAACTTCCAGCTTATCTGGTCAGAAAATGACAGATGTGCTTATCCAAGCCAAATTGACAATGGAGAGTGAGATACAAAAACCATGCATGAAATGAGTAACAACGCACAAGATTAATGTAAAGCAACAATGTTGCTGCTGTGCTGAAGAAATTTGACACTTGAAATTTTATGTGTTCGTTGTAGAACATACAGTACTTTTACTTTATATTGTTACTTAATATAAACACAAAACAGAAATCCAATAACAAGCTCTTTTTGTACACTTAACTGCATCTAAACTAAGAAAGTAGTTCCACAAGGCTTGGTTTACATGTTACTGATATACACAAAGCTTTTATACCCACTTTAACTGAATTTTCTTTCCTTATTTGAAAGAGCCTTAATATTAGTTATATTTCAGGTAAAATTAGTAATAATGAGTTTAGTACCAACACAGGTATATTAACAGAAGAAAAAAAAATGTTCTCATTTCAACCAAACAAATTTGAAAATTAGTCACTAGTAGTTTAATAGCTTGTCATTATATAGTGTATAATTCTTTTAGTTTTAGCAGTTCATCGAGACTATCAGAGTATAAAGAAAACCTATCCCAAACTAGTTTTTACAACTATTTCAATTTAAAAATAAGAGGAATCCAGATTAATGCTCTTTTTATTTGAAGTTTTGTAACTGACATTTTCAACTTTTCTACAATTGATCCACTAAATAAAAATATCCTTTATATAAAGCTACGAAATGTCAGTATAAATTTTAAATAGCTAACATGGAATTCCAAAACAATCTTTTTGAAACCACTGCACATAATTTGCCAAATAGACACATTCCCAAACAATTTTCTATAAGCTTATTAATAGTAGCCAAAAGCAAAGATTAATCACATCGAAACTGATTCTTCTGGAAATAAAGTATGCAATAATTGCATAGGTTTAGTGCTAATATCTTAACAAAAATTTCCAGAATCAAATTCAAAGCATTTGGTCAGAGGATCTCAAATTATTAATACCTTTATGGGCACATGTGCACCTGCAGAGTTATTTCCATGTATTCACAACTAAGTGTTCTAATAACAATAATAAAATTACTGAAACTGATAAATCTAAAAGTAGTACTTCTTAAGAAGCATCAGCAAATGCAGAATTTTAGATCATTTAGGAGGCATCATATTCAAATCTCCCAATATGGATGCAAACTTTTGCAATTTAACTGAGCATAAAAATTAAAATTTTTTGGGAAAAAAAAAGCCTTCAAAATTATTATTTTTTATCTTACATATTTGTGCAAACCTTTATTTTATACCATGTATGTATATCAGACAAATATCAGATTTCAACTTCAAAATAAAAAATGCTAACAATGGTGGTTGTTTATGACTTCTAAACTACAAGAAATTAACAAATGAAATACAGTGTTAAAGATAGCATAGCATATTAATTTGACTTATAACAAAATGTACGTTATATAAAATGATGTACTTTCTTTTCAAACACAACTGGCTCACCATTATTTTCTTACAATCTCAAATGTGCCCATGTCACAGAAAGGTAGAGAACCTCTACATTATATAATAATTGCATCTCACAACTGTTCCCCCTCCAGTTAGAGTGAACCTTAGTAAGAAATAATCTTAGAATGGAATACTGCAGAAAAATAATCATAATTAGATCATACAATAGAATCATAGTGATGAAATATCTTAAAGTTTTATGTATGGCATGTAGTGATCAGATTAAATTAAATGCGTTTTTGAAGATAATCCACAAAATTTGGAAAATATTGAAAGATGAATATAAATAACATAAAAATACAAAAAGCAAAGATTTTAATGCTAGTAATTGTTAACTTGTCTAGAAGAAGGAATAAGCAAATAATTATACTTATTAAATAACAGAAATGGCAAACAGCATTTAAGAAAAAAATTTCTAAGCATAAAAAAGCCACAGAAATTTAAAAAATAAACATCTCCCATATACAGGACAGTTTGGTTTGGTTTTTAGGAGTTCTATGGTCTACTTTTTGCAAAATGAGGGCTAATGAGACTGGGACCTACTGCTTAAAACCAATTCCGAACGGCTACGAACATCCATGCCACAGTGGGATTCGAACCCACGAACTCCAGTTCTGAAGGCCAGCACCCTGACCATTCGGCCCATATACAGGACATACAGTAGGATTACTTCAGAAATCCTTTACTTTAAATGCACTAAATGCCAATTGTAGCATTTTTTTTAAACCTCCAAAATACTTTAACAAGTCTAAAGGAGTGTGTGCGTGTGGGAGGGGGAATCTTATACAAAATAAACTACTCTAACTGAATTTTGAAATGTTTAATTAAAAGAAAAACTTCAACTAGAAATATTCTCCTTTCATGTATAAATAATCTATATGCTTAGAGGAAGAAATTCAATATTTATTTGCTTGCTTAAAAACTTTCTTCATTTACATTTTTAATATAGGTATGCTATGCACCAATACACATATTAACTATGGTTTTACAACACTAAAAATACATTCAAAATAAATTTCCAAGTTTTAAAGCTTTTTTTACCAATTTATTATGCAAATATTCATCTATTAAAGTGGGAAAAGAATTTATCTTTTTATCTAGTAATACATTTTCAAATATGTTTTCAATAATATCCCTCAGATTTAAAAATGTATACAATACTGTCTTACAAAGTTCAAAAACTGACTAAATTTTAGTTCATAAAATTAATGCCCAACTCTATAAGTAAAGACAACTTAAAACTGTACACTTTTTAATCAACCAATAAACATTGAATAACTTCTGCCAAATATATACTGAGGAATATAATATATCTTATTAGGACTCCCAAGAGTAGAAAAAAAAATTTAAACAATTTTGAATATTACAGTCGTTTCTCATTAGTAATAAGCTGTAATTTTAAACATAAAAGAATACAATTTATAAAAAAGAAATATTTTGTAATAAATTTATTTGCTATAAATTAACAGAAATTAATAATAGCTATAATTATTCAGCTTAATTTCAACCACGTACCTACTTAAAAAGTAAATCTTAAGAGAGGCTTGAAAAATCATAAATGTCAATCCAAATGACAAAATTATGGATAATAGTGCATACTTGAAAACTTGGAATTGTTTATAGGATTGCCATTTCACTCAATATACAAACTATTTTTAACCACCTCTAAGAGGGATGTTAAGTGTTAATATAAAGCTAAATAGCTATTAAAGCAAAAGAAAAGAGTATTTCTTAAACTAGTTTAAAATTGTTAGAAAAGAATATATCCATAGTTAACCCTTTAGGTACATTTGAATGTCATGTATTTCTTTTTCCAATGTTACACATGACATTCTAGTAAGTCATTGAAATTGAAAGAAAATTCAAAGCATTTTTTGTTTTATTGAGAGTAACTTGTATTATCGCAATAAATCAAATGTTTTTGGAATTTTGGTGAACCTTGTTTTGTTACACAGCATCAAGACAAAAATAAGAGAATATATTTTATCAAAGTGATAGTAACAGTTTTAATAAAAACTATAAATTTAATCAATCTAACAAATTTTTAGTGATCCATTAAATGATAATGGTGAATTTCAAAGTGATGAAAATAGCACAAGGGTTAGCAACCTATGGCATATGCAAGTAAATCAAAGGACACAGCTATCCAGTCTTATCTAAGTTTTAAATAATGACCAAAAATAGCATTACTTGATTACTTATGTATTGTTAATTACATTAAAATGGTTCTCAAGCTTAAATCACAACAATGCTTCTATCAAACCATCAATTACGAGTGACTGGTTACAACAGATAGCCTAAAAAATAAGGGTTAAAGATCTCCAATTTTATGAATATCTTTCCGGAAATAAATATGTCCAGTTAAAAATCAGTTACATGGAAACTTACATCAGCATTTCGAAATAAATCGTGTGCAAAAAGACATTTTCTAAAACAAAATATGCAAAATTTCATCATTAGAACATTATCAACTGATGACTATTTACAACATTACTAACTTGAAAGTCTAGTAAAATGAAATATTGTTTCAAAACAAAGAATTTTATTCTTTACATTAGTATAAATTTTAACTATTCTATGACAAATTTATTGTGTCGAAGCATCAGTAATAATAAATGCAATATAGTGTATGTATAATTCTGTTTCATGAATAAAAATACTTTGCAATACATATATTGCAAAGATATATATATATTGCAAAGATATATATATATATATATACATACATATACGCATATGTATCTGGACTTGTAATCTGATTCCTTTAATCCTTTTCTCTATGATTTAGCCCAGTTCTACAACAGTTTGCTAACCCATATTCTATCAAATTGGGAATTGATAATGATGCAAAAATAAGTTCTTGTATAAAATCCATTGCCTAAAATATTAAATGTGCTCAAAGTGAAAAATTTTTTCGAATAAATGAGTACCCAAAGGGTTAAGGATTGAAAATCTGCAAGACATATGATGCATGCTTTAAAAAACTTTACAAGATATGAATTGAATTAATATCAAATATTTAATACACTTTTAAGAATTATTACTTTTGTTTTGAAGAAACATGGAAAAAACTTTATATGAAAAATATGGATGAATAGGTAAATGTGAACCACCTTAGTGTTATGATACAAAAACCACTCATAGAAATATTTTAGTCAAATGCTAACTTCTTAAAGCTCTAAAATTACATCAGAAACATATTTTAACAAAATATCAAAAGAGCAACATATTAATAAATAAAACATCACTGACCAAGAACTATAAACAGGTTTAAATATAAAAAAAATATCAAAAGGAGAAAAAAGAATAAAAACATAGTAGTGACATTACTATATACATACTCAATGATATATTTCAAAATAAGAACTTTTAAAATATTATTCTACAACTATGCAACACTAGTTTAAAAAGCTCTAGAACATTTGAACTGTATGTTGCTAAGTTTCTGACAAGTATGATATATTATTTTTTATTTCTTTTCTTTGAGGGAATTGCAGTACAAAAAATAAAGAAAATTAATTTAACACAAAAATTATCAAAATTATAGCCTTTTTAGTAGTTAAAAGTATGAATATAGCTCAAATCAGGTAAAACAATTTAGAAATTCATTTGAGCAAAACTTTTAGAAAACATTGGCATTATTCAAAATTTGATATTTTATTTATTTAAATTGTTAAAAAGTATGTATATAATTAGATTACTTATGTATATAAGTTTGTGTTGTAATTGAATGTTCTGTATGGAAAAAAAATTTATAACCATGATTTTTTATGAAAGTTGCAAATTTTAATTCAGCCATATATACAATAATTTAATTTCACTATGAGAGGTAGTACTGATTGAAACTTTTTCCAAAATTCAATTTCACTATAAGACTTCGAGGATCTCTTCTGTTTTTACGACATGACAATTTGCAACAGACAACTTCTCCTGGAAAAAAGTTGCCAAATATATTGTAAATAAGTAGACAACAATACGTTTCATAAAATGCTAAAGTAACAGTCATACATATAAATTCATTACTTATTTTTATTTATATAGATATAAACAAATAAACATTTTATTGAAAACAATATTGGAACGAATATGGCATATCAAACATTGATTTTGAAACATGGTGCTCAAGAGTGCTGTGTTGATATTTCTGAGATAGTGATGAAAACATACTCAGTATTATACTATTGCAATAACTAAAAAACTATCAACCATGTATAAACAAATGAAGTTTATTCATAAATCTAATAACTGAAGAAGTAGATGTCAAAATACCTATATAACTTACTAATAATATAAATTTACTATACACAGACAGGATGTGTTATACAATATATACCACAAAATTATTGTAGAAAAACGGTCTTGCAGCAATAAATTACTAAACTGAGATACAGATAGGAAAATCATTTTTTATTTTTAACTTTTCTATTTCAATTGAAATTTTTACTAAATGATTTTAGTAGAGAGTAAGGCAGATAAAGCAACTTTTAGTTAAGGAAAAAACACAGAATTTGTTATTAAATTAACTATCTTTAAAGTCCATTTTATGGTTTGATACAGTAAACAGCTTGATAAAGCAGCACATTTGCTGCATCAAATGAAATAAATTTGAAAAAATTTAGAATGATATTAGATATACCATATTGTACTGGTACAGGATTTGCACATTTATGCAAAACTCAAAAGCTCACACACTAGAATTTTTATTTTAAAATTGTAACAAGCTGGCAACAAAGCAAGCTAAATAAAAACATTTCTTTTTAAAGGAAAGGGGAAATTAAAATTCTGGACTGCTTATAAACCTACATACATTAATATAGTAGTGAGCCTAAGTTTAAACTTTCAAAATGTTTTAGTTATGATTTAAATTTGTTTATTTTGAAGTTTATATTTTCTTTTTAATAAGTAAGTCTTAGTTACCAGCAGAGTATCGAGAATTGGGTGAAGTTTATTATAACTGAGGTCTATTGAATTAATGGTACAAAATATTTTGGCATGGTTTAGAGCACTACAGCCTACTTTTTGTTATATAAAGGCTAATGAGGCAAGGTAATTCAAACTGCAGAGTCATATTTAAGTTAATGCCCTATTCATTCAGCCATTGCATGGCTACAAATTTTTGTTTGAAATAAAGGCTTCATTCTCACACAAATACAGTATATTGCTAATTTCTTTCAGTATAGCTCAAATTAAGATTCAATTTTTCCCTTGACTTTAATTGTTACACACAATGTGTTGATCAATTTACCACTATATCATACATGAAATCCTTTAGAAATTTTGATAAGCATACTTCAGATCTAATCTAATAGTAATTTGTAAAATTCCCACAGATTTTGTTTACATATATTTATTGAAGTGATCTCTATTTTAATTAATAAAAACTGAACTCATTAAATAGTGCTGGTTTATAAATCCTTCAAAACATGTATATAAAGGAGAAAATTTAAACAAATTGCAAAAATAATGAACAATTGGAGTATATGAGATTACATTAATTTAAAGGCATAGTAGTATAAGGAAAGAAAACTAAACATAAATATAACAAAGAACTAGTACTATAAAAAAAAATTAATTCATTTTAAGTTTCAACTCATTACCACTTATTAACTTATTTTAAGTTTTAACTTATAATCATTTACCTTCAATAACTTGAACAGGATCAGGAAGAAGAAACATAGTCTGTTTCCAGTGAGTCAATGTGCTCTTTGGTGATGTGGATAATACAACCTATAAAAAAATAAAGCAGGGTTCTTATCACAGCTATTTCAAATATAATGACCATTTTTCTGACTAAAGTTACTTAAGTGACCATAATCAAAACCTTATTTCAAATGAAAGTTGTTTTGTGTAAAGTTTAAATATACTTATCGACTATAATGTTAATTAATTAATCAACTACAATGTTAAGTTATTAATTCATTCAGAGTGGAGTACTATTCATTGACCACTTACTTTTTATTACTGAAAACAAAACATATTTTTGGTTAGTATTTTTCTCTTTGCCATATTCCATGTAATAAACAGTGCAGGCATAAAAAAGCCAGACATACAACATGCAACATTAACCAATTTTTTTTTATCCAAAGTTTATTTTAGTAACAATAATCTGCACCTTATCAAGTAATTAATAAAATTTGAAATCAATAAAAAATTTAAAAGTCATTTTGGAGATTCTATGAACAAATTCTGTTAGTGTTGTGGGATAGAAAAAATTCTTTTTAAGCTCCAGGTGAAGCTAGTGTCAAGCTATGCAATCCATTTTTTGCTACACTAGGGCTATAGATCAGAATCTATTGTTAAAAGCTAATTTGGAATAATTACAGACATGCGTACCAGGAGTAGGATGAACTCATTTGTTGAATCAAAAAAGCAGTCTCCTACAAATTCACAAGTTCTTTGTAGAAGCCACATGATTTTTAGCATATGTTGTAGATGTACAACACAGTGATACAAAAGATTAAATGAAAACTTTACCAGAAAACTATGAATAAACAGAACAATCTAGACATAAAAGAAAATTGTTTTTTTTTTTATAAATAACCTTCACATAAACAATCTATCTAATTAAAATATAAAAGCATACAAATTGCAAAATAACATCAACATAATAAATAATTACTTTATGTGTCAAGCCCTTTTCGAAGAATGAGTCGAAATAACCAACCAGGGCAGTCACACTACAGTCTTTTGTCATTTTAAGCTCAAATGTAGAACAAAACTCAGCATCTTCAGCTTTGCATTGTGTTATATCTAAATCCTAAAAAATAAATTATCAAAGAATTGTAATTAAAATTTTTATAAAAACATAAATCAAAAATTTTAGACCATTTAAAGACATCAATACATTTGCCATTGAAAGAAGTTAAATGAATGAAAGAATAAAATCCACTTCGGGACAGCTCTTGGGATGAGGGGGTTCATAAGAGCTGGACTTACCTGAGGTCTATTCAACTCAAATCCAAGAGAACAACCCCAAGACCACCTAGCTAGACAAAGAGCAACAACATATAGGCCATGCATAGTAGGTAGCTATAGATGACCAATGGTGGGGGGGGGGGTATGAGAATGCAAATAAAATCTTGAATCAATGATATAAGTAAACTATAAAAAATTGTACAATGAGAAATAGGCATGTGTTCCACGGCTACCAAGGCTTCAAAACAGTGGCACCTAATATGCTCAAAACTATGAGCTAAGAAAAACTTGTAATCACAGAGACTATGCTTAGTGGTCTCATCTTCACGATAGCACCCACAAAAGGATCAGGATTCATCACCATTACATTAAGATGCCACTTATGGGCACAGTGACCAGTAAGAAAGCAAACAGCCTTTTTCAGGCCATTCCTCTAAATCTTCAAAATCATTTATGGGGCACAACTGGGACTGTCTTAGGATTGTAGATGACCTTCACTGTTGCACCAGTCAGCATACTGAATATGTTTGAAACAATAATGAACTCAGCTCCTGACAGACTCAAGTGCAATACCAAGAACCAAGAAGATAATGGATCATTTTCTACATAATTTATCTATCTCATTACTCTGAAATCCCATATGAACTGTAGGAATTGGTTGAAACAAATTTATTAATATTACTACAAGAATTAAATATAAATCTCATTTATTTGTATGTATTTAAAACTGACAACTTTTGTATGTGTTTAAAAAAAGAAGGTAGAAAATTGTAAAAGTTTACAACATAATTTAATCTGCATCAAATTAATGTCTGGCTTTTAAAACTGAAGGTAAACTATTTTATAGACAGGTAAATAATACAAAACTAGTTGTACTAATATTTTTATGACATTTCACATATACAAAAATTGAACTATAAAATTCCTAGCAGTTAAATGATTGCCTATATTTCCCCAATGTTTGTACTAACCTTGATAATAACAGGTTCACAACAAATTACTTCAGGTTTTACTGCTTCAACATTTGCCTCTTTTATGACATCTTTCTTCATAGCAGACATCTTAAAGCCATATACATCATCCCAGAAATCAATATATTCTTTATATTTGTCTTTAAAAAACATTAAATATAAATCTTTAGTTACATAAATATAGCAATGAATAAGCATTATAAGATTTATATGTAGATGCATTTTAAGAACATGAAAATTTGAGGAAGAGAGAAACCTCTAACATTAAAAAAGGTTTTATTTACATTATCAAATCATACAACGTGGCAAGAAATATTTTTTAATCTCAGATTTCTCCCATTTACTAAGAAAATTTACACAATATTCTGTCATCACAAGATTTTAATATTTTCCTAATGTAAGTTGTGTAGCATAGGAATAAAATTCAATGGACAAGTATTTCTAAAAATATGACTTTTTTAATTAAAAAATTATATATTTTTAAATAAAAATGATCTAGATAATTTTCTGATAATTATTATTTTACACATTTAACAGAAATAATACTAATCTGTCTTTTCTTTCCTCAAAACTCTTAGTGAAAATTAAAATTTTTAATGAATGAGTTTGGAAGATTTTAAAAACTTATCTCAAAGGTTAATTTTCTACATAACCAGGAATTTTTAGTGATCATGAAATTATCAATCAATCTTACCAAATTTTGAAATATTTTTCATGAACTAAGCTGAAAATTATTGGGCAAAGCAATGTTCAGAGTTGAAAAGCCCACAAATTTAAAAAATATTAATGCATACTTCTTAACATTAAACAATATTTTTGCATACATTTTAACTAATATGGCATACTTGGTTATCATGCTGCATATTGTTTACAACTCCAATATACAAAATTTTGAAAATTTCTTCTTACCAATATCACAAACAGCCAAAATTGAAATTGTACATCGATCAGGAAACATATACCCTCCAGGTTTCAAAAATTTGTCTCTGGCATATAAGACACTGTCCAGCATGCCTTCAAAAAGCAAAAAGTATCCCATCCATTCTGAGACAATAACATCAACTTTAGATTCAGTCATTGGCACATCTTCAATACGGCCTTTGTACAAATCAATTACACTTTCAAAACCATTTTCTCTGTAAAAATAAAATATGACTAATATTCCCCTTGATCATAGCATACAATCACTTCAAGACATATATGGCTTTCATAGCTTTAACCAAGTTGCAAAATCAATGTATACAAAAAAATTAGGGAAAAATGCTTCTTGAATCTGGTTATATCACACTGCATACACAAAATTAAAAAAAGCCTAAGATTTATGTGTGTAAGGGGGAAATATGAACAATGATTTTACTTCATATATAAATATACATAAGCAGCAATTATTAACTCACTAATTCTTGAATTTAGCACTATAAGAATCAGTCTTATATAACACCACTTAAAATAGAAAACAAGAAACATTTAAATAGGATATATTAATTTGCATATTATAGAACTTGCATAACTTAATCACAAAAATACTTTATCTGAAACAGAAAGATATCCAACTGCTTTACAAAACCTTTTAAACACAAAAGGTGAAAATATAAAAAAGATGCTTCTCCCCCTTCCTGTTATATAACTCATAAAATAAGATGTTTATAGGGTAGAAATTTTTTCTAAATAGGGATTTAAAATGTTTGAAAATATATTTTAGAATACGAACAGAACTAAACAAATGACATAGTTATATCTATATGTATACTTACACACACATACATTAAATTAAATGTATATACCCGTGTATATAATATATCAAAACTATTACACTTAAAAGATCCCCCAAAACTTTACTCTTCCCATTTTTATTCTTTCATATTTATTTTCCCAGCCACCAAAATCTTATCTAAAGGAGTGTTTGATGACTTAGAACTCTTTCTAAACATCTCTCAAAGCTAACTGAAATAAATGCTGATTTTCTATCCACTTGCCACATTTTCCAGCTATTCCAGACGAATGATATAATCTCCTTTCTGTTAAGAATTACTATTACTATTTTCCTTGGGAATTTTTCTTCATCTCATCTAATCTCATTGTGGGGCTTTTGCCAGAGAAAAGTGCTTTTTCTTAGATCTTAAGTTCCATGTTGGAGACTTGCTGTTTTTATCGTATGGCATTACTTCACCTGATTATCAACTAAGCTTCTCATTGCCCAGTAAGCCTGGATAAGTAAAAATAATAGGGGCTTAATTTTAAGTGTAACCAGCAGATTAATTTTCCAGCTTTACACGTATGCATGTATATATATGAATTTTTAGAAATTACAATAAGTGACTGAAAATTTTAAATGCACCTAACTCTAAAAGTACTATACAAACTATCAAAGCAATTTTATACCCACCTATTTATATAGGCATATATATATATATATATATATATATATATATATATATATATATATATATATATAGATAGATAGATAGATAGATATATATACAGAAATGAAAAAATAAGTAATGTTTAATGTTTGTAAATATTTATCCTATTTCCTTTAACACAACTTGGCTTTACTGATTATTTGGCAATAGATTCAGTTGTATGTGAAGCAATCCCATTTTTATTTTCTTGTACAAAGTGTTGTAATCACAAACTTTCAGTCTTAAGATTTCAAAATAAATTAACTTTGAAATTATATCCATAGAATGTGTAAAGTTTATTTGCACCAAGTATCTATTTGAACCCTTCCAAAATGAATTTTGACAAGTTTTGATGTAGTGTCTGTATGTCTAAAATATACATATTACAATATACATATTACAAAATATACATATTTTGCATAACTCAAAAATGATTAGCCATAAACGTTTAAATTTTACATTACAGACTGTTAGAACATCTAGTTTTGCACCTCCACTTTTTATTGCATTCAGCATTTTATGTAATGAAAAATCTCAATACAACAGCTATTAACATGTATAGTCTACACCACCATCAAACAAAGATATTGGTATATTATTCAAATGTGATTAAAACAACTTTTTAAACAGTTAAAATCCGATTTTTAAAATTCAATTTAAAAAAAATCACTTTTGATTTTTTATTGCATTACTTTTTTGGTGCAGAATAAACAAAGTTTTCGTAATATATATACAAGAAAAAAAAAGGGTTTACAACAAAATATCTATACAATGAAAAATCTTAAATATTAGCACTGTGTGTTGGTGCCAGATGGCAGTACTTAAATTCTACTTTGACAACACCATAACTTTTGAGAATTGAAACTAACTTAGTACCTTGAAGGGAAAATGAAAACAAAAATTCTGATAATAGGATACATACCTTACTATATCCATAGCTTGAAATATAACATCAGATTTATCAACACCTAAAACTGATGCAGCACCTGCCTTAGCAGCAAACATGGAAAGAATGGAAGTCCCACATCCAACATCAAGTACTTTCTTATCTTTAAAAACATGAGGATTATTTAAAATGGCTTCCTGGTATGCAACAGTACGTACTTTATCCTGCAGGGAATGATTTAAATAAAGATTTCAAATAAAAACACAATTTAAATATTTATAACAAGTAAATATTTTAAGCGTTAACCTAAATCAATGCTTCATTATCAGGTGAATTTATGAAAGATTTTTTAAAACATCTTTAAATGCATTTAAAAAACATTGAACATCAAATGAAAATAACTGCTTACAGCAGAAAATCAGTAAAAAACAAAGATCTTGATATTTTACAATGTTACAAAAGAAATTTGAAATTAAACATTAAGTATCTTAGCAAAATTTATAAAATATATTAAGCTTATTTTTACTAGATTTTTTGTTCACTTATAGAGTAACAGAGCTACAAGCTTTAAAAAAAAAAAAAGAGACTAGAAATTTATTACAGTTAAACCATAATTCAATAAATGTAATATCAGAAAACTTTAATCCTTTCAAGTATGGTTCATATATTATTGAACTGTTCCTATAGATGGCATGCTAACAGGATGGAATTATCCCTCCAACCCCAAGGATGATTTAGCTGTGCTAAACCTATCATTAATAAAAAAAAAAATTTCCGTAAAAAATTTCTAACCCTCAAAATTTTTTTTGTATTATGAGATATAACATAAGTTATTCCAAATGTAAAATTTCTTAAAAAAAAAAAGAAGCACTTTTATTTTTTTTTTTTAAACTTTGAATTTAAATTTATCTCGCATACAGATTTAAACTTATTTGTGGTTTCAAATTTTACAGAATTTTCATGAGTGACCTCAAAGTCTTATAATCTATTGACATCGTTGTGAAAAATATGATTAAAAAAGTTATAAAATGACTGCAGAAAAAAGAGAGAAAGTACCTTAATGTGCTAAAAGGCATTTTTCAATCAGGATTTTTATTATTCCTATGTAAAACAATTGAGCTGAAAAGCATTTTCATTTGTTCTGGTGTTGCAACTAAAAATTTCTTTGATTTTAAGACGATGTTGAATGAAACTGTTTTAGTCTTACAATATATTTTATAAGATCAACACAAAAACTTTAAAAGTCCATTTTTTACAACACTAATGTTTTGCAATTGAAAGTTTCAAATTTTGAAGTGTTCTAGTGCAAACTGTGTCCAATATGAGATTTAGTAGGTATGCAAGATGTCAGTTCCGTGTCTGACCCCCTCCCCATAGTTATCATTAGAACTATTACTTTCGAATTCTAGAAATATATATGAGTATCAGGAAAAACTATCATTAATCTAGACTCTGTTAAATACTAATATCTTTTCCACATTTGAGGCAAAGAAAAAAAAAATGTTTCACTAAACAATACATAAAATATTTGTCCCAATATTACCAAAATACAAAACAGAATGAATAAAATAAACTATTGAATATCTACTTGTACATTGCAAAAGAGTAAAAAAAGCATCAAGAGCATGTGGATGTATTTATAATATTTGAGACTGTTAAAGAGCCACTTTCATATTGAAAATTATAAATACAGCAAAGTAAAAAGGGAATTATTTCGGCTTGAAAAATTACATTATAACCAATAGGGCAGTGGTTGTGCTGAACTATCTCCAACCTTAAACATTAAGGTTTGTTACAAAATGTCTATGTCATGATATACATATATATAAATTACATTCTTTTATTTTACAATGAATTAAAAAAACACACATTTAGTAAAATATCTATCAATCATTAGCCTTCAATTTAATCCAATATTTTTACTTCTTTCCAAAAAACTACAGATTTATAATATCAGCATTCATCTCACACATACACACACAAAAAAGGGCAAGATCATTTTAAAACAGATTAAAGTATTATCTTCTAAAATATATCTATATTAAAGCTCAAACTTCAAATACAAATTCTGCCATATTGCCCACTAGATTTTCATTTACAAATGCATGAAATAATCAAATGTTCTTATTGCAAGGGCTAGTAAGTCCATGTAGAAGGAGTTGTACAATAGAATAAAGAAATAACAAATTTAACCAGAAAGAAATAACAAATTTATGATAACTGGTATTTTATTAATATAATGAAATGAGCATTTGTGAAGAAAAATATTTTATTATTAAGAAGTTTGGTCAGTTGGTCTGGAACTGCAGTCTACTGTTTTGCTACAGAAGGGCTAATCCATGCCTTATTGCTGAAAGCCAATTCTGAACCTCTCTGAACATCCATGCCAGCAGTGGGATTTAAACCTACAAATTCTGGTACCGAAGAGCAGTACCCTAACCATTTGGCCATTGTTTGGTGATTATTGAGTTTGAAGGCCTATGTATGCCTTAATAACAATTAAAAAAGATATGTAAAATAACTGGATAAAAAAAGAAATTTCAAAGCAGCAGAAAATGTCCCAAAAAAAGGAGTGAAATACAATATTAAAAAATGCTTAATTACAGAATATCTTTAAATCTTCTTTCCTGTTTATTTAATTCAGCAGCATCCTTCCACAGGAGGGATGGAAGGGGATATCCACAAATCTAGAAATTATCTTTAAAATCTTTTGGTTCCTATTTCTTCTTCTGCCTTTTTCTTTAAACCCAGCATGTACATAACATCTCTCAAGGTCAAAGAGCAGTGCATCAGACAGACCAAATAGTAACAATAAATAGTCACACTTTCGCTTAATAAAAAAAACATTAATTCTGCGATGTTTTAACTTTACGTAAGTTGCAATACTAGAAAGCAATCTTATTTTAAAAAGTGTAATGATGGTTGAAAAATAAAGGAAAATTAATTTAAACTAAATAGAATAAAAGCACGATAAAAATACACTCATCATATATTATTTTGTAAAGTAAAATTACTAAAAGAGTGAGTGTTGTCTCAGATGCACATCCATAAAATGCAGGTATTTTTTGGCAACAATCTAAAAAATGATAGCAATAAAAATAAAACTGGGTATTGTGTATGTAATAGCGTTCATACTGTATTCTTCTATATACATACACATATATATATATATATATGAAAAAAGACTATAGTGTAATAATACTAGCTGCTTTAAAATGCACAATTATAATTTATGAGACTGACATGTTTCCAAACTGATCTCATTTAAAAATCTGTAAAGCGTTTTAGGAAAATGCTCTTTTAGTTTTCAGCAAATGGAGCAAAACATTTTTCCCATCTTAATATTCTAACCAAGGAAATTCTATTTCCCATTTTGGTTGGCTATTCCTTTGTTTAGCTACCATTTAATCTAAAATCTAAAAAAAATATGCATCAAAAATATGCCAATGGTTTCTATACAACCTTATCTGTCATAGCAGGGATGCAAAAAATTGTTAAATAAACAAATTGAACAGAAATTAGTTTGTGATTAGGTCCACCCATCTGAAGAAAAATTGAATGTATAGTTAAATACTGGTGTGTGTTGCCCTAGGGATTGCACCAAACTTTTTGTTAATAAATATGCTACTGTTTTCTAAGCTGAGGTCTTTGCAATCTATGCCAAACCATTCTGACCTGCTCTGAGTCAGGTTGCACTTCAGACAGTCGAGATGTAGTGTTACCTCTGTTCTGGGAATGTGTTGAAGCTCTTTGTGGCCTTGCTTCATGTAAAAAGGCCAATCTTAACAGGGTACAAGGGCATATGGATATTGAGCGTAATGAGCTAGCTGATGAGTTAGCTAGGAATGAGCAAAGCATTTCTTTTGCTGGACCTCAGCCGTCCCTGATATTGCTCCAAGGTCTATTACAAATTCTGTTATTTCAAGTATTTTCAGTATTCTATCTGATATAGTGGGAAAGGTCATAAGCAAGCCAAAGAACTTAGTCATAACTGCCCCAGTTTGTACCATAAGGAGCTTTTATCGCTTCATAGAAATGGCCTGAGGAAGACAGTTGTCTTCTTAGTGGTTACAGTGCCCTCAGAACAATCTCAGTTTTACATGGATCAGTTCTAATCCCTTGTGTCATGGATACTGTCTTGAGGAGATTGCTCACCACATTTTGTCAGATTGCAAGTATTTCTCGGCTCTTTGAGCCCCTTTGGTCGCCACCTTCTTGAGCCTTGGGAGCTGCAGGCTATTTCTATCAATTGTGTGCTGAGATTTGTATCAGCCCGTGGCTTTTTTCCTTAGGCACACTTGGGTCGTATTTTTATTCTTCTGAGTTTGGGCGTAATAGACCTCTGGTTGCAGTGCCCTGCTCTTGGGGAATCTCCCAAGGGCTGCTCCAAAGTAAATTCATTCATAGTTAAATAAAAAAAGTGGGGATAGCTAGTTAAGAGCACAGAATTATCACTCCTAGACACATACACTTTTAGAGCCAATAGTCTCAAAATTTTATAAACTAGATTTTCAACAACTTTTCCCACATCTGTATACTGGCTATTTCACCCAAAAGGAAAAGCTCTTATCTTTTTATCATTTTTATTTTAAATCCATATTACCCAAAATTAGTCTAACTTGAATCTCTCTGAAATTGGAAAATTTTTCACTTTCTTTCCCAAAAGGTGTTTTGGGTTCACTATTACAAATTTATCAAAGCTAAAAATTTTGCTGAAATTTTATACTTTTATTGCAAATTTGCATTAAATAAAATATGCTGTAGCATGTAAACGTACATAGGACTACATCTAATGGTCTTTTTTTAAAACCTATTTGAAGTACAGTAGCCTCTTATTATATCATTTAAGGAAATGTGTTAAAACTTGGGCAACATAAATTTAAGTATTATATTTCAAAGGAAATATGTTTCACAATAGAAAATAAGATTTTAAACACTACCTAACATTCTTCTTGAATAAAAAAGTTCTACACACCTGTAACATTTCATGATGAATGGCAAAATGATCATAAGTACTAAAATAGCCATCTTCATCACTACATCTAGAATCATCAACAGGTCTAACTTCAGCAGATGTACCTTGATTGTTACAAGCCTGATTATTACAGAGAAGTACAGTTTTGGCAGCTTCCCTGTCAAAAAATAACCATCTTACATGAACTGGAAAATAGATATGATTAATCATTCTTATATGCATAATTTACAGAGTCAATGAATACAAAAATTTCAATATGATTAAGATATATATTTATTTAATCATGACTAATTTAAGATTTAAATGTTGAAAATGTTGTCTATATAGTGATAATAACCTAACACTAAATTCACAAAAATACAAAGGTCAAAACTCTTAAGACAAGTTAAAAGAAATACAATAACTTTAATCAAACTTTATGTCAAGAATATTTAAACAAATAATAGTAAAGATATTTTTCCTTAGAGAAACCTCTCCAAACACTCAAAGAGCCTGACAATTTTAATTTAATGTGATTAAATTACTATTACAAATTTTGCTATTCTTACTATAACATTATTTACACAGAGATAATGTTTCATTGTCTTTTGACTATTAACAAACTACAGTTCGGCATATTATAAAGTTATATACATTATGAACATTTTCTTTTAATAAATAAGTTAAGTTCATGCAATAAAATAATTGGATAACTTAGGGCTTTAAACTAAGTAGTAAATCATATTTAGAGTTAAATGTATACTAAACAGAAATCAGGAAGTACACAAAAAAGGATTTTTAAAACTTTTACTTCAAATGCTATTCATATATAAGTGAATATTGCCTATAATACAGGGTTGCCAACCTCCAACCAATGGAATCAGGAATCAGCATTGATGAACCTATCCACCCCCCTCTCCCCAGTACTTTTCACCATCTTATAAAAAAAATATTTAAAAAAAACACGAAAAATACAAAATTTTAAGCAATTTACAGTGCACCAGATGAAAAATATATAATTTTCAAAATTAAGAATTTAAAACTTAGCAAATAATTTTACAATTTTAACCTTCACGAAACTTAGTAATACATATACAGGGGTCTGTTCAGAGAAAAAACTGAGTCCACTTTTGGACTCTTCCGAAAAAATCAATATGAAAAAAAAAATGGACCCTTAACAAAAATCTAGGTTCAAAAGTGTTTTAGTAAACAAATTTTTACAAAAATATCAAAATTTGATAGTATTTTCATAAAAATAAAAATTAAAAAAAAAAAAAAAAAAAACTGGACACACTTCTTGATAGAAGAAATGCAGACTTACCATAAAAATGCAAATTTGTAGACAAACATAGTTCATATACACAAAATAACCGTACAGCAGAAATTATTTAAACGAAGCAAAGTGAATTTTCCCAAAATAATTTTATTAAGAAATCTCAGTATTTTGGTTTAGGGCCAACATTGTACATTTTTTTCTAGAAGCTAACTGTTCCTAATTAAAATTCTTTTGATAACAAAATTTTCTACTTTTTCCGTAATTTTTGCAAGAACGTCCGTAATTCCGTAATCATTAGCTAGAATGCGGAATAATTCCGCAGAATCCGGAATCATTGGTAACTCTGCCTATAATATTCACAGCAATGTCTCTTATACCAGGTTCAGCACAAATTCAAAATTCTGAATATATTATTAATGCAATCAAACTAAATTTTGAAACATGAAGTCATTAGGAAATGTACTAAACATCTTGTTTAGAAAATTTCCTGATTAAATATCAGTTAAATATCCAATGCAAAGCAAACTTTATACCTTAGTTTGTTTCTATAAAATAACCATTAACAGTGAAAATATTTATGACTATATATATGTATATATATATATAATCAAAAATATATTCAGATTATCAAAAATATTATTCTATGATACAATGAGAGTTTAAAGAAAACTACAGAATCAATAGATTTAAAGGTTATATATTCTGTTCAGTTTCAGTTTTTATAATTTTCTAGAAGCAACATTAAATTTTAGAACTGTACAAAGTAATTTATACCTTAACCCAAGTATTTGTAGATAGAAAGTAAACTACTTTAATGGAGTACAGTGGGTAAACATTTTGTCTTCAAAGGTAGCTTGGCAAATTTTTAATCCTAATACATGTGAATAAATGCAATACAACAGAAAGAGGTAAGCAGTGGCAAAAAATACATTTTGCACATTTTAAAAGCACACATTGAGTGTTGGAATCTGACATTTGACCTGTTTTCAAGGGCATGAACTTTTGGCAGAATTTTAAGGTTGCACCACTCGCAATTAAAATATGTTAAGTATATTTCAATTTGTCTCAGAATTCAAAAGTTTTATTATAAGTGTTAGACCAACAATAAGTTTAGAACAGCCTAATAAAAATAAATTGACTGAAAAATTAAATCAATCCTACAAAAAAGTAAACTATATGTCATGGAAAAAATTTTCTGTAGCAAAAAATTCAAGATCTGAAAAACCTTTATTACTATATCTACCAAACAGTGGCAAAAGACACTTCAAATTATTCTTTAAGTTTAATTATTTCCTCTTATAATTCTCATAACTTATCTTACAACTCAAAACATCTCCTTGTATAACTTTTTGTACAATAGTTGTTAAATTAACTCAGCGGTATCATTTTCTTCAACTCATACTGAATCTAAAAATATGCATATGGTAAACATATTTCTAACATGGGTGTCTTTTTGACACATTCAGGATTCATAAACAATTTTACATATAAATAACATTTTGCAACATATTGATTATAATTATATTAGATAATACAGATTTCAGTTATAATAGAATACAGAAATCTTCGCATAACTTTGATATTCATTTGTTTTCTGACATGTTGCATTTTAATGTAGATCACTGCAGTCACTTGTTCTATAATATTGAACAAGCCTTTTGTTCTCCAATCATTTCTCATATATATCAATGTATACATAAATATATTGCTCAAATTATCATCATTTAACTGACAATTTGAAATCCCAACAGCTTTGGCAATTATTTGTACTTAAAATGCAAATGGTATCAACAGACACTTTTTTCATTAAAATAGGTACCCACAAAACAGTAGAAATAGCATTAATAGTGAATGGAAATAAGCTTACTATTTTTTAAATTCTTATAAAGTAAACTTACTTCATTTTATCTATTCTATCATAAGCATTTTGCAATTTCATTTCTTTATGTGCAAGTTTTTGTAAAATGGCTTCAAAACGTGTCCGAGGCAAATTGATCATTTCATCTGCATCCTCTCGTTCATTCATCTTCTCCTGAACGTAACTTTCAATATCTAACAAAGCACATTAAATAAATTAGAATGATTTTCCTTAGTTGTACAACCAATTTAGTTTTTTTAAAAAAAAGGTTGAGATAAAGCAGATGTCATAAACAAGGATTTTACTTATCTGACTATCCTCTAATGACATCTGAGCATGAAATGAATTAATACAAGCCATGCACAGACACATTTTTACAAAAATTGAAAAACTTTAATAAAAAGGATCTAACTATATATTGCTTTGAATTAATATTAAGATTTAGAATATGGATAGGACTAAAAAATTTATCTTTAAAAACTGATTACTAGTAAATTAAAATTTTATACAATTATGATAGCTAAAATTTTTGACTTTCTCTTTAAGAATTTCTTTAGCATACATATCATCAGAAAAAGATAAAATTCAAAACATAATGATTAGTCAGAGCACTGAAGTGTACTACAAGAGGATTAATTAGATAGGAACCTATTGTTTAAAGATGATTTGGCTGATTTTTAAAGCTGAATGGATATTCATATCCATGGAATCAGTAGGATTTGTACATACAATCTCCAGTACTAAAGGTCAGTACCCTACTCATTTTACCATTGTTCAGAAAAATAATCAAAGTATAGCTCTAATAATTTAATTATAAAACAACTAAATACAAAACAGCCTCAAAAAGCAGGTTATTTTGTATGTTTTTTTTTTAAGTTAATAAACAGAAGTCAATAAAATAAATGTTTTTAGAAGCCATCTCATTTTATTATTTAAATTAAAACCAATCATACCAAACGTCAGCAGTGGATCAGATGGATCAAATGGTTTCATATAATCATCCTTATTCCAAGGACACTGACCCTTTGTAAGTTCCATAAGTTCTGATGATGACAGTTTCTAATTTAAAAAGAAATTTTAAAAACAATTAGACAAAAATGACTTGATATGCATTTGTATCTAATTATAATTAACATGTGTAGAAAAATGAAATGTATAAATATTTCATTTGAAATACAAAACTAATGAATTTTTTTTTATAAATCAAAATATATTTAACATAATTTAACAACAAAGTCTTCACTACAGTTGAACAACTTAACTGCAAAATCATCCTAAGAGTTTGTAAAAAATGTTTTAAAATATTTAGATTGATACTATCAAAAATATGATTGGAAATCAAAATTAAGATTGGAAAAAGTTTCAAAGCTTGCTTTTTTTTTAAGCTATTAAATGTGGAATAAAATGACATGACATTTCTTTAATATAGAAATTTTCTTTATGAAGTTAATCAAAAAATAAAGCTTGCATTACAAAAATTGATAATTATTAAACCTGTGTTTTATTTGTCTAAGTGTTACACTCACCGATAAATCAAAATCAGGTAAGCATATACATGTGGATATTTTAATTTTAAAAGTAAAATGTGTATAGTAAGAGATTTGTAGTAATTCATTGATATTATTGATACTATAAATTAGTTTTAAGTTATACATAACTTATTCTGTTTAGGGAAATATAATTATCTTTAACAATTTGCCAAAGTATAATAATATCAACAGAGTACAAAACAAGTTTTGAAAAAATAATCCTAATAGAAAGCTATACTTATAAAGTAATAAAATTTTAAGATTTTATATTTAGTTATTAAATTATCAAGAAATTTATTACTAATAAATGTATAATATTCACAATTACCTATAATATTTAAAATTATCCAAAAATTTAATTGTTTTTGTTACAAATGTTATTTAAAACAAAACAAAAATTAGGTTTAACTGCCCACCACCACTTTCTTCTAGTGTGTGTGTGTGTGGGATCAAAAACCAGATTTGTCTTTTAAAGAGAAGCTTGAAATTTATTTTAGCAGCATTACAAAAATTAATTTTTTATTATTTTTACTCTGTGGACCACTAAAATCACATATAAGAGATAATTGATAAATTAACAGTAATAAATTTATTAAACTTGAAACTATAATTAGAATACATATGTTCTCTTGTATAATAATTTTCATCATAAAATATTTTATCAGTTTTATTAAAATTCAAAATACCTTAATTCAAAAGAAAAATTATTAAAGTATTTTTTTTTAATCAAAAGATGTATAAAGAACTTTTCTGAAGAGTTGTCTTAATTACGAATTGCTGATAAAAGAGTAGAAAAAATAACATTTAATACTAGTTACCTAAATATTCACAAAACTTTTATAGGAATTGTCAATGTAGTAACATAAAAATTTAATGCTACTTTGAATAACAGACTAACATAATTAAAATTTAAACCATGTTTTCTAGTGTGAACATACAATAAAATAAAAGCAATAATGAAAAATAATCACAAACTAAATATTCTGAAACTTTTGAATACAAAACTTCACTTACATGTGCTCTCATGTAGTTTATAAATTTTATATAAGAAATACAATTCATATTCATTCTTCTGCAATATCCAACCACATCAAATATGTGTTGTGAATGACAGTGTTCAAACATTAATTCTGCATTATTAAAAATTTCTGCACAAAATATGCAAAGAGTCTGCATGGATATCTCAACTTCCTCTTCAATGCCTTCCCACTCATCATCACTTCCACTGTTACTATCCACATCATCCATCACACTTTTATCTAGAATGAGACAAAAACACTTAATTTGTTACATACATTATATGATCATGTCTGGAATTAAACACCCAATCCACATACAAAAGCTTTCAATCATTAAAAATTAGATTCGCAAATTTACATAAAATTAACCGTAATTTTACATGTCATAATTCTGTTTAAAAAATTTATAATGAAACCAAAAAAAGGAATAAGCTGTTGTATATAGCAAAAAATAAACATAGGCTAAGTTCTCCTTCACTTGGATGTTTAATTTTTTAATACATGGCTTACGGTTTTGGAAAAGAATTTCATTCCTAAAACAAATAACATTTCGGTACAAGTCGTATAGTTATTTAAAATGCATAAATGATCTAAATAGAAAATTATGAATTTCGCGGAAAAGAAATTGCAATATTACAAATTAGATACCACGAATCAATTGAAATAAAATTTAAATAATTAGAGGAATGCGATTTTTACAGTAAACCTGTATGAAAGCAACGCCGTAAACGGCGTTAAATCCCATATTCTACATATGTACATTGTTATTCCCCTACATTTATAATTTTGATCTTTTCCTTTAAATCTTAAGATCACATGCACCAAAGTCGATTGTATTTTATGTGAAATACTCAATATTGGTCATCATAAAAATCATATTACAATCGGATATAAAAGTTACATGAAAGACTTATTCATTAAAGTGATAATTATCAGAAATAAATAATAGTTTACCGGTATCGTCCATTGCACTTCAATTAAAACCTGCTATTGTTTACATTCGTCACACTAAAACAGATAAATTTTGGCACATGTGCATTTGAATATGATTACTTCATTTGAAATCTCTGCGGATTAACTATGAATTTTACAATCGATAAAAGACAATATGGAATCTGGCAATACTATACTCAAAATGTTATACAATTAATAGTGTTTAAAAAATAATAAAATAAAGTGTTTAAATACTTCAGTTAAAGGAATAAAGATAATCTCTGCGATACAATGGTTCTATTTTAAATCAAATTTAGAATTATGATGAAATAAATCTATTTTACATTCGCAAGTAATGCCGTATATTTGTTGCAACCTTGGACCCAATGTGCTTGTGTATGTTTTCAGATGATCCTTGGTGATTCAGGTGATGGATTATGTTTTCAGATGAGTGAATTATAATTACTACTCTGGAACTAAATATTTTCTATATCTAACACTACTAAAATTAAGTCAAATATAGCACGTCTGATGAAACAATGCAACAGATTGCTTAATTATATATTCTTATAAAAGTGCATCCTGCAAAAAAAAATGTATTTGTACTTTCAGACAATCACACAACACATGCTCAGCTGTTTGTACTTTTCAAACCCAATGTTTGTTTTACTTCTGTTTAACATATCAGCAAAATTTAAAACGTAGCAAACACTCAATTAAAATTGATATAATTATCTGTGTAAAACAATATACTTCATGCCAAAATAAAACTGATTTGACAAACTTACTTGACAATGATGAATAAAGCTCATCGAAATTGATATTTAAATACTATTCTTTATAGGAGTAAGGTAACAAAAGTAACAATACTGCAATAAAGCCCTTTGTCGCAACTTCATGACTACTATAATGTCCTTCTCATTCATTTTCATGCTTACAACAGCCAATAGACAAACAATAAGCTGCCCTTCCGTTTGAAACTGAAGCCAGAAATGTCATAATTTGAGAATTTGCCCTACGAATGAAATCGCCTTATTGCAGAGAGACTAATATGGTAGGGATACAGATAAAAAGAAGGAACTGCATGGCTAATAGAAATTTCTGGGGTGATCTAAAGTACTGTAGAATATATAGGGTAAAAATTTCTAGATAGACATTTTCGGTCCACTAACTGTACATAGCAATAGAGCCGCAACTGAAGATATAACCCATAACATTTCCCGTCGATAGTTATTGGAACAACTTTAACCTGACCATAACCTTTAAAAATTTTACTTGTCACACCTTTGTAAGGGAATTCTGACAACAAGATAAATTCAATGATACCAGACACTTTCGAACTCGCATGATAGGATAGCTAGACTTCCTAGGCCTAGCCCTGTATAGTCCCAGTATACTAGGGTAAAAAAGTCAAAAATAAAATGTAAAAAGTATTTTTTAAAAATCGCTTTTACGTAAGAAAAAAAATGCACTAAAAAGTAAAAAAAATAATTTTAAAATACCGCTTGAAAAAGAAATTGTGTGAAAAGATATACGAGATGTGTAATATACTTACATAGAAAAATTGCGTGAGGAGTTTCTATAGGACAAGGATTATGATGGGTTAGGAGACTAAATATAAAAGAGTGGAGTGCAATTGTAATCAAAGAAACATTTTCAATATAGATTTAATCGCATAAGGGAATATTTATATCAAATACTGTGGTATTTAAATGTTATATGCTGAGCCCAGCTATTATTTTTAGTTGCATAACCCATAACAACTGACCCTTATTCTATAAAAGCTCCTCACGCAATTTCTCTATAAGCATATTGCAACTTACATTTGATCTTTTCACAGTTTTTCCTTTCATGAGCCAATTTAAAGTTAGTTTACTTTTTAGTGCATTATTTATCGTTTTTGTTAAATAAATGCGATTAAAAAACACTATTTTTTTCTTTACTTTGTATGATTCTTCATCAGAATTATTTGCATTTATCCTTCAAGATTCATAGTTTCGTTTCTCAAGTGTTGTCCGACTACAGCTGATTCACTACCATCTGGTGGCGACTCCCACGTTAATATGCGCTAAATTAAGATTTTTCTTTATATGCATATTTCGTCCTAAACTCAACTGTTATGCAATTTTAATACTTTTTCTTCATACCTGAAAGAAAAAAATCTGATTTGGACATTATATGTAATAACTGGCGTACAATGAAGTCTTATCTTTTTTTATTATTTTGTATAAGGCGTTATTAAAATTATATGTATATTCTCATCATTCAACATAGGTTTCGTTTCTCAAGGTATTGTCTACGTAGAGCACAAGTACTGCCATCTGGCGGAGACCTGCAGATTGAGATTTTTCGTTATATAGAAATTTTTTTTTCTAAATTGAATTTTTTCGCGATTTAATACTTCCTTTACTCAATATCACAAAGTAATAAACAGCAAGAGTTCAAAATTTTCTGCAAACGAGATTCTTTGTTTTCTAAAAATAGACTGTAAAAGTATTTTTATAATTGATATGAATACGCTTTTCGGCGATGAAGCTTACGCTTTTCGGGCTTTTTCGGCGATGAAGTATATCAAGGTATTATTTGGAGCTCTCTCTCTGACAGTTCATTATTAGACCTTCTTTGGCTGGCAACAACATCAATGTTGACATTCCTCCCTTGTAAAAAAGTCTGATCGGCCTCAGTTTTCCCATTAAAATGAAGAAAGTTGTTTTATAATCCATTCTTTTATAATTATAATTAATATATTATTCTGTTCCATTCTTTTATAATTAATAATTCAATTATTAATTGTTATTGTATAAGAGGTTATTGTTCAACTTTTCAAACTGCAGCCCGCCAGGTGATCAGTGACCAGAATTCTGGTCCATGGGCTCTTTGCAGTTGGACAGCCCTGAGTTAAGGTATACTTTTCATAACAAATATTTTTCGCTATAAAACAAAAACGAAACTAAAGTCAATCTTTACTTTTAAAGTTTTTTTTCCTAATGTTTGTTGGTCTTGCATGGCAACACTTCAGTTATTCCACTAAATTGCAATAAGGCTATTTCACGCAGTAGGGCAAATTTCAATTTCTGACAATTCTGGCTTTAGTTTCAAACGGAAAGGCAGTTTATTGTTTGTCTATTGGCTGTTGTAAACCTTAAAATGAATGGGATGGGCATTAGAGTAGTTCGTGATGTTGTGACAAATTGCTCTACAGTGTACAATATTAAAACAGACCAAGAAAGTTCTTTAAATGTAACTTGCAGCACTAAGATTTTTGGAAGTTATAAAACGCTGTGAAATGTATTTAGGCGACTGGAAAATAAGATTTGTTCTTAGCTTAGCATTGAAGTTAAAAAAAAATTACTTCAATAAAGAATGTATAAAAATGGCCATAGCGGCAAAGAATATTCGTGTCGATAATTTGTGTTACCTATTTATACGTAAATTATAAATGAATTTTCATCAAATATTTCAAATATTTAACTTCATACGACGAGCAAAAGAACCAACAACATAAATGCTATTCTTTAAAGTGCTAAAATAGAGTAATATTTAAAGCGCTATTTCTTTAGTTATAATAATAGATGTTGAAATTATACCCTTACCACTTTTTTAAACTATAAAAATGAACTCATGATGAAAAGGAATACTAAAGGTGCATCATATTTTAGAGCTTGAATAATTTCAAGAAACTTATAGATTCTGTGTTCAAAATAAATTTCTAAAGTAAGAAAAGAAATTCTACCAGTGCTAATAAAAGGGAATGTTTACCAATTTTATTTATCATTTTAGGAGCTTTAAAATAAAATTTTGCTTACAACAAACGTGCTTCAAAAGATAAATGCTTCAGAAATTCTTGTAAAGTTGCATTTAAGATATAAGCTGTTTCAGTATACTCTAAACTAATAATAGGATTATTATGAATGTTTTCCATCTTAATATTAATATAATAATATTTAAAAAATCATCCAATATACACCACTGGAAATTTCTTTTATCTTCCTTACCATTTATAATTATTTTATGTTGTCATTATTACATTGGGATAATCAATTTTATTTTAACAACTTTATAGTTGCCATTTTATTTTTTAAAAATACACAATTATGACACTTTTAAATTTAGCTCTGAAATTTTCCTTGAAATTTTCATTAAGAAAGAATAAGTTTCTGATGACCAAATTTTAAAATATCAAATAAGGCGATTTTATACAGTAGGGCAAATTCTCAAATTATGACAATTCTGGCTTTAGTTTGAAACGGAAGGGCAGTTTATTGTTTGTCTATTGACTGTTGTAAACATGAAAATGAATGGGAAGGGCATTATAATTGTTCGTGACGTTGCGACAAATTGCCTTATACTGTCTTCTAACAGTGACTCGAGAACTGAAATAAATAAAAGTCTTTCAAATATTTAATCATATCAAAAATCTTGCATCGCAATAGTTACAATGAGATATTTTGATATGCATACATGTAACCGTTAACTGCATAATTCAGCATATAAGTTTACAAAAATTGCTTTTGGATGTAAGGTTTTCAAAAATTTTTTAAACACTAGCTAAGAATTAAATATTCTAAATTCTTCCCCATGTCACAAAGTGGTCACGAACACAGAAAAGATTTAATTAAAGTGAGTAAAATTTTTAATATGAAAAAATTTCTGAATACTCTAATCGATATGCAAAATTTACTTAAGCTGTAATAGTTTTAAGTTAATTCTAGATAAATCAGAAGCTGTAAATAAAAATTCAATCTATATTTTGATTCTGTTTTAGTTTCTTTATTAAATGAATTGCTTTTCAAAAAATTTATTAGTGTTTTTCATTCAAGAAAGTAAACATTAAAGAGAATCATGTTTAATAATCCTTGAAATTTTGTAATTATAAAGGCTTTACAATTTCACCTGAAGATATGTTTATAAAGAGATTTTTAAGCTACTGCTATTTTAGTTTTTAGTAGTGAAATTTAAATGTTTTCATCGTAAATAAACAATTTCTCTGTACTTAGAAAACTTTATATGGGATCTCAAAATAATCTGAAGTAAAAAATCTTCACATTTCTGTATAAAAGGCTAAATAAATAATTCCTATTTTGATAAGAATATTCTAAAAGAGCTGTGATCAATTTTCTTTAAAAAGTGTAAGCCCAATACAATATAATGTTTCATGGAATGCTTGATTGAAAAGTAACAGGTATGCAAGCTTTGAAATAGATGCATTATAGACGCCGGGCCCATCTGCCATGTTTTTTTCCCCCGACCAACAGAAAAACGCGTGTTTGAAAAATCGCCAAGTAAAAAAACATGGCGGTGGTACTCGTTTTTCACAATTTATAGCATTATTATAGCACAATTTATAGAACAATTCACAATTTATATCATTATTAAAATGAAATTAACATAATTATCATTTTTTACGTTATTTAATAACTAATAACAGATTAATAATATTTGTGGTATATCAACACATCATAAACACAATATATATCATTTAATAATATATATCATAATAAGCACCATTATAAAAAATTTAACATGTGAGGGAGGGGTTCCCCTCAACCCCTCTTATAATAAATGAAATGCAAAATAAATTTAATAACAGACACACCAACCTACTTATCGCCCCCCTAAAACCACCAAAAAATCGCCAAGTTTGGCGAAAAAAATACGGCGTCTAAAATACATCTGTACCCAAGTTTTTAGTTTTAAGTTTTACTGAACCTAGTATGAATCCAGTCAATCAACTGGGTTATTTTCAGAAATTTTTCAAGGTACTTATTAATATTCTATTAAGTGAATAATATATTGAGGATGAGATGGTGTCATCGAATAATTACAAACGTTTTGTAAAAATACATTTCCTAACAAAATGAAAGTAGTCAACCCAGCATAATTTGTTTCCTTTTGTAATAAAAATAACTAGCAAAAACGTATTGTAGCGTAGAAAAAAATTTTGACTTGGCATCGAGCCTTGGCCACCAGCATGAAACCAGTACATTTTACCAATGTGCCACTAATTCATATGCAAAATTATTAAGAAATGTAACAACGGATAGAAATTTGATGTTTATTAAAATGAATTAATTTATCCATATAAAGATGTACTTTTTATGACTGATTCATTTAGAGTTATCGAAAATATATTAGTATGCAATGTTTTAAGCTCAATCGGAGATGAGAAATTAACGAAAATTTTTCAAGATTTATACGGAGACATACGTACGATGCAAGTTTAATGAGACATGTAACGAAAATATATATCAGCAAAGACAGCACTACGATTGATAATTTTAATCAAAGGCTAAATGGTTTTTTCTCCTTTTCCTCAGGATTAAAATAAATGAAAGTCCTTCAAATATTTTATCCTATCAGAATATCTTCCAATGCAACGCAAAGCAAAATATCTCCTAGTTGCAATGAGATATTTTGAAATGCATCAATGTAGTCGTTACCTGTGAGGAATGAATAACGGGACATGTTACCACACTTAGGATTGTTTACGTTACTAAAAAGATGAGTTCATCGAATCGAGGGATTGTTTCCCTGATTAACATATAGAAACAGCAAGCTCAGATTAAATTCACGAAAGAAACAAAGGAAACCTCATCCAGATTTCTCATTCCGTTCGATCAGAGTGGAATTAAATGAACAGACCCGGAGAGTCTCAAGGACAAATGGGCCCGGATCGGTGCATAACTGACTGAATGAAAATATCTCTTTTCGCCTAATTTATGAATTTTTTGCACTTAATTATATCAAAGTTCATTTATATTGGAAAACATTTTGAAGATATCGTTTCCACTGTTGCTTTTACTCCATTGTTAAATATATGGTTAGTCACTTTTGTCATCGAACTGACTGACGTAAAATTAATAAATATGATATGACAATATATATGATACAAGTGCATAGCCGAGGCGCTATCTTTATGTTAAAAGTTACACTGTAGACTTTTTTCAGTCTATTAGTCCATTTTGACCCTCCCCTTTCATACGCCTCTAGGCTAGGGATGAAATGTGTACAGACTACAAGGCCAATATAGTCAGGCGACTACGCCGGCTAATTCATACAATCAATTCTCCCTCTCTCCAGATAGCCGAACGACGGCCGATGATCAGTGTGTTGATATTCGGTACCGTAGTTCGTGGGTTCGAATCCTACTTTGGAATGGATGTTCGCAGGCTTCCAGATTTGGCTTTAAGCAGTAGGTCCGTATGAGCCCTCGTGGTGTAAAAAAGTGGGCCGTACCCAGCCTTGTCCAGATAGTCGTTGACTATGACAGCTCTACAGCATTATTATTCATTAAAATGAAAGCACAACCAACTGTTGCAGACTACAATCTCATACTATAGAATAGGGCTTAAGTTTGATACCGGACAGCCACCTCAGAACCTCTTTTAAAGATGTGCAGGCTGACGCTATATCCCAACGAAATCCTTGCGCACATCATTATGCCTCCACTTCCGAATGAGTTATGTTTGGGGATGTTCCAGGATAGAATACCATTCTTTTCTCCAGATTTATACATTTGTCACCTGGTTACAAGGCAACTCTCGACTCATCCGTGAACATATTGTAATGTATCCGGTCCCTGTTTTAGGCGACACAAGGAAGAATCAGGTGTATCTTGATTAATGAATTTATTTGCACTTCTGCTATATACATCATTTCACAACTACGCAAAACCAATATCCGATCACAGGTAAGTGATTAGTACACGTAGGCTTGAGTAGAGACGGGTACCTAAACTAAATTAAGTCTCTGCTGAAATATTGGTGATTCGACGGAAGAAACCATTCGGTAGCTCTCGCGAAAGTTCACTGAAGTACTGGTAGAATTTCAAAGCACAGTTAGAGTTCCGAAGGAAAAATGAAAACAATCCTGAAGAGGATTATATTAGAAAAGGAAACCCAATGCCCAGGGTATCGTTTCAATCTCAGCAAGAGATACATCCCAAGACGGGATTTCGCTAAATAAAACTCTCTGATGGAGAGACTGGTCGAGGCGACCTCCGAGTTAGCCGATGCGGGCTACTTCTTAAGGAAAAGATCCCAAGGTGGTATTATAGCAAAAAACTCTCTGGTAGAGAGTTTATGCTATGGTTATGGAGACCTCTGAATTAGCTGGTTGCTAGCTAACTTCTCTAAAAAACAAATCGTCTATCGTCTCTTTCTAGGGGAGGGGCCTCACCCACAATTTCATTATTGGATCACCTAGCGATGACCTCACCTTCGAACAACTGGATTGGTTCGGGTTAAACAATCATCGGCCGCAAAGCCAGGGGTCCCTGGAATTCTTAGCGGCTACATCTGAGTCGCGGCAAATCCTTTGTCGTTCCAGTGATCATATTTTTGTCTGTCAGTGAAGGTGCCGGGTCGTCTGGTATATTGTTCCTCTACTATAGGACACAACAGTGTAGACATCGTGGTGCCGGGGAAAACAATCCTTTTGTATCCACACCAGCGAAGTCCACCTCTCAAAACAAAGTTCTTTGATGTCGACACACCGCTAAATCACGCCGTTACAATATACTTGCCCCAATCATACAGTCAAATTGATATGTTGACGACATCGCTTTAATCGTGCCCCGTTGATAACAAAAATTTCTCACATCGAACGTCAATAACCAACTTTGTTTCCGTCAATTTAATCGCCTGATCTCCACAGCACACCTAGCTCCATCTACTCGTATTATTGTTTTTCGAATGCTGTATTCCTCTCCTTTATCTTGACGTGGAATTTGTGCTCTAAAAGTTCTTGTTATTTTACTTTTTGAAATACCTACGTACTCTTTTTTTATAATGACAGCCAGGAAATGATGAGTATCTCAGTTATTATTGTTATCAAGGTAAGTGGAAACCGACAAAAACTATTGGAACCATTGGCGCCCTTAGTAGCAGTCCAGGTCCAGCAATAGTCTACTTACCATCCACTCTCGGTAAGATTTTTTTCTCCTTTAAAATAACTTTATGTAACTCAATTTTTTAAAATAAAGAAGTAAAGCAACAAATGATTTTGAGAATTGTTAAAATATTTTAACCCCTTCCAGGTTCATTTTATCTCGGAATTATGGGTAAAAAATGTCAATTTCTTATGCTTATTTTTACACATTCATAGCTTTTTAAACATAATAGCATCATTGGCATACAAAATTTCCTAAAAATTAATGTAAAAAAATCAATTTAAATAAATGAGTAATTTAGATGTATAGTTGGTTTTCTGTACGGCAGCAATCAGACTTTGTAGTCAATTCACACTAATTATAAATATAAAGCTTAGAATACCTAAATTTTATCTTTAATTAAATTTTATTTATATCCTATGCATTCACATAAATGAGTATGAAATTATTAATCAAAATTTGGTCGTGTATAAGACGATCAAAACAGTACTGCACAGAGACCAACATCGCAATCTGGACAGTAGAACCTTGTTTCTCTACTTTCCTTCTTCCCTCTACTGTCTCTCTTTGAGCAGCAAATAATCTAATAGCCAGAGAAGTAAACTAAAGCATTTGAAACCATAAAAATCACATGTGAAATAATTCGGGAAAGACTGATTGCACAGTGCCCGAGCTACACTCGTAAGGAACCAGGATGGTATATTTCGCCTGCCTGAGTTCAGCTCGGGAAAAACCGGAAAGGGGTTAATCCATCTGTTGTTCTACATTTAAATTTCCATCAGTGATCATTTATACAAAGGAGATGACATTTATAAGTGAATTTTTTTTAATTTTAACCCTAAACATATCATAACTGGTCAAATGATCCGTATTGTATATGTAAAAAATGTGATGGGTAATGAATTAAAAATTCTTATTCTTTGTGTTTGTAAATCATAAAATTTGACAATATACAATTTTGTTTGATTATAACAAATTTTATTAATTTCCTTCCCAATACAGGGTATTTGCCAAAATAAAATTTTTCAAATCCATGACTTTTCATGACTTTCCCTGATTTAGCAAATCATTTTCCATGACTTTAAAAAGCTTTCGTTAAAGTATATATGAATAAAACTTCTGATGTACATACAAATAAAATATATGCTTTTAGGGAAATTACAGGAATTTTATCATAAAAAAACTATAAACTTACTTTATAAGTGTTAATAAATTCACATACATAAAAATAAATTGTTGTATCTACATACCTAAGTTTAATTATATAGCAATTTTTCCAATCAAAATATTTCCAATTTGAATTCAGGGTACTTTGGTATCATCCAGGTGACCATGAATAATAGCCAAACATGATAACCCTATAATGTTTATGTACAATATCCCTAGAGATAAACTTTATTTTGTACAAAAATCTTAACTAATTTTTATTAAAAAATTATTATTATATTAATAAAATTTTAATCTACAATTTAAGAAAAAACCAGAATAATATACATTTACCCACCCATTAAGCTTTCTTGCTTTGAGTTTCCTTGGTGAACAAATTTTACTTGGTCAATAGGATAATACATAAATACCAAACTCAGTAACTTCAGCCAAATGACAAGTAAAAACAGAATTAAACAATTCAATGCATTTTTTTAATCGGTAGTTTAGCGGATCCATGACTTTCCATGACTTTTACTCATTTTACTTGAAAAATCAAGACTTTCCATGACAAAATTAACCCATTGTCTAAATCCATGATTTTCCATGACTTTCCCTGACTTTCCAGGTGCGCGGAAACCATGCCAATATCCTTATTTCATTCATTCAACCGGGAAACGAAGTCCGGTCATTTGACCGGCTTTGTATTAAGTTTTGGTATGTTTAATGTTAACTACAATTATTTTTTTCAAAATTAGCTCCATTTAAAATGTTTCCAGTACCTTCTTTTTGCATATACAGCCATTTTTAAATTAATACCTAAGAATAAAAATTATATGTATTCACAAAATACATAAAGAGAATAGAAATAAATAGCGAAAGTATCCATTTTTCCTGATACAAAATGTTCCACAACAGTTCTTTTATGTACACATGGGCGTACGCATGGAGGGCTTAGGGGTTTAAACACCCTCTTGAGCTCAGACAAAATGGCAAAAATAAAAATTTTAGTAGAAATTATGCAGGCTATTATTTTTTAGAATTATGATCCCCTCCCCCCTTGAAAATTATGAACACCTCGCTTGAAAAAATTCTGCGTACGCCACTGATGTACACAGTGAGTTTTGGGAGTTTCAAAGTAATTATTTTTAGAAACTTTTGTCTTGTGTGTTATAATTTAAATACTTAATGAATTTTAAAAGTTTAGAATTAGAAATGCACAAAACATGTTTAAAAGATTTATGATGTACAAAAATAGGCTTTGAAAGAAAATTTAAATTTATTATTATTTTATTTATGATAGGATGATGGAGAGTTAAAAGTTGATTTTCATTCGTACTGATACACGATTGCATAATTCAAAGGAATCTAAAAATTTAATTCTTATCTAAATATTATCCATTTGAAAGTTCACTGGTAGCTTAACACTGGATTTAACTTTTTGACGATATGCATAAACTTACACCTTGTAATTAAAAAACAGCTATGTTATAGTTAACTCTTTAGGATTTTAGAAAATGAGATACTTCTGTTACCAACAACTGAAACAGCCCTATTTCTTACGTCTAGTCTGAATGAAAAAATTAATAAGCCAGCGACCCTTGTATTTCATCGTAAATATTTGTAAACCAAATTTACCTTCTAAATTTGGACAAATTATTAGACTAATTGCAAAGCAAAGCAAATGAGTAAAAATAAAATAAAGGACAATTCAATAATAACCGGTAGAGAACAGGGGAGTTTTTGTTTAAACGTGTCCTTCCTATGAACAAGTTACTTGGCATAGATATGTATTTGATGCCAAGCATAATTAAAAATGTTTTTATTCATGTCGAAAATGGGTACGACAAATGTTATCTTTTAGAGTGTTTCATAAACAAAAATATGTAGAATGAATTCAGCTATTCAGTTTTGTACTGGCGAGATCACACCAAGACTGCTCAGAATGCAAGTTGATGATCTAGACCAGAAATGGGCAACCTAAGGCCCGCGGGCCAACTCCGGCTCGCCGGAAAGATTTATCCGGCTTTCGGGTGGAATTTTAAATTGGCGGTACGAGGCAAATTAAAAGAAATACATATTTATACATTATATATCAATTTCTTTTTCTACTTTGTTGAAATATTGTATCCCAAATATATTATCTCACTCCCAGAAGATCAGCTCTATGCTTGCTCTTTATATATGGGAACAAGTGTTTTCAACTATGAACCTTAGAAATGATAATTTCAGAAGTAGACTGACAAATGAGTCATTATCCTCGTTCCTTAAAATCGGTACATTTCACTTTGAACCTTAATATAAGGAACTTTTAAATATGAAATTGTAATTTTGTTCATCTCATTAAGATATTTAAATTGCGATACTTGTATATTGTTTTTAAAATTTTAGAAAAATTTATCTTGGCCCTCCAAACTATTTTTTCGATTTTTGGCCAGCGACCGAAAAAGTTTCCCCCATCCCTGATCTAGACATTGTAATTACCATATCCTATATATAAACCTGCGAAAACTCATTAGGTATGACATCGTCAACTGTTTTCATTACATGGGGGCTAATGAGACCGGAACCTACAGCTTAAATCTGGTCCCGAACGGTTACGCACATCTCTGCCAGCAGTGGGATTTGTACTCCCGAACTCTGGCACTGTAGAGCAGAATCTTACCTATACGACTATTGTTCGGCGAAGTAGGGTTTTGAAAGTATTTTGTTAAGTAGTAGGATTCAAATCTTCCCGGACTGAGTCTATAGCTTAAAAAATATTTGCAATATAAGACGGGAATGTTCCTTTGTTACTATTTTCTTTCTTGCAAAAATGGTTTGTTTCAAATCACGTGGTCTATGTTCAAAGCGTCGTATTTGTAGATGGGTGCACTTACTAACCGGTGTTTGAAAGAAATACATAGATTGTATCAACACACCGTTCTTCGCATGTTACTTGAAAACCAAAAGGCAATTCGGAAAGCATACTCCTTCGTCGTTTCTGCAAGTCTATCTGAAAGAAGAGAGACCACAATTATGGAGTGAACAGTCATTGATACTGTAGCATGAAAACAATCCTGCTCATCGATGTTCTCGTCTCTCACATTCTAGCGAAAATGCAAAGTGTTATGCAACATCCTTCTCACTTTTCTAATTTCGCCCCTTGCGACATCTGCCTATTCCTGAAACATCGTCGATTTGGATAAGCACGTGAAGACAAAACTACATAGCCGCTGCATTACAGACTTCATTGTCCATTTTCGAACGTTTACTACACAAAAACTAATTGTTGAAATGAAACTGCATGAAGGTATGGATATTTAGACTATATTCTTTCTGTTGGTTCGAAACACATTGTTATATTTTTTATGTTTTATTATTACTCACTCATTCTTTGATAGATTAGATGTGTGGTCTTTGTACAAGTACATTTTCGTTTTACTATATTACGTACTTCATTTCTATTGAAATGAAGAAGTTAACTGCTCAATTGGAAGATGTGTATGCCATATGTGTACTCTCACACTAAAGAGCCTTCACAAAGGTGGGATATTTAGATAATTTGTGTTTCATTCCATTTAAATTTTAGTGCAAATATGTTTCCAGCGTCTCAGCTCATATACATGTTTCTTTTGCAGGTAAAGACAACCATGATCCAAGAAAAATTAGAGCTCCAGCTTTTAAAATTGGAGAAAAGTAAATAAATCATTGGCACAAATTTTATATTTGTATAAATATCTTTTGAAATACTAACAAACATTCAGAAAATAATCAAATACTTAATCTCACTTCTGAGTAGTTTAAAACAAATTCATTGTCAAAATTAGTTTACATTGAAAAATAAAACAAAAAAATCTTACAATTCTTTACAAATAGATTGTATCGTTTCAGTGATAACTTATGTAAGGCTATATGTGTATTACGCGAGACATGAAAGAAATTAGGATAATTTGTTCAGTTAATGTAAACAGTATGTTTGTCATTTTCAGAGATTCGAGACAAAGCTTCGGTTGTAGTCCTGGGCCAGCCGCTTATGATGTACGGAAGATTACAAACAAGGGAATGGATGTCTGCCATGCACCTGTCGTGGGTGAAAAGATTGAAGGATTTGCAATTGCTGCGTCTCCAGGTCCAGCAGCTTATAACAGAGGCGACTGTGACAAAATGATCTATACTAAAACACCCGCTTATTCTATGAGACCAAAAACGGAACCTTTGAAAGGTTTTGTACCACCAGGCAAGTTCATTACTGTTTTATATGCTTTTAAACACTCTATTTAGGAGGAAGGTAAGTAACAGACTTAAAAAAGGAATAACGAGAATATAGGAACAAAAGTTTTATTGATAGAATTTATTCTTTTATGGCTCTTCATCTTAAAATTGTATCATAATAATTTATATTATTTTATCTTGGTTGATAAATTAAAGGTAAAATAATTGGTTAGTTAGGAGAAGTACGGTTAGTATTTTATTACTAAAAGTAATTAGGTCAAGTTCTAGTGTTAAAAGAGCTTCTGTTCGGTACCGGAGTCCACGGGTTCGAATCTCATTGTGGGCATGTATGTTCGTTGCCGTTCGGTTGGTTGGTTGGTTGGTTGGTTGGAGTTGGAGTTTTTTTTTTTTACGCGCAAGTCCTGTTTTTTTTTAGGACAATAAGCAAAGCCACATGGTTTTTTTTTTAATAAAAAAACAAGACCTAACTGAAAATAAAAAATATAGTCGGTAACTACCAGTTTAATAAAGTAAAAACCAACAAGCTTATAAAAAGGTATGTAAAAGGTATAAAAAAAACTTAAAAAGCACAATAAATTTTATAAAAGATGTAAAAATAAAATAAAAAAAGTTAAATAGACCAAATAAATAAAAAAAAGATGTAAGACAGGAAAACATGTAAAATAAGTACACAAACCGTTTACTAGATGTTAAAATGTATTGACAAATTTACATAACTTGCAACAACCCAGATAAGTAATCGGGGTACAAAAAACTAGACAAACATAAAAAGGAACAAAAAACCGTACCAGTTTAATAAAGTTATAAAAACGTCTGCAAAGTAAAAACTCAATTACACCAGATAGGTATGTAAAAGGTAAAAAGATGAAACATTAAAAAGCTAAAAGCACAATAAATTTTAATTAAAAGATGTAAAAAATACTAAAACACTTAATAGAAAAAAGTTAAATAGACCAAAATAAGCCTATAAAACGTAAAAAAGATAAAAGACAGGGATGCGGGGGTTCACCTAGTAACTCCGTTAAGGTAGGATGCCGAGTACTAAAAAATAAGACATACGCAGGCTGTAACTGACTACAAGATGTAAGTAAATGTAAAATTGTTAGTGGGGCCTGACAGAAAGAACATTGGGGTTTGGGGTCATTAGAAAGATAGTAATTATGTGTGAGACGAGTGTGCCCAATACGCAAACGAGTAATTAAAACGTCGTGCTTACGACTAACATTATCCGGGAAAGATCGAATGTCCTCAGTAATGTTGTGTAGCTTATTGCGGACACACAAGTCCCACTCGTTCTTCCACACAATATGCAGCTGGCGTTTAATTTCACACTTCAAGTCAGAAAGGGGTATTTTCGATGACATTAAAGTACTGGCATTCTTCGCTGCATCATCCGCAAGCTCGTTCCCGAGGATCCCCGCATGCGCTGGAACCCAGCAGAATAAGACTGTAAAGCCCCGTTTATATAGCGAGGTATACAACTTCTGTATTTCATTGATAACAGGGTGCAGCGTCTCATCCGAGTTCAGAGAATCTAGTACACTGATTGAGTCTATGCATATTATAAAGTGCCGGTTCTTCCTGTGCGAAATGTGCTTTAGAGCTTGGTACACCGCTTTACATTCAGCTGTAAAATTAGAGCATTGTTGAGGTAATCTCCAACACCTCCTAACAGAGTTATATACAAAGCTGCAGCCAACATATTCGTCAGTCCTAGAACCATCGGTAAAAACAAGATCATGCCCAGAATATTTAGCTATGTGGGCATAAAAGAGCCGTTGATAAACGATATCACTAGTCTCACTTTTTAAGTAGCCTGGACAAGGATGGGTATATGATATCCGATAATTTTCCCAGGGAGGACAGTTGAATAGTTGTTGGGTTTCCACTGTTAAATCTGCAAGACTACTCCCTTGTAGCAAACGACGAGTCCGCAGGCCAAACGGAGGTATGCATGATGGACGATGTTTATACCAATTATCCAATGTAGTATTCAAAAGGTGACTTCTGAGCTGATGGTACGGATGGGCCAAAATGCGGTAGTATAATATAGTAGACAATATGTCACGTATAGAGTTCAGACATGGTTCATTGCAGTATACGTATAGGCTTTGAACAGGTGACGTCCGGAAGGCACCAGAGCAGATTCGCATCCCAGTATGATGTACGGTGTCTAGATACCGTAGGACAGAGGGGCGAGCAGAGCCATAAACCGGACAACCATAGTCCAGTTTCGAACGGACAAAAGAGCGGTAGATCCGTATCAAGGAACTACGATCTGCACCCCAACTGGTGTTAGATAGTACTTTCAGTAGATTTAAGGCACGCTCGCACTTCCTTCTCAGGTGTAAAACATGAGGCAAGAAGGTTAGGTGGTTATCCAGATAAATACCAAGAAAGCAGGTAACAGGCTCGACACGTAACTTTGAAGTACCAATATAAATTTCGGGGTCACCGTGGAGGCGACGCGAACGACAAAAGTGAACGCAGCAGGATTTATCTGAAGAGAAGGTAAAACCATTTTCCTCATTCCAAGATACCATACGATTAATCGCAGTTTGTATCTGATTGATAATAAATGCCATGTCACTATTTGCGCAAGAAATCTGCAGATCATCCACATACAGATACCCATGTACGGCAGATGGAAGTTGACGCAGGATATTGTTTATCTTAATTGAGAACAGAGTTACACTTAGCACACTTCCTTGTGGTACACCTTCATCTTGAGTGTAGGTACGAGATGTGTACCCCCAAGGAGAACATTGAAGTACCGGGTATGCAAAAAATTCTTTATAAAAATTGGAAGATTCCCAACGAGGTGCCTGTTGTGTAAATCTCTTAAAATGCCGTACCTCTAGGTACGATCATAAGCTTTCTCGATGTCGAGGAACACAGATACCAAGTGTTGACGTCTCAGGAAAGCGTTCCTTATTTGCGTCTCAAGAGCTATAAGATTGTCCATTGTTGACCTCCCTCGGCGGAAGCCACTTTGAAAGGGGGAGATATAGCTCTTCTCCTCAAGAAGGAAAACCAGTCGGGTGTTCACCATCTTTTCGAGGAGCTTGCTTAAGCAACTTGTAAGGGCAATAGGACAATAATGCTGGGGATTTGTTTGATCTTTCCCAGGTTTTGGAAAGGGAACAAGAATAGCATACCGCCAAGCAGTAGGGAAAACGTGTTCCAACCAGATACGATTATATAAACATAGGAGTTGTTGTAGAGACTCTGCAGAAAGATGTGTCAACAAAGTGTAGGTTATCCCGTCAGGGCCTGGTGATGAGTTGCGACTCCTTTTGAGACACCGAAGCATCTCATGGATTGTAAATGGGCTATTATACGCCATTTGGGCGTCAGAGTGAAAGTTCAAGTTCTGCATTTCTGCTTGATGTTTGTAGCTGAGAAACGGTTCGGAATAAACACTACCGTTTGAAACAGCAGCAAAGTGGCGACCGATGACATCAGCGACCTCCGCCGGAGTAGCGAGTAGCTGCCCATTTTCTCTAATACAGGCTATTTGACGGTCAGGGGAAATTCCCATTGACCTTTTTACCCGGGTCCAAAAATGACGACCATCAGTAGCGCCACTGATGCCCGACACATACTGTATCCAAGATTCTTTTTGACTACGTCTACGAATCCTCCTAGCAGAAGCACGTGCACGCTTAAAGGCAATTAGATTTTCACTTGTGGGAGATCGTCGAAAGACGTTCCAAGCTTTTCGCTGTACCCTGATAGAAGTTTGGCACTCCTCTTTCCACCAAGATTTCCGATGACGGCCACGGAAGGGGGAACTTTTAGGAATAGTCAAATCGGCCGTATTCAAAATGATACGAGTGACGATATCAACGGCATCATCAATATCACCTGCAACCATGTTTGAGGTTATAACAGCTTGAGATTTAAACGTTGGCCAATCAGCTCGGTCATAGATATAGTATGATGGCTTGAAGATGCCATTTTCGTTATCAGCGGCCGAAACAAAAATCGGGTAGTGGTCACTGTGAAATAGCTCAGAACCCACAAAGTAATTGAAGTGTGGGAAAAGTGAAGGCGTGCAGAGGGCAAGGTCCAGACAATGGAAGGTCCGACTGGGTTCGTGAAAATATGTATTCTCCCCATTATTTAAAAGACATAGGTTGTGATCTGCAATAAGTTTTTCTACTTGTTGACCCCGGGAATTGGTATCTTTACTACCCTATATCGGGCTGTGTGCGTTAAAATCGCCAAGTAAAATATAAGGTTCAGGGAGTTGCTGCACTAGATCATAAAGTTCATGCTGGTCAACAGAGATGGAAGGTGGTATGTAAATATTACAAATAGTGATAAGCCGCTGGGTATGTACCCGTATGGCAACAGCTTGCAGTGAAGTGAGAATTTTAAAATGATCAGCAGGCTTCAGGTAGGTTTCCTGAAGTGCGAAACACACAGGATGGAAGTCCCAGATAAGGGATTTAACATCGGCCCAATTAGGACGAAGGCCACGGCAGTTCCAGGAGATAAAGGAAGCTATTAAGAATTGGATGACAAGCAAGACCCAGGAGCAGAGGGGGGTAAAAGTGGTGGCTCCATGCCAATGTTCTCGCTTGAAGAATAGAGTCTAAGCTCCATCTCAGAAGTAGCAAATTTCCGGAGATTTTCCGGATTTTTTTAAAAATTTTGGGTCTCTCTGCTTTCGAGAGCCCCATAAGGATTTCCTCTGCTTAGCAATTGTTTTCATGCTAAGCTTTGGTTAGGAGATCACAGGAGTAGCACGAGCAGTTTTTAAAAGGGGTATTTTAGGACTTTGACTGGATTTAGACGATTCTGTTTTGGATGGTCTGGTCGATGACTTGGGTTTTGAAGTACCTTTTGACTGACTTCTAACAGGGGAACTCGGTAATGAGTGTTTATGTCCAAAAGATACATCGGTTTGGATGCCTATATGTTTCACATATTTAGCAGCGGTACTAGCGTATGATATCCGGACTTTCGGGGATCGAGATTCAACCAATTTCCTAGCCTCTAAAAACGAAATATTTTTATTAACCATTACGACTTTGACTTCTTTCTCATATAACCACTTCGGGCATTTTCGAGAGTATGCTGCATGACTGCCTTTGCAGTTAGCGCAGTGTGGATCTTTATCACAGGCATCTTTATCGTGTCCAACTTCAGAGCATTGCACACATACTGTTTGGTTCTTTCGACAGTATGTCTGTGAATGTCCATACGACTGGCATTTAAAGCAACGCAGAGGGTTAGGAACAAAGGGTCTAACCTTGCAGTTTAGATATCCAGCTTTGATACTATTCGGAAGTGCTGGAGTGTCGAAAGTAAGCACCAAATGTTTTGTAGGAATATTTTCGCCATTTTTACGCAAAATGATACGACGAACGCCACACACTCGTTGATCTCTGAGGTTTTCAAGTATCTCGTCTTCTGAGGTTCTAATCAGTTCTTGCTCAGATATAACACCTCGGGAAGTATTCAGTGATCCGTGAGGTTTCACAGTAACTTTGAAGGGACCAAGAGATGTACACTTACTTAATGCATAGGCTTGTTTTTCCCCACCAGCTTCGACCAGAAGGTCTCCTGACCGGAGCTTTTTGATAGCCTTTAGAGTACCTATAGAGGTCTCTAGTGTTTTCGATATCAGGAATGGCGAGACAGTTTCAAATGACCCATCACATTTTTGGATAATGAAGTACCTTTTGTAGTAATCTTTGACAGCACAGGACATAGAGAGCGTTTCATAAACCATGATGAAAGAAAGGAATTCAGACCCCGATGGCACCACCCACCACGGAGCCCAACAAGGGGATGCAGAAAACGCACCAGTGCTAGCCGGGGCCTATACGCACACCAAGTATCCCTAAAGCGCCTACCACCCTTAACGCAGGGCCTAGGTAACACCAAGCGCACTTGACCCTAAGCCGGACCACAAAGGGTGTCGACCAGCCGATTGATGCATACGGGCCAATATGCACCTCCCGTTTACCCGAAGCAGGGGCCAAAGTAATGTGTTGGTTTCCCTCAATTACCAGGATCCCCTTTTCCGGGGACACGGGTCTCCACGCACGGCAAACACGTGGGCGGTAAACAGTCCTCGAGAGGCTATGCTCAGTATAGAGCATAGCATCACGAGGAAAGCCAAAGCCCTCACCTCCGAGAAGGATACCGCAACGAGGGGGAACAAAGGAAAAAAGTAGCAGACAAGAGGAGGGAAATAAAGAAAGGTGAGGAGATCGCTGGGGTACCTCGGGGCTGCGACACCCGTGTTTACCTAAAGAAGGCAAACCCCCTGAGGGGTCGTTGCCGTTCGGAATCGGCTTTAAGCAGTAGGTTCCGGACTCATTAGCCCTCGTGTAGCAAAACAATGTAGCGCACCAAAACAAACCACAAATCCATTGTTAAAAGCGTATTCTACTCAAATATAAACGTTCTTACAAATAGGAGGATTTGGGTCCATATAGTTATAAAAATGTATTTTCTTTAGTTACCTATTGCTTTGAAACAACAAATCCGTAACTTATAATTACTTTAATTATATAAATGTTAAACTTCTGGTTTATTTACTTTTATATGGCTCCTTAGTTTTCTTATTAATATACTAACTCAGTAATTCTTAATTTAAATTTTATGCCTGCTTTGAGAGATTTGGTTTGGTGTGCTACGGTCTACTTTTTGCAACACGAGGGCTAACGAGACCGGGACCTACAGCTTAAAGCCGATTCCGAACGGCTACGAACATCCATGCCAATGTGGGATTCGAACCCACGAACTCCGGTTCCGAAGGCCAGCACGCTAACCAATCGGCCATCGTTCGGCCTGCTTTGAGAGAAAAAATACCTTTTATAAGTTCTATGTGATTAATGATTTATCACCGTCATTCATAAGCTCATGGCTTCAAGATTAGTTAGGTTAGGTTAGGTTCGGTTTGGAGCGCTACCATCTACATTTATGCGACTTCTATATAAAAGTTTTAAGTATCTTAAAATAATTTTTCTGGAAAATATCATTAACAACACGTTTTTCGTTTGATATTTTGCAGACATCGTTTGCGAGGCATTAAAAAGTGTTACAAAAATGTTTTAATTTCCTAAGGATTGCAAGTGACTTTTTTTTAAATTCTCAAAACGTCTTGCATGAATACCTGATGACAAACTGGTAACTAAATCTTAATTTCTCCTAACCTAAAGATTAATGATTTTAACTTTCAGAATACTTAGAAGATTCCGTGGCTGAATACATCAATGACATTTTGCACTTGTTTCCCCATAAACTTTATTCAACAGCGCAAACCACTTTTTGTTGGCTTCCTTTACTTAGTAAACTTAGAGACCTTTACTTAGTAACTATGTTTGCAGAGTTGTACTTTATTTTTCAATAGATATAAGAGCCATAATCAGGTAGAAATATAACTGCACATGCTGTCACATACAGTTAAGTATTGCTTATAAAAGACTACAGAGTTAAAATATTAATTTTTGGTTTCTAGCCCCTGCCGCTTATACTCTGCCGGAAACATTAGGTCCTGGAAGTTCGCCTTTCAAGAAAAGTCCAGCTTACTCTATTGCAGAAAGACTTGATAAGACAGGAATACTACAGCCGGTAATGGTCGATATTTCAGAATTCATATTAAATATTTAGATTGTCTCTAAATGTATAATCTAAATTGTAACTTATAAGAATTTTCGTAAGAATAAAACTTATACATTTTGCTTTACTGTTCAGTTTCATATTTTAAAAGTGAAGACCCCGAAATTTTGGCTCTTTTTACTTAAATCATAACATTAATATGTTTTTTTAGCAGAAAAACGTTAAGCTTTACGGAATATTTAAATACTGTAGTGCACATTTAGATACACATGAAAAAAAAGGGTCAAAATAAAACTTGTACTCTATGAAAAATTCTCAATTTCAGAAAATTTAAATGCAAGACATCTTTAATTCATTATTTTCTTGGGCGTCTTATGTCTCTTAACCCTTAATTTAACAAGATGTTTTTTCAAATATCGATTAAAAATTTATTTAAATAATAATTTAAATAATAATAATTAATAATAATATATTATATATTATCGATAAAATTATATATTTATTATAAAGATTTTATTTGATTGTTCGTTGTAGCGGACTTAGCCAAATTAAGGGTTAACGTGTTACAAACGTTTTCACATAGATCGAATGCGAGTCTCATAATGTTTCCTGGTTTTATCCCCAGAATATTTTTAATCTTATTAGAAATTTAGTAATTTTTATTCCGACTTGAAACTCATGCTACAAACTTTCTATTACCCTTCTATCTAGTGTCCGAGATGGAGTTTTAATAACTTTAAAACCATTGGATAGTAGTCACGAGCAGAGATTGAAAACATAACTTTTTGGGGTCATTCTTATAAAAAAATAGTTGGAATTCTAAGATGTTGTGCACCAGATTTTATATTGCCTTTTAAACATGTAAACGCACCGAGCGGTCTGCGAACGTTTCTATTTCCGACTGTACGTCATTTGGATACGATTCCGCATGGGTTTCGTATAGGGAGCAGGTATGGAGACGAAATAATCAGCCGTAGATGATTTCAAACTTAACAACGTTGATTTATTAAAACAAAAAAAAAAAACATTTAAAGAAAAAAATATGTAAAGTCGTCCAGAGAGGAGATCACTCTAGGCAACCTACTCATCTGAAAGTTCCGCCGGGAGTTCCCTTCCGTTTTTCCTTTTTCAAACAGGAAACCTCGGTTTTAGGGGAGATCGACCCTCCCCCCAGTTGACCTTCGTCCTTGGAGTAGCCGACGAGGTCACAAAAAGAACAATTTCTTCTTTCTGTCGGTGAGTTGACAAAACGGCCGATTTGACACTTCAAATCGTCCGTGCGTCAAAAGGACCATTACTGCCGTTTCCCAATTGTTCGGCGTTTCGAAATGTTCGGCGCCTTAGAATGAACCAAAAGAATAAAAGTTCGCCCGACTACCGACAGAGACGGACGTGACTATTACAAAACAGTTGATATAAACATACTTAACCTTCATCGATTCATCAAAAACTAATTGGCCAACTCCTGTAGCAGCCATATATCCTCATACCGTCATGCTCCCTTCTGCAAGTACATTTAGTCTCATTTGCTGAATTAAGATTTTTATTAATTTCCATTACACTTTTATCTTTTCATTCGATGAAAACTTTAAACTTAGTTTTAAAGATAAAAATAGGCTAAAACACAATTAAGGAACTCAGCTGTGAATTATAAATTAGGCTTGAGCTCCAAAACAAATTACAAATGACAGCGTGTTACTGTAATGCTTGTATTTCAGAATCCTGGTCCAGCAGCATACAAACTACCGTCCCCAAACATCAATAAACCACGTGCTCCTGCATTTTCTATGAGAACGAAAGAAAAATCGTCAAGATTTGGAGATGTGAATCCTGGGCCTGCATCCAATTACTATCATCTTGTAAGTTGATATATTTTCAGAAGTTTGGAAATCAAAATTAATGCAAAATTTTGAACGTTATCAAGGATAATTTTATCAGCTTATATTACAATTATTTGTGACCAGGTAAATTAGGAAATAATTTTCGTGTGTAGCTTATAAAACTAGTCTTCCTTTAACCCTTTGCCTTAAAACAACGTATGGGAGACGTGATCGTACTGCTGTGCCTAAAATGAGAACCTCGTATCACACGTGATGATTCTGTCTGGCCAAAAATAAAAAGCTCGTGTCAGACACGTGATGATTCTTTCTGGCCAAAAGTGAAAAGCTCGTATCAGTAATGAAACAATACCCCTTACAAAAGTTTTACTAATATTATACATTATTCACTTTTAGGTTATTCATGCGATAAATTCTACATAGAAAATATTTAAGCGACTGAAAATTTTTACTTTTGTTATATAACCAAAAACAGAAATAATATGTGAAATAAAAACAATAATTTTTAATAAAAATGAAATGAAGTATAATTATCAAACTCTAGTTTTATTAAATAGTAAATGCAGTACTATTAATGTCCATTGGTTTGCTCACAATTTAGCCGGTGATGAAACTGCTTCTGGTCACGACGCATGAGAAAAGCTTTCATCAAAAGTGGCACACACAATCGTAGCTCGATTCATAAGGAATGAGGTTAAGTTAAATATTACTACCTCACTTTGCATGAATCTTAAGTCAAAAATTGAAAAATGTCTTTATTAAAAATTAATCTTTTTGATTTTTTTTTATTGACTAACATTAGACCTTTTCTGCTTTCTCCCTGAAGAAATTGTATTTACGCAGACTTCTAGTACAAAATAAATCTTGATAATCCATGTAAAATTATCATAAACAGTTATTTTTAGGAAAATTCGAAGGGGAAAATATCACAATGTATTTGGTGTACATTTGTGAGAAACTAACAGAAGTTTAAAATTCAGAAGTCTTTTGAAAACACCTTTTATCCAGTTGGTTTGAACGGACCATGGGAATTATGTAGAATCAGCATAAAACGGATTCAAAGAAGGAAAATACGGATTTACTTTTAAATATGTTTAAATACATAGTTAAACAAAAAATTAAACCCAAGGAAGCATTTTTTATACATTTTACATTTCCATATTTTGCAATGATTTGCAAAATTTGTATTTCATAAAAGTAATTTGTATAATAAAGTACGCATTTATGAATTTCAGGTCAAATTTCACAAACCTTCTACACCCCGTTACACTTTTGGAATACGACATACTCCTTTTGAAGCATTCCAGCATTTTGCAGCAGAAAAATGACAAACTTAAGTAAGCTATGTTTTCTGAAGATTAATGTTAAACAAGAAAGGTGATAATAGCATAATACCAATGTATATTATACATTTTGAAAATTTACAAGATTTGGGTTATTCATCACTTTCTTAACCCTTTCGTGGGCCATTTATTTCTCATTCCACTTTTCCAAACTTTCAAAACAGAACTGCTAATTTTATTCAACCGATCGAAGAATAGATGGCAGCTAAAAATCGAAGCGGGAATTAGTCTTCCCGTCATTCCAATAGCAAGACCAATATATTATTGGGTTTTGCGCTTCTTACAGGTGTGTTTTGTAAGATCATGTAGGTGGGAAGTAATCTTTCCACGGCCCACTAAAGGGTTAAACTAAATCCTATATTATATTAACTTTAAATATGTTCGGAATCGTTTTATTATATTTACATAACATATATACATATTTATTTATTTATTTATTTATTTATTTTTGCAGAGTTAGGTTTTTGAAATGTAGAAAGTGTACTGACATTTTACTTTGGGTAGATGAATGTTTTCTGAAGAAAGTTTCCCTGCTGAAATGTAAAATAGACTTCATGGCTTTTTTCACCTGATTGCACCTCGACAATGTACAAGACTCACCATATATTATTTCATCCTCAATAATAGCAGTAAACATTTTAAATTGAATTGTTTAAATATATTCAGAGCATGCTAAAATATTTAAGTACGTTGTTATTGTTCCCCTATTTTTACTATTCTAGGACATAATTGATGTTTTACTTACACGATCAAATACGTTTACCTTCGTAATACGTTTATATCAGTAAATAACCTGCAGGTTTTACCTCATCCATGTGTTGGTTTGTTTGGTTGTAACCCATCCTCACATTGCTTTCACAGAAGATCGCTTCGCTCTGTAACGGGTTCAATTTCAAGCCGAACTAATCGGCAGCAGACGTTTTTACATAGATATGTTTGCCACATACCTAAATATTCTTTATCCATTCAAATAAGTCATCCGAATACTGTTAAAACCGCACATTTGCTTAAATTTCAAATTTGTCGCGTTGAATTGTTAAAAAAAAGTCCTCCTATTTAGAACTTCAACTTAAAATCTCAATGAAGGTAGCATTAAAAATTAAGCTGTTGTATAAAAAGTTTTTTCTGTGTCGTCAACAACAACAAGGCCGAACAGTAACCAGCAAATAGCCAACATACGCAACTAGAAACTATCTGATGAGACTGCCAATTTCATATGGAAATTACGTGTTCCTAAAGTTTAACATTAAACAATATATTGTGTTACATATTTCTATATCCTGTAATCCAATAACAGGAAGGCCTTTATGAAAACCAATTTTCAAAAATTTAGAACTACGTTTAACCTGCAAATTTAAAATTAATTTGTTCATAATTCAGTAAATGGGAATGTATATTTTAAAGGAATATTAAAAAGGAAGAATACGTGCCACGATCTTTTACTAAACAAACGACTGAGTAAAATAGAATAAAGTTAAAGAGTTTAGTAATTGAGTATTTTATATAGATTTTCTATTTATAATAAAATTTTATGTAATCTTTTACTTTTTTGTTCTGAAGTGGGGAAGCAAAATTCGAGTATCCTTTAGAATCTGATGGGAAATACAATGCGCATTTACATAAAAAGCTATATTTTTAAGTTCATCTCTAATGTTTTTACTCAGCGCATAACTTGTTTTAGTCTTAATATATCTAAAATACATAAAAGGGAAACTACAATATCAGAAATACGTTACTTTGTTAACGTTTTCCCACAAATTATTTTAGAAAATTGAACGAAGAAACAGCGATTTCAATTAACACATTGTATGCGGGACACGTACTAGTACGGGTTAGTGTAACATGGTTTTTTGTGGGGTATGAAAATAACGGTATATAAGGAAAACGAAGACGAATGTTCTTTTCTACTACATAGATTCTGGAAAAATTTAGACAAATAAAAGCAAGTTTTTATATCAGTCTATGCGGAACCACAGTACGGGAATGTTGATTAAAAAAATCAATTTAGATTTAAAATTAATTTTTTATTTATCCTTGCGATAATTATATATATATATGTATATTTATATGTTACATATATATCTATTTGTATATATATATATATATATATATATATATATATATATATATATATATTTATTTATTTGTCTATTTATATATTTGTTCATATATTTCAATATAAAATACGAAAAGTTGTTTAAAAAATTAAATAATTTTCTATCTATTGATATTTAACTGAATAACTAAATTTACGTCTAAAACGCCCGCTCCCGGTAAAATTCCGCTGCGAAATGTACCCGCACACAATGTGTTAAATGTAATTTAGCAATTAAATAGTAGTGCCTTTCGAGGTTTTAGATCAATGTCAGATAGAAAGCTAAGCATGTATTCAGAAAAATAAGGGGAAAGTTAAAATAAAAAAGTTTAAAAACTCTTTGGAAGAGAACTAATCATATTTGTTCAAATATTGTAGTAATTAGTCGTATAATGAAGTATCCCACTTTAACCCTTTGATAATTTCATTTTTATTCCAGAATTCGGTCAAAAAATGTCACATTTTTATATTGCATTTTTTTGTTCATTTTACATTTTTCAGTAAAGATATGTTATTAAAATTAACATTTGTAATATTTTTAAGCAATTGTTACAACTTTCTTTTTCTTTCTATGAAAGCATCATAGAACTGAAGTTTACCTTTAGTCTAATCGATATCCAAGTTAATTTTTGGAATTCTATTGAATGCCAATCTAGGAAGCGGATCTGAACGATTATCACCATTTCAAAAAATTGTCTTGCTTGATTGATTGATTGATTCCATCTGTACTACTATCAGAGCCACTACTATCCAGGTCATCTAGTAAAATTTCGCTACTATCATTTACAGATAATTCAGTTTCTGATTCCGAGTCACAGTTCGAATCACAAGAAATTAGCTTCATACGCTCTGAATTATCCATTATTTAAAAGTAAAAATATACTATTCAACTATTACATCCATAAAATTATCAGGCTGTTAGTAAAATATAACCAGAAAACTATGCACTGAAAGATAACAATTCGTCTTCTGATACAAAACATGCGAAAAAACCCGCGCTTTTGAACCAAACAATAAACTGCAAACTATCATTTACTGGACAACTATCGAAATCTATAAGAATAATTTGTTACTAAAATTGGAAAAAATACGGCCGAAACAGTGCAATCGAAATAGAAATCAAATAGCCCGTACGCCGTACGGGCAAATCAGTAAAGGCCCTAAAGCTGTGCCCGTACGGCGTACGGGCAAAGCAGGGAAGGGGTTAAGCAAAACCTGCTTAAAGGACTACCATAATAACGAACTATATATATATTTAAACTATTCGTTAGGCTATTTCACCTAGTATCACGGTTGTGTTAGAAAAACTTAATCCTCTGTTCAGCAGAGTGAATATTTTCAAGATGTTTATATAAGCATAGATCATTTAGATAAAACCAGGGATTTTTGAAATGCATTCAGTTTCAATGGGGAAAGCAAATTCAACGCCTTTAGGTTTGGTTTGGCTTGGCTTGGCTTTGCGCGCTACGGTCTACATTTTTTGCTACACGAGGGCTGATGAGACCAGGGCTTACTGCTTAACCCTTTAAGAGGTCAATTTTTTTTTTTTTTTTTTTTTTACCAGAAATGCTTCCAAAAAAAAAAGCAGATTTTTTATAGCACATAATTAAGTACCATACTTGATAGAATAAGAATAATAAGAATTTTTTTTTCACTTTTAATGTTTCTACAACGTTTTTCATTTTACAATTTTGGAACACAAACATCTGTTTCCTTTTCTCAAGTACATTCTATATGCAGTGAAGAATGGTTTACAAATTCTACAAAAATTTCTCTCATACTTACTGTGAATTTTGAAGTTTACACTTTTCCAAACAGTTCAGAAGTCTGTGTATGGTGCAATTTGAAGCGTGGTGTAATGCAAAGTCCTACGTCGCAATCAGGACAAAAATAACGTGCTTCTTTTTGGATTCTCTTTCCATTCTCATTTCTTTTCGAGCAGCACACAGTGCATTGTCTTTCACGTCTCAGTTTCTTATCTGTGGGAGCAATTATTTCCAAAAACTGTCTGGCAGTCTCAGAGGATTAGGCTCTGAATCTGATCGTCCGCGTAGGACATTTATTCCCGAATGATATTTTTCGATTATACTGGTCAATGAGATCAAGTCTAAATTCTAGTTGCGTGATTTTTCCTCCGTTTTAACGGTAGACGACATATGAGTTCCATACAGCAATATTGAAAAATATTAATACTTAATCATAGTCTCTTTACAATAATGAAAAATACTGGTAAACCAGAAAATGAAAGGAGATAATATCGATGCCCGTACGCCGTACGGGCAAACCGGTTGAGGCTAATTTTTGGTAGCAGTACACTGAACGAGCAAACCGGTTAAAGGTTATAACGAACTGCTACGAACATCCATGCCAGGAACGGGGTTCGAACCCGTAGATTGTGGTACCGAAGAGCAGCCTTCAACGATTGTTAAATTCTTCTGGGATTGCTGTTGGTCGTTTCAGAGTTTGGATTTAAAAAAAACCAAAATTTATCCAAAAGATATGATTTGGACAGTTAAATACAAAGGAAGGAGAAAGCTCTCGTTTGGAGATGCAAAATAGTCTTTTTCGATATCCTGAAGAAAAATATCAAAGGAAGTACTAGAAAGTTTAGCTTGTGATTTCACTTTACCCTTTTTAGCTGGCTAATTCCACATCTATTGCAAAAATTATGAAGATACTGTTGTCATATGACCAACAGCAAATGCATAAACCACCACAATACCTTAATATAGATGTTACTGAAAATTATTTTTCAAATCGGGAAGAGCTGACATAAAAACATGATTTCCGTAATGAGAACTACGCAAGTCTAACTCAAGACAGTAGTTCAAAATATTTCAAGAAATTATAATAAACGTTATAGAATCCATGCCAACTTACAATCTAGTTCCATCAAAAAGTATGTTACTAAGTACCAACTAACTATAGTGCCAATAAAATTTAATACTTCATTTTGTAACTCATTTTTCATTTAAAAATTTTTTTTTTAATATTATCAATTTTTATTTCTTAATATTCGTATTTATATATTTTATATGTAAGAAAAAGTACAAAATATTACCTACACAAGTTTCAGCCCAGAAAAAAATTACTTTGAAAATTGCTAAATATTTTAAAATTTTAAAATTCTAATTTTAAATAATCAAATCAGTGCATAATTAAATTTTGGAGTGACTATGTTAGATCTATTTGGCTCTTTGGAAAACAAAATTACACTACTATTCTTTTGTAATAGACTCCGCAAGAAACGCGACTCTTATTCCTTGGACCGGAAACTTAAAGCCAATATTAATGTTCAAATCATGAGAGTGGCTGTATTTTCTTCCTTGAGTTAAACTAAACTATGTGTTAAACTATGCTTTAACAACAATTTATCGGAAAGAAAATCAATCGTAGTTAAGTATTAACTAAGTTGAAACAAAATTGAATATCTAGTCAAAATTAGAAAAATCTAAATGTTCATAACACGAATGTAGTAAATCATTAAGTTTCATGATTGATATCTCTTTTGATAAATGACTTTGGAAAGGTTTAAGTGTACAGGTAACTAAAAAAAATATATACTACATCAATTCTGTTGTTTTAAACACGCAAATATTTTTACAAGTTGGACTATCTTTAAAAAAGATGATATTTGGAAAACAAAAACGTTTACTAACTACCCCATAGATAAGTGGATTAAAAGAAAATTTGAATAATGAAAATTTTCTTTTTGTAGTATTTCATTTTTTTTTTTAGAAAATATAGATAAATATTAAACGTTTTTAATTCGCGTTATATGTAATAGTGACTTTCTTTCCAATATACAAATATCACCCAAATATTACATTGAATGTAAATCTGTATGTTTAAGATTTTCCTAAGAATATTACGGAGATAAAGATATTTATTTCCAAGTAAATAAGTGGTAAATACCGAAAACATTTCAATGAAAAATACAAGTAATTTTGAAACTGCAATTCTTCAGAATCAAATTAACCCGTATAATACAGCTTACACACGGTGTTCAAGTTAATGGACAGTATCAAAAACATTCTTTATCACCAAAGAAATGGTCATTTTTCTAGAGAGGGAGCAATTCATACTCCTTTCTATATAATCGGATCATTATTGCGATTAAGTGACTCATCATATGCAAAAACTTCAGTTTTTCAAACCTTTTTAAACATCTGGTGTGGTAGTTACAAATGGTAGACTAATTTTCGTATGGAGAACTTACCTTTCGTAGATAATTTAGCGAAATATAGTACGGGAATAAAGCAACGAAATGAGAAATAAATATATGAATAAAATAAAAAATAAATAAAGCTAGCAAAATGAAAATAGAACAAAATTTCATTTTCATTTAGCTAGCATTTTCAATCAATAATATAGTTTTGTATATCATACGCTATAACTATGATTGCATGTGAATAAACCAAAGAAATCTTCATTTTTCTAGAGAGAAAGCAATTCAGGAGTGGTTCATTCCATCGCTTTTAAACAATTTAAAACTGCAGTTTTACAATAATATACGACCATTCACTAGAACATATGTTTTTAACAACCCACGCTTCATATGTCTGGCTATAGGGATCAGCGAAATCATTTTATCAACTTTATATCCCCCACCTTTCGCTTTTATTAAAGTAACTCAAAAATTCTACGTGGTAGACTTTTTGTATTGTTAGTTAATTATTAGCATAAAATAGTAAATCTTATTTTTATTCAACTACAACCTTTTTTTAAACAAATGCAGGGCATTTGCCTTTATTAGAACTTTATAATTCCCTGATTGGTTACCCTTTTTTATTATAGAAGCTTCATATAGGTCAGGAAACATCGCTTTCTGTGACAGAACATCACACAAATACATACAGGCCTTATTTGACCCAAGCCCATCAGGTGAGAGACAATATGCTAACCCCTATGCAATCTGGGCAGCTCAACTGCAAAAACAGAATAACAAATAAAACGCACTTTTTGAATTTATGGAATTATTGCGTAACGAAGGTTGAAAGATGACCGAAGGGGTACATTGCTACTCTTTGGTACTAGTTTGTTTTGATTTGGAGTGCTACGGTCTACTTTTGCAACATGAGGGCTAATGAGACCGGGACCTACAGCTTAAAGCCGATTCCGAAAGGCTACGAACATTCATACCACTGTGGGATTCGAACCCATGAACTCCGGTACCGAAGGCAAGTACCTTAACCAATCAGCCACCGTTCGGCCTTCGGTACCGGAGCTCGTGAGATAGAATTCAGAGGCTTGCATAGGTCTTCGTGGCCGTTCGACAGCAGCAGGTCCCAGTCTCATTAGCCCTCGTGTTGTAAAAGACCAGACTGTAGTGTTCCAAATCAAAACAAATTACTCACTGCAGAAACACGTAACTATAGACTTCCAACTCGATTGAGTCTATGCATTTAATCGTGCTTTCCAACCACTTCTTCCCTCAATGTTAATCATGTGTGTATTACACTTTTTCTGTCTCCCTGAAGTACCTATGAGATTATTATTGAAATATAAATTAAGGTCTCAATGACGTGAATGGCCTAATTGGGATAGGATCCGAAAAAATAATTACAGAGAAGGTCCTAGGATTATGAGAGTTTAAGAATCCCTGAACTAGAAAATCTTTTACAGAGTATTTTGAGAACAGGTATTACGATTGTCTAATTAATTTCTGTCTTTGCGTCGAAACAACTTTATTACTACAGGAGAGTTGATACCAGGTATTAAAAATAAATCAAATTCATGAATAATCTTAATGGCCATTAACTAAGTTTTGTAGATGACTTGTAAAGAATACGGAAACTTGTAAAGAATGTCAACTACTATCGATTTCCTTAAAATCTCAGACTTTACATTCAATTTTTTTAATAGGATAGAAAATTAAAGATTAGTACACTGGATCTGATATGGTTAGGGAGACATTCGCTACTTATTTTAATGTAATATAAACACAGGACTTGGAATATGACCCTATCTCTCAAACCGGATTTCGTTTCAGTGTATCAATATTGGGACGCTAAACATTCCTTTAACTATCGGTAAAATTTAAATGCAACATTTTTCAAAACTCTAAATGGCATGACATAGTTAGAAATAAATTTTAATGTAATATTTATCTTTGCATTAACACAAGAATATAAATTACTCACCTCCACATCCCATTTTATTTTTTAATTAATCGTTTCTATTTTAAAATTCTGAAGATCAGAATGTAACCTCCAAAAACAAGATTCAGTTATGAGTATGGGTATAGGATTTCATGGTAGAGACTAATAGTAACAACATTAAAAAAAAGTAAAACCTAAAGATAAATTCAACACCAATTTTGGCACACCACACAACCTACTGCCCTTAGCTTCATTCCCGATAATGTGTAAAATAACAATTTTAACTGGAGGTTACAGTTAAACTTTTATGTTAAAGATTTTTCATGATCTAGGTACAACAGCGGGTGGTTCTTTTTTAATTACTTAAGATATATTTTTTTATTTTGAGGTAATCATTAAACTTTAGGTTTCAATAATCACCACGTTGTGTCGTATGAAATATTTATTTTAAGTTCTATAAAACAAACATTTAATCGTACTGCGTGTTATACTGCATTCAAATGATGAAGTTTTCAGTTCATCTTACATCAACTTATTTATTAAGATCCTAAATCTTTTTACAAGAGTGAATATTTTAGTGACTCGCATTGTAAAACAATTTCGTTTTTTATAATCTGTATTTTTGGGTTGGTTGATAATATATTTAGACTTCATTCTCTGACTTATGAATATACTAGTATGTGACAGTGAAAGATTTCTTATATTAAGCAAAGCATTCTTCATGTGTGATAATCATATAATGATATTCTGTTCTAAAAATAACGTAAGTGAAGTATATTAGTAGCTAAAAATAAACTTCTGTTTTGTTCATGAAATCTTCTTTGCTTTACATAGTTCAAATGAAATGCTTTTTTTTTAACAAAGGCCAGTGTAGTGTTTTTGGGGCCTTAATATAAGATGCAGATGTTCACGAAAACCTATTTATTCACAAATAACAAATCACGTTATATGTACATTTTAAGCTTGAAGTTATTGTTCTGATGTTCTTAACCCAAAAACAGAAATCTCTCTATCTATCTGGTGTTGCCAGATCCCAATTAATACAGAGTTCTTTTATTCTGGCTGTTCCCAGATACATTACATCTTTTCCCCCCTTAAAATTAAATTTGTTAAACAGATAATACACATTCAAATATTTAAAACTCAACAGATTAACATTAAATAGTCAATAGTTAAATTCCTCATGGAAACGTTTAGGTTCATGTCTAATTCGACTGGAACGTTGAAGAAAAGTTCCTTGTTCGGGATTAGTGACTTCTGGTAAATGGATATCTGTACCGTTCGACTCTGGTAATTGGAGATCTGAAACTGTCTCTGGCGTAGATATTTCGTCAGATTTATCTATAGGTGTTGTTGACTGTTGACAATGTTCCATGTGTTCTTGTTCTCGTTTCCGTATATGATCAACATGGACGTGCATACCTTGCTGTTTTCTATAAGATAAAGGACCTGTTTTATCCTCTATTGTTCCTGGTCTCCACGTTTGGTCAATTCCTCGTTTAATTCCACACATTGTCTCCAATTTCAAAGTCTCTGTGTCTAGAAAATCTATCATGATAAAATTTTGATTTTAAGCTTTCCACGTCGTTTATATGGTCAGGTTTCAACCGATCAAATAGAGTTGAAAGTTCTCTGTTGAGAAATAGCTTCGCCGGTGTGCAACCCGTTGCTCGATGTATGGTTGTTCGATAAGTAAATAAAAAAACTTGTAGCTGATGCTCTGGATTGGAAAACTGATTAGATGTTTTCTTGAAGCGGGTTTTAAATGTGCGTATGACTCGTTCTGCTAGTCCGTTACTTCTGGAATGATAAGGAGTAGATCGAATGTTTTACACCATTCATCTCGCAAAATTCTCGAAATTCGGTGGGAGTAAATTGTGGACCATTGTCAGACAATTCCATAAGAACTAAATAATTTTCTGAAACACTTTATGATATGCAATGACGTAACATTTTTAAGTTTAAAGACTTCCAACCAACGTGAATGAGAATCGATGATGAAGAGCCAATTTTCACCATTAAGTTGAGCTAAATCAACGTGAACTCTATCCCAAGGTTTACCAGTGTTGTTTCATAACAATAATGGAGACTCAGCAATTTTTGGATGATGTTCATTGCAATCATTACAACATCTGACTGTTTGTTCGATGTCTCTATCAATGGCAGGCCACCGTACTGACATTCTGGCAACAGATTTATTTTATTGCAACTATGCCAGTATGTGATTCGTGGAGTTTATCAATCACTAAATATCTTAATTTCTCCGGAATCACTAAACGATTGTTCAGTAGCAAAATTCTTTGTTCATAAGTAAGCTCATTTCTTTTCTCGAAAAAATGAATAAGTGCTTCTTCAATATTTTGTTTTGAGGGCCAGCTTTTCTCAATGTATAAAATTACTTTTAATAAGACAGAATCCTTTTCCGTAAATCTACGTAATGTGCGACGTGTTAATGTAAATTCATGTATTGTGCGATTGGCAATGCTGTAAACAAATGAAGAATCTTCAAATTTACTTACTTTCTTATCTGGTAACGGCAAACGTGACAAGGCATCTGTAACCACCATTTCTTGGGCAGGACGATGCTCTATTTCGTAATCGAAAGCACCTAGAGTTATAGCCCATCTTGTTAACCTTGAGGCTGCTAGACTTGGAACTTCTTTGTGTTGATTTAATATCCGTTCTAATGGCTTATGATCACTCTGAATAATGAAATGGTGTCCAATGAGGTATTTATAGAACTTTTGTAACCCAAACATAATTGCTAGGGCCTCACGATCTATGTTTGAATAATTGCGTTCAGCAGGTGTTAAAGTTCTAGAAGCAGCAGCAATCACCTTCAGTTCCCCCTCTATGCGCTGTTGTATAACTGCACCCAGTCCTCGAATTGATGAATCACACGCTAAAATTATTCGTTGTTTTGGATCAAAATGTACCAGTATGGCTGGATATGAAATACTTTCCCTAATTTTTTAGAATGTATGGTGGTGACGTTCAGTCCATTCCCAAGAAGAATTTTTTGTTAATAGTTCGTGTAAGGGTGTGCACAGTATTTGTAAATTCTTCACAAAGCGGCTATAATAATTCACAGATCCTAAAAATGATCGGAGTTCTGAAACATTATTTGGAGGTGGTTGTCTCTCAAAGCGCGTATTCGTTCAATGTCTGGTGAAATGCCTGTTTTGTTAATTAAATGTCCAAGAAATTTCATTTCTTCTTTGAACAACTGTATTTTTGACATTCGTGTTTTTAAACCGACCTTACGAAAAATTTCAAATACCTGTCGAAGTCGTTGAGCATGTTCTTGTATATTTCTACCTCTGACTGCAATGTCATCTTGAAACCATGTAACACCTTCGATTCCAATAAAAAACTGGTCCATCAATTTTTGAAATATTATGGGTGCTGCTGATATGCCAAAAGGCATTCGACAAAAGCGATAATATCCTCTATGTGTAGCAATTACTAAATATTTCCGAGATTCTTCACTAACTTTAACTTGCAAAAATGCCTCCTTTAAATCAATTACACTAAAAATTGTGCAACCATTTAATTTAGAAACAATGTCTTCGAATGTTGGATACGGATATTCTGTTATCATATGTTTGTTTATCGTGGATTTAAAATCGCCACATAATCTAATTTGACCATTTTTCTTTGTCACGTAAACAACTGGTGACGCCCATTGTACGGTTTGCTCGTTAATATTAACACTTTCTAAAGTGCCATTTTCTATTAAACGATCAATTTCTTTATCGGCAGCAGGCTTAAGCGCATATGGAACAGATCGAGCCTTACAGATTACTGGTTTTGCGTTATCATGTAACCTGATGACCGCCTCAAAACTTCGAACTGTACCTATTTTAGTTTGATCAAATATATCAGTATAATCTTCAAGAAGTTGTGATTCAACTGTTCGAACATTTTTATCAATATATTTTACCTCAAATTTTGGTTCTAAATGGAATACTTCCATCAAATCCTTGCCTAATATAGGTACACTGTTACCTGGAACTACTGTTAGTAAACAATCTTCCAATTTCGATTTTCACTTTAATGTCTCCCAGTGTTGCAATCGGCTTATCAGGATAGGCAATTAGTTGTTTAGATTTTAAAAGTTTCGGTTTCCCAATTATTTTATAAAAGCTTTCAGGTATTATAGATTTCCCTGATCCAGTATCGTATTGAAAATTAATTTCTTTCTTGTTAATTACAGCTCTAATCTGATATTTATTATCATTGCTTATGTGAAAAATATGATGAACGAATTCTGCTTTCCCAGATCGTACACATACTTTTTCAAAATGTCCTTTAGTATGACAACTGCGGCAAGTGGCTAATTCAGCTCTACATTTCTCCCCTTTCGAATGTTTACTTTTCCCACATCGAATGCAGACAGTTCGTTTATCTATTCGGAATTTATTACGTTTCATCTTGCCGTGAGCTTTTGGTTTGGTTTTGAAAGTGGTGGGGTTTGGCACCAGCGTTGAAATTGTTTTTCTTTATGTTCTGAGTTGGCGTATTTATTTTATTCACACTTGTAACGGGGTTTTTATGTTCGGAATGTATAACAGATTCAATAGTTTCTGGACTGATATATGCAGATTCATAATTTAAAGCTGTTAAAAGTTGATCTGATTAAAAGTTGCTGTTTCATCAGAATGCTCACGAAACAAATGTTCTTGTATTCGGGAATCATTGATACCCAGTATTAATTGATCTCTTAAACGTTCATCTAAAGAATTCTTAAATTTACAGTTTACTGCAAGAGTTCGTAAAGCAGCAATAAATTCAGCTATTGATTCACCGTTACGGCGAAAACGTTGGGAAAATTTTGTTCTTTCGGCATGGATGTTTGTTGCCGGTTTAAAATGCTGTTCCAAAAAATCTTTGATTTCAGAATAAGTTTTTTCGTCAGGAGAAATAGGATCAAAATTATCATTCACTAGTTTAAATAAAGAAGGTCCCATACAACGGAAATAAAATCTCGTTTATCTGCATCTTCAGTTATACGAAATACTCTTATTTCAAGTTCAAAACGTCTAAAATAATATCGTATATCATCCTTACCTGGGCAAAATTTGTTGAAAGTAAGCTTTGATAAATCAATCGCTCTAGTTTCTGTTGACATGATGCTTTACTTCTGTTCTTTTTTATCCTCGTCGCCAAAATGTAGTGTTTTTGGGGCCTTAATATAAGATGCAGATGTTCACGAAAACATATTTATTCACAAATCACAAATCACGTTATATGTACATTTTAAGCTTGAAGTTATTGTTCTGATGTTCTTAACCCAAAAACAGAATTCTCTCTATCTCTCTGGTGTTGCCAGATTCCAATTAATACAGAGTTCTTTTATTCTGGCTGTTGCCAGATACATTACAGTCAGAGATTATTCCAATAAAATATAAATGCATAAAATCTATCAAGCTCCATTATTGCAAATTATCGAGTGCTTGAAACTTGTAAAATACGTAATCTACATAACTACTCAAAATAATAGTATTAAAGATATTTATAGTCACTTTTAGAGTCAAATAAAATGTAATAGAAGAGAAGGAAGCTAAAAGACTGTTCATAAAGCTCAGTTTCAAGACTAGCGATTTCGCTGCCAACCAGTGGAAGAAATGAAAAAGAGCAAGGGGGCACGACCCCGCCCTCAAAATTTCTTGCCGAAAGACGAATTTTCATCACGTACTTTATGTAAAACATTTCATTTATTGAAGATGGCCAAGCAATATTTTTAAAACGTCAGTACATTTTTGTAATGGAAGACTTGTTATTCATAGGAAATCCCAGAGAATCTCTTCTTTCTTCCCTTCCCCTGTATTAATATACCCTTTCCTTAAGCCCTTTATGTCAAAATTTCTTAGGCCTCAATGTTTTTGACAATGACGTATTTTTCAATCGAATGTGGAGATTTGGGATAAAACTTTGTAAAATAATTCTTATTCAAAGCCCAAACTAAAAATGTGTGGAACGAATTTCAGATGAACTGGGAGGTGGTGAAGCAAATCCTAATGAGGACGTTAAATCCTATCACAGAATCAATATTCTATATGAAATTATAGATTTCATATAGAAAGAAATTCAGTAAAATATTTAAGGAGAACGACATACCAGTTTTCATCTCCTTTAGGCTGGTTACACACACGATGGATTTTTTTGAGGGCAAAATTTACCGTCGCCGCCATTCCAATAGTAGTTCATTGAAATAAATTAGAGCTTGCACATTAGACGGAAAAAATTGAACGGTTAAACATTAGACTGTTAATTTGCCGTCGACGGTAGCTCTGCAGCTGTCTGGTGCCAATGGAGCTCAGGGAAAATTTATCCTTCGTATTGAACTAGAGATCTGTGCGACCCAGTGAACGTTTGCACACACAGAGGTTTTTTCTACCATTTGCATTAGACTTTCATTGTGAATATGAATGTTCTGAGAACACGAGCGTTATTGATAATGAAATTTTGATTTCATTAATACAAGAGAGACCTGTTTTATGGGATAAATACTTAAGGACAAAAATGCTACTCTCAAAGCTTGGCATGAAGTTTGCCTTGGATTTCGAAGCGATTTCGATAAATTTTAAGAAAAAGAGAAATGAATTTGGTAACCCTATTTTGTCACATACCTATACACCCAGTGGCAGAATACTTTTAACAGTCTGCAACGGAAGTTGGGTCTCGTAAAAATAGTCTGCAGAATAGTGCGGGATTGTAAAAATTTTGGTATTTCTGCTTATTAATTAAACATAAGGCTTTTCATAACTGTTTCCTATAGAATTAAGGATTGTAAATATTTTTTAGAGTTTAAACATAAACAGTATAAATAGGAATTGTTAATTTCTAGCGAAAGAAAAGTCGATATGAATAAATTTCGATGAGTTGAGTATTTGTCATATCAATATTTTTCTCACACTCGCAGCCCCGGCTTTGACGCTTCGGACACATATAAAGGTTGTCCGCCCCTATAGAGCGGGTCTTGCTCTGTAGCAGCGCAAATTTTACATTGCGTAAGATTACGGCTACGGAAAATTTCCCACCCTGTGTGTAAACGTTGATTTCGTTGGTTGGCGACGGTAAAGTCTCCGCTCGGTAAAACATCCGCTGTGTGTGCAACCAGCCTTAGTTCAGTATTGTCTGGATCAGATATCAAGAAAGAAACCGAAAATATATCAACCTTATGCACTGTATATAACTTCCAGAAAATAGAATTATTTTAAATTATGACTTTTATTCTGATAGTAAAAAAACAAACATAGATCCTTCCCATTTTAACTGTTTCCTGAATTATTTTAGGGAGAAAATTTAACAAGTACTCTCCCTTTAACAATAGAATTGTTTAATCGCATTTTGATTGTACCTATCAGCTATTTGTGAAAGATCTTTTTCTTGTCTAAGGAGGTTAAAAAAGTATTTTCGAAGTACTATGCGGCTAGAAAGACATTCAAGTTTAGTTGTTTTAGCAACAGAAGGGAATATAATTCTGTTTTATGATGATAGCATTACAAAATATTCTCTTCGTAATTTTAACAACTGGCGTCTTCAAACTTAAGTAAAAGGTAAGACAGGTTAAAACGTAAATGCTGTAAATGTTTGTAATTTTTGAAGTGTTATAAGTTGTATAAATAGTTATTATTTCTATACTATGGATTCAATGTTATAACTTCCTTCTCCTAACCATTTTAATTTATTTTTTATTGTGGATTTTCCCACATACAAATCTCGCACCATCAAACAAAATGCAGAAATGCAGCCTCTGTTGTAAACTTAGAGTCTGGATAATTGAGATGCGCAAATGGCAGTTATATGTATTTACAAATTTATATTATATTTTATATCATATATTTGTCAAAACTCATCTAGTAGGAAACAGAAAGCACAATTTATTTTCATGAATTTGTTTTCAATGAAACTAACAAAGTCAAGTATCATTGTATTTAGTCTTCTTAAGTATTTTTTAAAAGTTTATAAACTTTAATAATATGTATACAATCGTGTTGATAGATAGATGATCGAATGCGTAGGGCGCTTCTTTTTGGTAACAAAGTTATTGGGTTCGAATCCCATCATTGGCATGGATGTGCGTAATCGTTCAAAATCGACTGAAGCAATAGGTCATAGCTTTATTTGCCATAGTGTAGCTAAATAGTAAACCGTACAACTCCAATTTAACCAAACAGCCAACCTAATCATAATTATCTATTTTCATTTCAGATAAATTAGAAGGTATTAAATTAAAGTTGACGCATTTGTTGTTTAGGACTTAATGTGAAAATAACCTTTTCTTTTCGTAAATTCAAAAATTAGTAAATTTAGAAAGTTTTAAAAATTTAGTTACATTTTTTACAAATTTTCAAAAAATTTTTAAAACGTCTGAAAGGAAATATTCTTTGCTTTAAGGTGATCCATACATTCAAATCATGCAATTTCTCCATCACCAGATATAATGCATTAATAGCATGCAAAATATTCAATAAAGAATAATTCTGAAAAAGTAGGGATTCGAATTTCGAGAAAAAATTTTTAAGTCAATCAAGGAACTATTTTGAAGAAATAAAAAAAATACTTATATTTCAATACATTCAATAGTATTCGTGTGAAGCCTGCATTGACACGTAAATATAAGTTTTTCATATTGGAGACACCTGAACAAGCATATTGTATCTTGGCTTGCTCTTGAAAGGAGGATAAATTGATAAATCACATTAACATATATAATAAAAAGCTAATTAGAATTTAGAGAATAAAAATAGTCTAAGATGATCTGAGTACCATTCCGAAGAAATCAAAAAGGTAAAAAAAAAAAAGAATCTCGATACATTAATTAGTTTTCGCGTGATGCATTGATCGCGTGATGCGTTCATCGCGTGATGCGTTCACACACGCATTAAATTCCACCACTTTATTTATTTAGAAGAATATCACAAAGAACTTCAACAGTATGTTAGTTGTTGATAAACTTGATTTGTGCTGAAAAACAATGAGATTCTCCAAATTTAATCATGTAGAGGGGGAGGGGATGCAATAAGAAAACACAGTAGACAAAAGGCGAGCGTTAGGAAGATCGAGAGACGTTTATTAAAAACATATACATCAACACACAATATGTTAGGAGAACGGAGACGACGTATACTTCAATCGTACAAATTCTGTTTATTTAACATCTTCGTGATATTGCTAACGCAAATGTTTACGATGAGTACTAAACACAAAATTTCATGGTGAATTTGTCTTCTGCACTGAGTATCATCAGCTGCCACAACACAATTGGAACAACTGTCAAAATCCCCGAAAAAAGAAATGTGATAATTGTTTATCAGAACTCGTTCCATAATGCTTGGTGCCAAGTTTTGCCAAATAGATGATGACTGACTAAAGTTCAGAAATCGCTTAATCAAATGGAACGGACTTGTTGAAATAGACTTCGAATTTTAGTCATAGGTACGATCGATATAATTCGTTATGAAATTTGTTGAAGAAAATAAATTTATTCACTAAGAGTGGTATTGCTAGAAGTTAAAGTACTATGACATTGGAATGTTAGTCTTCAGTTATGTTTTTTTACAGATACTAATATATGATTTAATTTAATCAAGCTGACTTTAAGTCTCAAATTATCCTTTAATTAGAAGTTTGTTATTGTTAAACAAATCAAACACCGTAAATTGGAATTATTTAAGTATTAATAAAGACGGTTCATTTCATTTGTAGATTTCATAGGCCAGGACAGGCAGCAAGCATTACGTTGATATTATAGAAAATTTAATAATTTCACTGATTTTATAAAATCACATTATGTCTAGCACATTTTATGTAAAGTCTGCTAAATGCATTCTAATTGTGCAGCTTGAAATCACGTGATCCACACATGATAACACATTTAAACTCACACAAATGATACCTGTATTTAAGTTTGTTTCAAGTATATATCATTTAATACAGAATGATATTGAATTGTTTTTATTTCAGGCTTAGAGCATGAAATAAGTTACAACAAACTAATTTATTTTTCAGTTTGTAAGAGTAGTTCATAAGACGGCACAAACACATTGACTTTACATTTTCTTACTCATTTTCGGGAATTTCACAGTATCATAACCCATACATGATATTTTAAAATTTTCATGTAACCATAAAAACAGTACATATTCTATGCTTTCTGGAGAAAAGCACTAAGCAAAGCTTTTTAAAATTAATTGCCTTATATAAGCATATCCTTTTAAAATGACAGAAATTTTACAAAATCGTTAATTTATGAAAAGATATGTATTTAGTAGTTAACTTTTATAAATTTTGATTACCAGTTTTATCACTATAATTTTAAAATTCTGTTTTGTTTAAAAATATATAACAGAGCTTTTTATTTTTATATAAAGAAAAGAGTATCACAGTTTTTTTTAGTATAACAAGTATACACTTATATAAAACTCTGGAGATATTAATTGTACTTGAGAATGATGCTGAGAATTTCACGTGAATTCTAAGCCTAGTTTTGTACCAACACATAAAATTTGATAAAATATTCATTTGTTATGAACAAAAAGGCATGTTTAACTCCTCTCTCTCTCTCAATTTACTTATAATAGTTTTCCTTACAAGAAGTGACAGAGTAATAGACTATATATTTAACTACCAAAATCTGGGAGAAGGGTCTTATCCTCATTAAATTGTCAGATGTTAAGTTTTTAAAAACATATAGTTATTTTAAATCTTAATAAATAAAAAAGGCTATTTATATAACTTGTAAGCTCTAGTAATATTATCTTAAGGTGACAGTGGATCTTCAGAGCAAACTTTTTTTCTTTTAAATGAATTTCCTTGAAGTTTCACTATGTTATTAGCACTACTGATATATAAATATTTTAAAAATTTGAAGGAAAAATATTAATTAGTTTTGGAGTTATTAATTATTAATTGTGTCATAATTAACTTAATTGAAAATGCTCCAGGCGCATTAATTTTGCATAAAATATTATAAAAAAAATTTTAAGTATACCTTATAGACTTTACAAAAAAATGTAGTTATTTCCATAAACATTCATAGAAAATATAAAGAGAATAAAAATAATTATGATGATGATGATACCCATATTTTCCAGAATAAACAGCTATAGCGGTTAATTAAAATACATAACTAACGTATTATATTCTTCAAAACATACCCGTTTCAACTAGACTTTATTTTATATACTCTAACGTAAATAATACTGGAATTTCAGAGACAATGATCTATTTTTAATGCACCTGGAGTACTTTAAATATTCGTAATACATGAAAATTTTATTTCTGAGTAAACAGCATTTGAAGTTGTTATTGCTATACCCATAAGTAATGATAAGCTTATTATACCCATAAGTAATGATAAGCTTATTATACCCATAAGTAATGATAAAATGATGGGAATGAAAAAATTCTTTTTGCTCTGTATTCCTAATGATATATTCTTTCACTATTCACTAAAATCGAAAGTCAGTTTGAAAGTTCACTATCACCTTAACAGTATAATTAATTACAGTTAAACTTACTTTACTTGAAACTATCGATAAAATAAAAGATGATGTACACTAAACTGCAATAATAAATAATTAACGATTTGTCATTTACGACGAGTAGTTTCTGATATAACATTAAACGATATCTACTAATGCAATATATTATCATTTTCCTTGAAATTTATTGTCATTTGTAATAGTCATAAATTATCAGGGATTTATTATTCCATTTTTTTCTAATCTGTAAAACTTATTATCTTAACAGAAAATTTGTAGGCAAATTATATAGTCCATTCAGACTGACACATATCTAATAACATTCATCCCTTCATTAACTTTTTTTAATAACTCTTTTATTTGCAATCTGAAACAATCATTTTTCTCGTCAGTCACATGCACATTATACTTTTTCTAATGTTTCTGTCTTTTCACCAATTGGCGCCACAACAGGCATTTTTTTCTTGCTGACAAGGACATTTATTTAACGACAAATCTTATCTCTATGACTATGTACATTTTTTAAATTCTTAAACCTTACAAAATTATATATGAATTTATAGCATTCAGAATAGTGTGTAGTTTAAAGCAACGCAATTATATATATCTGAAACAGTGTGTAATTTAAATAGAAGAAATAATCTGTGTTCACTAATGGTTTTTTTTTTTTGGTCTTAGGCAATGTAAACTAAGGAGACAGTTTCCCATCCGCGTATATGTAAATGGTACAATAAATATGAATAAAATAAATCTTAGACTAAATTGTTTATTGCCACTTTAAATGAATGTTTTTGTGTTAGCTAATTGAATATTTTTTAATAAGAATGTATTTCAGACATTACATGCAAATTTAATGAATGCTTAATTCTTATATGAATTTGTATTTTTCGGTATTATCAACAAGACAATTCTTCTCTTTAAAAAACAGAAAAAAGTATAATCTGCAGATTGCAAAATACCCATTTCTGTAATACAATGAATAGTGAAGCTAATAATTCCATATTGCTGAACTACTCGTCTTGTAACGTTTAATGAAAAGTACGTGATGTAGGTGTGACTTATATCACGTACCTTTGGCGTAAAGAAGATACAGAGATTCAGTACTTTTAGAAACATTTTCAAAATGATTCTTTAGGGTAAAAGTCTAATGAGTGTAATTGAATACCAACTCAGTGATCCGAAATATTCACATTTCATTAAAAACAATCTTCAGTTACAATTTTCTATTAATTTTGTTTTGAGCTGTAAACTTCTTTATTAAAAATTAGTAGCTGCTAGACTGTACAACCTCATTGTTTATACATATTAAATATGGAATGAAAACATTCCTGAAATTTCTTTAGTGGAATTTCTATGCGTATATAAGAATATATACTCCGTTGTTTAACGGAGTACAATTAGATCAGATTAAGTAATGAATCAAGTACATCTCTTCTTATATTTTTACAAGCCCATATAATCAGACCATACAAAAATCTTGTATAAAATAATCTAGAGACAAAATAATTTATCTGAATCTTGCAATTTTTTTTACTTAAAATTTAATTCTTACATAAAAGGTTTCTGAGTGTAAGTCTAATTTTATATCACAATCTTATCCATGTAGTATCATAGAGTTCTTCACCGAACGTTACCTACACAAAGATGAAACTATCTCAGTAACACGTACATTTCTGATATTCTTCTGAGTATAACTAAATAACATGAAGAATGCATTAAGAAGTTGAAGAGCTTTAAGAGGTTCTAGTCTAACGTGTCATTTTATAAAGACACAAAGTGGAAAGACAGCCTGACATTCAAGAATTTCATAATTCTATTTTTCACGTAGTGTCATTGTAACATTTCCCCGTCACAATATATAAATTGCGAAGAGACCGTAAGAGAAATTCTAGACAGAGGGAAGAAAAACATAAATAAAATTTTTAAAAATGAACTAGAAGTCATTTTCATTTCATATTCTTACATTCCTGTGCTGTAGTATATCCTCATTTCTTCTTGTATTCCTAAACTTCGACAATTCTTTTCGCCGTCGCAAATTAATAGTAAATAAAATTTGATATTATAACACAATAAAAATTTTGAAATTTTTAAGCGATGTTAAGGTATATGAATTAAACAAGTCGTCACCAGAAGTAGTGTTAAAAACACCGATTTTATGTTGTTGAAGTCCTGTAATAATTGTTGGGACTACATTATGAAAAACGTTATTAAGAAATCTTATTTCCTCTTTTTCATAAATTCTTTAGTGTAGTATGAAGATAAATGCGGTTTTACCTTATATAAGCACTGGAGCAAGGATGGGCAAACTGCAGCCTGCTTGAAGGCTCTATCTGGTGAGCCCCAAATTAAAAAAGTATATGATATTTTATAATGTGATAAATTACAATGACGAAAATGATTATCTACAGTTCAACTGTAGTGCTAATCATTTTCAAATTTGGTTTAATGATATACATAATAGCGTCTCATTTCAAGTCGAAACACATGGAGATATGTGAGGTCTTTATTTTTTTCATTAACTAGAATAATCGAACATAGATGAATTAGAGCTTGCATCTGAGAGAATGTTCATTTCAAACTCGGCTCAGTGCATCTCTCTTTCGGCATGAGCTCTAATATTACCTTTTTAGCAAAGAAAGATGGTGGATAGATTTCGACATTGTGAATAATGGTAAAATTATTAAAAAATGAAGTGTTATTGGTGCTTGTTTGTGGATATTCGTGGGATATTTCAATCCCAAAATGTCTACTAAAAGACGTAAAGTTGCTGCCGACTTTTATGCTCTTAACTAGGAATGAATCTGTAAATGTATGCTACATTTGTTAAACATTTAGGATACATTATGTTGGCCTACTAATTGTTTTTTGTTTGGTCCACTCCGACAAAAGTTTAACCATCCCTGCGCTGGAGTACTCTGTAAAATAATATGCTGAGAATGTTCAAATTACGTGAAATAGCACATCTGTATGTCCTTAATAATGTAATTAATTTGGTAGTTATGAATATGTAATGGTATTGGTCATTTATTTGGTTACCAAAGTGAAATGTTCCTGGGAAATTGTGTCTTTAGACAGAACATTTATCCAAAATTGAAAGTTTAAACGAATTTTAAGAAAAGATGTTCATTTTCTATGGTTAAAAATGCTTATGATCTACCATACTACTTGAATAAAGATATTAGAAAAATAGTCTCATTTGATTTCGATATGTATGGTTTGCTAGATCAATGTACGCTGTGTTGTATAGCAATGAGCAAGGAAAAACGTGCTAAACATCTTTCAAAAAGTCTTTAGTTACTGAATGTTTAAATTGGTTCCATCAAGGCTTGTGATTTCCGGGGAAAATATGTAGAGTACAAGTATGCCACACTTCAGAGAATTCTCTGCAAGAGTAGCAGTTGATATATTTACTGCTTGAAAATGTATATGAGGTTTCACAAACACACAAATATCTTAAAATCGTAAAAAATTTAAACTGCTAGCAGGCAATAAATTGAACAAGATTATCTTTATAGTTTTGTTGGAGACAAATCAAACGGAGGACAGATGTAAACCAAATGTGAGGGATGTATGCTTACTGTTTAAAAACTATTAATATATTTTACATTCAAAATATGAAATAGAAACCCAGATTTGCCACTCCTATTGTTCATTTCACTTGTCATTTCTATTTTATTCTTAAGAAGTTGCCTAAAACGTGGGGAAGACGCCTAAGAGCTTTATTAATGACACATGATTTTCCAAGGTTGTATTCTAAAAACATTGAATATTACTGCAGCTCTCAGCTTTTCTGATTACATTAGAATCTTTTTCGACTATAAATTGTAATTTTTTCCTACATAAAGCTAATATTAAAGCATTTATGAGGCAAATAGAATGTAAACTATTTTTAAAAGTTAAATGAGATTTAAAATAAATTATATGCTTTAAATTAATTTACTTTTATATACCATGCTACACGTGGTGTTTTATTTTGTGATATCTACTCTTATTTATACATACTCTTGATAAGATATCTCTTGTTGCTTTAAGAACGGTGTTGCAGGTTATGTAAAAAATTTTCCAAACAAATATTTTCTGATAATAGGATTTTGCGATTTTCTCATTAGTGTAATCGTGTAGTAGTCCTACATTACAGATTTTAAGATTGTTTATCCGTATGATTAAAAATTCTTTTTCTATACAATGATATTATACAATAGTATTAGATATAAATCTAAACACTGTATTATCTAAGGTTAAAGGATAATAAAATTCAATTATAAATAGTTAAATCCCTTCCCTACCCCAGTATAAAAATTTTCTTCGTTCCGTATGCATTTACATCAGGATTATTCACATAAACTGATCTACGAAGTGCTTCCTGCGTATTAGATTATAACAAATCAGAAATATATAAAAGAATATTTCCTCAGTGGTGAATGGAAGCTCGACTGATGTTTAGAAATATAACCAGTAACATAAATATGGTTTAATAGCTATTTATATAAAATTATGCAGTATCTTTTCACAAAAATATGTTTAAAATAACATCTACTATGTTTTAAATCTACTCTTATGATTGTTCAGGCATATCAGACAGCAGATCTGAAAGCTTTAATATTATCTTTCTGTTCTAGATCAAATCTGCAAAACATAGCTTATAGGAAATGTGAACCGTCGCTGTTTTCAAAATTAACTATTCCAAAAACTTTCTTAAGTGTGTGTCACAATGTTCGAGAATCGACGGTCAAAGTGAAGTATCAAATCTGTAATATAGTCACAAAACAACTAAATCTCAACTGATTTTCGTCAATAGTGAAAAGTAGCTTGTTTCTAAATTTTTTAGACTGAGTTATCACGAACGGTGTGCTGAATTATTTCGAATACAACCTTGGAAGGATCAGAGAGACAAAACAAGAAACGTACACACCTTAGTTGCTAACTATTTTACAAAACAAAAGAGACAACTTATTTCAGTTGAACAGCAAACACACGTAAGTTTTAGTACGTGCATAGTTCATGTACCTGGTAAATCATGACATGACGGGAATTCGAAAGATCCTATTCAATAGACGCGGTCTCCGTTCTCTTCCGTACACATAAAAATGACGACAAAGAATATATGGGATTTATAAGTCGGAGAGGCTTGGGAGTCCATGAGACAGTGGTCCGCCGTCCATTTAAAAAGTTTCTGAATCCGGGAACCCGTATGTTGACGAAAGGGTTTTCGAGCCCACCCTCCCTTGAGAGTGTGATGTCCGCAGAGGGAAGGTGAAATCCGAATGGGGTGGGATATCACAGAAAGAATCGAAGAGTTGCTTGCCAAAAAAGATTATTATTTTTCCGACGAAATTAAGCTCTGGATTGCCTCGGCACAGTCAGAGTCCGTGCGAGGTCCGGTTCTCGGTCCCTGTGCAAGACGTGGTCCGCCTCGCTCGCTCGTGAAAGAGTTCTCGGCACTGAACAGGCTTCTGCGCTTACGTGTCAGAGTCCGTGGTACCCCGTAGCGACGCCTGAAACAATAAAGAGAATAACACATATTTAGAAACTAGCATATAGCCCGTCATATGACGGGATCAGTAAAAGTTTTAATTTTCTAAAATTGTAAAGTACCCTATGAGGCAGGTAAAAGAAATGGTTTATTGTTTGGATGAGAATTATCTTGTAACAAAAATGATCTGTGATTCAGTTTAAAATTATCACATATGTACCTAATCTATTATTTAAGCCAAATATAAAAGAAAATTATTGACGTCATATCTAAGTTCAGCGATTAAACGTATGAAAATAAGGCATAATTTAAATAATTTAAAATAAGAAATGATTCAATGAGATGGTTAAAGGAATGACGTCAAAATGATAGAAAAATGTTATTTTTACCTATTTATTATGGGATAAATTGATAAATTTAATCGCCAGCTCTTAACCGGGGAAAATAGGAGTTGAAATAATGGCTTTAAAAGCTCGATAACAGGGGAATGGGTCGATTTCGAACGTTTTAAAGAAGGCAGTATTTTTCGCTGTGATATGAAGCATATTTATACCAATTTATTTTAGTATCGGATCTATAGTTTAGGAAAAGATAAACATTACTCTCTTTGAATTTTGCTAACTATGGATGCCTCTATCCATTCCAGGTCCAACCCCTTCATAAAATCGACGATAGACGTACAAATAACTTAGGCTATTATTATATAGGGATACAACAACAAGTGACACAATTATTTCGTAGTCAAAATATTACTGCCATATAGGCGGTTGTGCAGGAACTAGTTTATTTGCATGTAGTAAATGTATTTGTTAGTTTTTGGTTTCTTTAAAGTGGATGCCTTTTAACCTTACTTACATATTTACATCACTAATAAAATTACAGCTCTTATTTTCATGTCAGTCATATTCTACAGAATAAAATGTTTATTATGCAAGAAATTTTGCTCTCTTTTCCAAAACAATTAAGATCTCTTTATTCATTTTCATAATTCATATAATTACAGTGAAGAAGAATTTAGTAAGTAAATTAATTTTACAGGGCAGATATTTTATCAAGCGTAATATAAAACAGAACTTTTGCAAATAGCATTAAATTATCGTTATCATTAGCATATTTAATCTCATCACTATGCAACAAAATTTTAAGCGCTTCACTTTATGTTAATTTGTATAATGCTTTCCATGTAACAATTTTTAGGGCAAATATAAAAACTCCTTATTTTGACTGAGAAACAGTTATAATCAACTTATTTCAAGGAGAATATTTCTTTTAATCTTTTAAAAAGCATAATATAATCTAATAAAAATATATTGGACATTTATTACGTGTCTTAAATTTTGATTGTTTGTAACAGGTATTTTACAAGTTAACCTTAGTGTAAGAGCTGAGTGAAATTTCATTAAATCTACATGTATAATATACTAGTAAATAGCATTTTTTTTTAAATTTATCTATATCACAAAAAGTATTTCTTAAAACACATTATGAGTAATTTTATCTTCAAATAAAACTACTGTTTGTTAAATTACAATCTAATTAAAATAAATTTTGTACGGAGTAAAATAGTAAAATAACATGCACTACAATCTCTCATCGATCACCAACGTTATTAGACGTCAAATTATCATATGCACCAGAATGGGCTGAAGAGGTTTTAATGTTAACAGTGTTCTTTTGTGACAGCATCAAAGATTGCCTATTCAAAATTTGGTCCCTCTATGGGAATCTATGTGAATTTTTTTTTAAAGTATAGAACAAACAGAGTATATATATATATATATATATATATATATATATATATATATATATATATATATATATATACATATATATATATATATATATATATATATATATATATATATACATATATATATATACATATATATATATATATATATATATATATATATATATACATATAAAAAAACTTTTATATGTATATATATGTATATATATTGGTTTGGTGTGAAGCCCTAATGTCAGTTTTTAGCTAAACGAGAGATAATTGAGACTGCATCCAACACTTTCATGCTGATTCTGTACAGCACAGAACAACATACCAGCACTGGTGTTCAAGCTTCAATAACGAAGCACAACACTTTTTAATTTGGTAATCGTCCGACGATTGCAAAAAGAGAAAAAAAAAGTCTTTAACGCTGTAAGAAAATAATGCAAGTTTCCTTCTTCATTTGAATAAAGGAATTGTAGCATTTAACAGGCAAAAAAAGTTATTCTTTATTGAAGCAAATTTTATATTACTCTGTATTGGATTCAGTTTTTATCCAACATTACCTTTTATTTTCACAGTTCCATAAATGCATAAGAAAAGCTATCATTGTTATAAGCTTTTTTATAACTGTTTTATTTTTTCCTTATCATAATGCGAATATATCCATCTGGGTATTAAGAATGAATGACTACCTTTTCTTGCTGTTCTTCTTCTCTCCTGAGTACTGCTATCCAGTAGTCATAATTATCTTGAAGATTCTTAGTTTGCTGACAAATGACAGCTTTTCGCCGTCTCTCGCCTTTCCTCCGACAGCTCCCTGTAGATGTAAAGAATTATTAGCTTACTCATGGGACTTTAGAAAAAAAGAAATTGCTTTAAATGACATAAAATTTTTAACCTGAGATGAATTCTTCTACACGACGTGGCAAATCTAAATCGTCTTCAGACAATTCTTCTGCATCTAAAATAACAAGAGGAATAAAACAAAGTTAATTTAAGAAAAAAAATCATTCCCATAAGCGCATCTATTACGTATTCAGCATTTTAGTGTTTAGAACTTGCATATTTGAAAAGGGATTGAGGTTCAATTTAGTTTTTGTGAACCAAGGGCAGTATCCAAGATTACTACAGTCAAACCTCACTTAACGATCAACTCTCATAAAAATAATTTTCATCACAAGCGAAACAAAAATGCAGATATATGACTCACTAAAGCCCGTATCACAGGAGACAAAGATACATATTGAGAACTGTTTCGAGTACCTCATTCGTGCTGCATTCTTGTGAAAATGTACTGTGATAGTGGCCTAACAAATGTCAGTACGTAATTTCGTCTTATGTGTTAGGGGATTTAAAAAACTATGTTTTGCATAATGAATGATAAAGAGGTATTTTGGTGTCCCGACAGGCAAAATTCTTACCGATGAGAGCTCTAATCTAGGCGTTCGATAGTTTTGCTCAACTTGACTCAGAAGTGTTTGAGCAAATGCCTGTACCCGAGAAGATGTCTGTACAGTCCATAGGACAAAAAATATCCATAGGAACTCAAGTTTTGCAGCATTCAGACAAAATTATATCATATCCAGAAATTCAAATAAATTGAAATTGTGACATCCAGAAAAGAGAGAGAAAACACAGCTAGTTATAAACTAGAAAAAATGAACAAAAAACAATGACAAATCAAAAAACTGTGAATTTTTTAAAATTTTAATTGAATCTTACTGTCAGTTCTCCATAAATACTAAAAATTATAAAATTATACTACTGAAAATAATTAAATTATAGTAGTTTTTTAAAGTAGCATCATTTAACTACAATTTAATAAAAGATTTTTGTTATTAGTACAACACTCAATTAGAATTAGTGAAGAAACTTTGAGTTTACCACACAGGCAGGGACACACATCTGGGAGAATTTCATCAATCAATTTTTTTAAGAAACTGTAGAAAGTTATCATGTCCAGAGATAAAAACCGAGTTTTTTAAATGTAAATTTAATGAAGTGGAGGGGGACACATGAATCAAGTGTAACGACCACAACCAAGAGATGAACTCCGCAGAAATTATGAAGTTGTATTATGTCACAGCAAGGAGTTTTGGAGGAGATTTCATTTAGAGATGAAAGTCTTAGCAGAGTAACAACCCTCCAGTGAAATAAGAGAGAGGGTGAAACAAATATTTGTTTGACGATAAAACTGTGTCTCATTTTCTACAAACAAAGGATATATTATAAATAATACATTATATTTCAGAGAAATCTCAATTTGTTTTTCCCACATTGATCATTCGATTCATTTGGTCATGAATTTATCCCTACAGAGCCATGTTATTTTTTACACATTCATCGTTCCCGGATTTTCATTTTCTCTCATCTATCATCCAAACATTTTATTACTATCACTTTGTCTTTCCTAAAATATCATTTTAAGTAATTTAGGAGGACTAAGGAATAAATTTGGGTTGTTGATTTTTGCGTTAAGAATGTTTCTTGCGGACATCAAAGAGATTTATAGCTAATTAGAAACTTTCACTTGAGGTTTAGTAACCTAACAACTAGTGGGGTCTTAGTGGAGAAGGACCAATGCACAAATCAAAAGCAAGATTATGAGGTAGGGGGAAAATAAGACAGAAACGATACTGAATGAGTAAGAGTTATTCTGAAGTACACGAAACTTTGTCAGAATTAAAATACACATGTACAGTGACAGTGGTAGTGTACTTGCAGGAATACAAATGACAGAATGCTGATTCTCTGAAGTCAGGTACTCCACTTGTATAAAGCAGGTATTAATTACAAAACATTTTTAAAATATTAAATATTATTCTAAATATAAGCTATATTTCATGAACTCATAAATATTTCCTACTAATATTATTGTAGTGAATTAATTTTGGCAAATTAACCCTGTCAAAAGTAAAAGATCTATATAGCACGTGGTGACTATAGTTGATTTGCTAAGGGAATCAGTATAAAGGATTTGTTTCAAGGACTGTACGGGAGACCTATTGCAATGGACGCAAACGTGCAAGTTGAAGGCACATTAAGATGCAGTGGACAGGGGTCACGTCAGACCAAAAGGTCAGGACCTGTGGCCACCTCCAACTTGAAGAGGTTCAAATGGGTAATTGATTTAGGACCCTGAGTGCATCTGGTGGAGGATCCAGAAAGCTCATAGTAAGAAAATAGCAAAAGGGTTACACCGAACATTTATTACCATGGATAAATCTGAATGGATCTTAATAAAGATTGGATGAGAAGGAGAGGAGAGAGTGAGAGTGTCGATGAAAAAATGACAAGAGAGAGGGGGAGAAGAAAAGGAGACTGGAGGTGATTCCTTACCGTCCTGGAGTTGAGCGCGATGCTCCGGTTACCCTATTAGAAGTTACCGAAATTGATGTCTTTCCTGATTCCCTGAGCCTCTCCTCGACAGTTGTCCGGCTCGGCTATTTTGTGCGCCCATTCTCCTGCGTCCCGATAGCTGCAATTCCTGTCTCAAGAACGCCCCAGCGTCAAGTCCGAGTTTACTTGTTGATTGGTACCTCAACTCACTTTGGAGTCGAGCCCCGGCAGATACCCGTCTCCGCTATTAGATGTGCTCCCGTCCACTTGCGTCCCGAGTAAGTCATTCACTGCTTTTACGACTATAGTCATCACCTCATAGTTAAAGAACATAATTTTTTTAATGTTGTTAGGTAAAATAAATCGTTAGTGCTGCTGCCTTAACACTATCACGAATATGAAATTGTAAATGACGTTTATAAGTAATAAATGTTAAGTTTGTAGAATTAAGTATTGATCATTATTTTGGCCAAGCACATAACCTGAGTTTGAGCAACAGGTAGCTCAGTGTTATGAGCACGTGAATTGAACTACACGTACTTTGTAGCAGGTATAAACTATTTATTTATTAACAGTGAGACATTTCATTAATTTCCTGCATCCATTTCTCATATCTATCGTACTCTGTCTCTTTGAAAAACGATGAATAGAGGTTATAAATTTGATTGAACCTTTTTTTTTCTTTTTGTAAAGGAATGCCTTATTTTATTTTACAGTAATTACTTTGTAAAAATTGCTTTGCTTAATGAGAGTTTGACATTATGAGTACTATTTGGGTACAAATTATTCTAGTTAAGTGAGGTTTTGATTACAACTGAATAGTACTCACTTTGGTCATCGGCCAATCGAACCCAAACTCCGGGCAATAAAGCTGCTTCTGCGTACGTTCTGCATAGTGGTGCTACTAAATGATTGATGAAAGATTCTTGCAGTTTTGCAAGTTGAGGACGATTCCGGTCCATAAAAGGGGAGATAGGAAGACCGAGTGATCGCTCCTCATCACCCTGTTGGGAAAAGACAGAATATTTTTATATCAGTTGTCGCCACTATTATATTAACATTTCAAATATATTGGAAAAACAAGTAAATTATTGTATTACCAAAATTCAACTTAAATCAAGACAATTTTTTGCTATCTAATGGAAAAATTCAAAGAAATACTTTAATAATTCAAAAAGAGTAAATTTTTCTACCCTACTTTCAGAAATATAATTTTCTCAACACTTAGCCGTCTACTTTTTTTCCAGATATGTTTTACTTGCCCCACAGTAACAAAATAGTATAATCATTTTAAAATTAAGTTCTGTTTATCAGGTTGTCGTATCAGTATAGTTTCCTTTATAAATTTACTACTAAACTTTATTTTTTGCCTGTTTTGCATCCTGTTGATAAATTTTCCTTCTTTATGTTTACTTTATTATATTTTGTATTCTATGGAGACACTGGAACAAATAAATAAGTGCTTCAACATTTCCCAACTGTTTATACGCATATCTCTTGAACCATTTGCAAATGTTGAACTAAGTTCTATTTTTGAAATATTGAGTTACCTATTTTGTCAAATATACCCAAACTTAAAAGGCATTTTCACTATAATTTTTTTTAAATACAGTGAAAAACGCTTAAGAAGTTTTTGCAAGGGTCTAACTCATTAAAACTTCTTAAGCGGGAAAATTTCTTAAACAGGAAATCAGGCAATAAGCATTATTTATGTATATATATATGTGTGTATGTGAGTGTATATATATATATATATATATATATATATATATATATATATATATATATATATATACAGTAAAACCCTCTTAAGAAGTTTTCTAAGGGAATAGAAAAAGAAAACTTCTTACATGAAATTAATTTTTTTAAAAACAAAATAATTACATAGATAATGAGGAGAGATTTTCTTCGTAATAAAATAATATATAAACAATAGGTTTGGTTTTTCTCAAAAATTTACATTTTTTGCATACTAAATCAGCCAATAAAGGAAAATAACTTAATTACCTTAGAATATCTTTAATTCATTTAAGAAATATTGCTTTAAACACCACTAGAATCGATTTTACAGAAAAAAAATCTGTTATAGTTTTTTGCTTTTGTTTTTTATCGGCAATTTGTAATTGATAACAGTCCAGCTGTCTTAAACTTTTAAAAACTTCTTCAGTCACATTTCAAATAAAAATGATAACAGTCGTTTTCAGCCATAAACATTGACCTTTACAAACAGAGAGAGAGGAGAATAACAGTAATCGAAAGGCAGTTATAAACGCGTTCTGTAAGTAAATTTAGAAATGAAAGAAATCTTTTTTAAGCGGTAAAGAGTTTGGAACGAAATTTTATAAACGGGTTATTTTAACATTGTATGAATAGGGGGAAAAATGGGTACTGAAAATATAAACTTCTTACACGGGAACTTCTTAACCCTTTAAAGGACAGTGGTTTCGCAGTGAAACCAGCTGTTAGAATTATTTTTCCTCTTCTGTATATTCGGAACCGGAGTTCGCGGGTTCGAATCCCGCTGCTGGCATGGACGTTTGTAGCCGTTCGGAATCGGCTTTAAACTGTAGGTCCCGGTCTCATTAGCCCTCGTGTGCAAAACAGTAGACCGTAGCTCTACAAACCAAACCAAACCAAACCTCTTCTGTATATATATATATATATATATATATATATATATATATATATGTGAATGACTTTTTAGATTTTTTATGTTTTTGACACTTATCAAACTATCTATAGATGTTATCTATAGATGTTAGTTGACAACTATCTATAGATGTTAGCAAATTACATAATTTATTTTTCACTTTCAAATATACACTTTTAAACTTGTTTTGCTTGAAACAGTCAGGAATTATATTTTTCGTTTTTTATAATTAACTCTTTTCAAATATAAGTACTTACATGAAACAGCACTTATAAATGGTTTATCTATTTATTTATTACACAATATTAATGATAATTATTCATTATTCTTCTAATATAAATTAAATTTTACGGAAGTATTATTTTCAAGCCGTACAGGGGGAGGGTTTTACAGTTAAACTACTGCTCACATCTACAACTTCTGATATACTTGTTTTTATTAATTTTCACATTTATAAGATTCATAGGTAATATTATAAACGATTCCCATTAAATGTACAAGAATTTCTAATTATGAACTTTAAAGGGTTAAACGGGTTTTACTGTATATGGAATTATTAATCTTGAGGAATTATTAATCTTGAAAGTATATTTTTATCTGTAGTGGAAGAAATGGTTTATGATTATAAAAACAAAAGTAAAGTTATTGTTACCATCCGCTTTTCAATGTGAGCAACTGCTCTATCCAGGGCCTCCTTTAGCAAAAATGGAGCCTGGTACCGATTTTCATTCCATCCTTCTCCCTCTGCCCCCCCCCCATTTTTACTCCAAAATAAATCTTTTTAAATTGCATATTTACAGGATGAATTTAGATTCATCCTGTAAATATTGTAATACAGGATTTTGTACATTGTGAATTTAGATTATTCATGCTATTGAATTTTTAAATTTTAGCCTAAACTTATATAGTAACTTATATAGTATAGTAATAAGTTTGAATAAAAATATAATTATCTTTATACACCAGGAACTGGATAATTCATCCCATTAAGTAGTAAGTATACAATGTAGAACAGGAACTTTATTAATATTTTTCTTCTTTCAAGGAGGAGCAGGTGTCTCTCGTCAGCGTAATAGGGACAGAACAATCTCACTAACTTATAGTTAGGGTAAATTGGGGTGAGAGTGGAGGTAGGAACATTTCTTTCCTAATGGCATCGTGAGCTTGAGATAGAGAATAAAGTTCGTTTTTCAAGTAATTGTTAGGCTAGATACAAGAGCTTGGGGATCTAAAAATTCTGAAAATCATCTTCACGGGCCCCCTAAAACCCCAGGGCAATGTACTATGATATTGGCATTTTCCCCAAGACGGCGGCCTTGGATCTATCACCTAATGAAATTTAATTTAGGTATTTTAATATTCGAAACTATAGCATAATATTAAGAAGAAAATATAGATATGTCATGCTTTTTCTTTTATTAGAATTAATGAAATATATTTAAGCAGGAGCATAAAACAAATCATGCCGTAATTACATTTTTTTTTAGTACAGCAGTTCACTGTTAGGTTGTTTCTTTCGTTGTGTAAATTTAAAAGGTTCTAATAATTATAATAGAATTTAGTGTGTTAAAAATCGCTATGGTAAAGAGTAAAGTTTGGGAAGGTTTTTAAACACTTTATGATTAGAAATAAACCTTACTTGCTCGTAGAACTCTTCAGCTATGCGATGTGTCCACTGAACATGCAACTGCCGGCACTTACAAGGTCCATTGATATCAGCTAGTTTGATGGCCATTTGCATGACCAGAAGACGGTCTGGTTCGCTTGCCCAGTCTATAGGGGACTCTTCATCATTTATCTGAATAAAGAAGAAGCAAGTTTATTATGTAAATAAAGAATAATTTATAATTCAGATGCAAGAATTTTAGTTCCAATTTACTTTTTTAGTCATTGTTACTATTTCCCTGATTTAGATAAGCTTACACCAGGACCAACATACCCCGTAGCAGTATGAAAATTGTCCATGGCTTAATATGCTGCTTCATTTTGACCGAGGAACCACAAAGGCTGAAGACTGACTTAACCTCAAAAAGGAGTCCTTGTAATTTAGAATCAAGTACTAAGCAGAAGCTGCTTCCAGTCTTGGCTTGCCCCCTCCCGAAATATCACTTGGTTACTTGGAAGATACTGCTATCACGAACCTATTTTAAGTGGCCCAGCCGCCATTAAAAGATCTTTGGCCAGCTTGACCCTCGATGCCGTTACTCACCGCTTACGAGATTGCTGCCTATACTCACTGAGATACCGTGGCTTGAAGTTGAAATGTTTATAAACTTTCTCTAATGAACTCTGATAAATAATTGTAAAAACATAAGATTCTCGATAAACTAACTGTTTTTCATTCGAGAGGTTTGATAAGAGAACACCGCATTTATTAATGTATATTGCGCACTCTCTTTTTTTCATAAAAGTTTAGGACAATAAGTGAAGGTGCGTGTTTTACACGGAATACTTTTTCTACTTCCTGCAATCGCCTTATATACGTATGAATGAATACAGGTATTTAAGAAAACAAATAAAAAGGTAAAAATCTTACTTAATAGAAGTGTTGCTATGTCTATATTTCACTACTCTTGCATTTCTTTCATACGACACTAATTACTAACTTTGAAGACCGAATTTTCTACTTGAATTTTGGTTCCCATCTTCTGTTGAATATTATCCCACTTGCAACGTAAATGCTGCAGCATTACTAGAAATATTCTCTCCCTTATTCGTACGTTTTTTACAAAAATTCTTTTCTTATAGAATGTAGAGGAATAAAAAAAATTCAATCTCTTGTATCTTTCGAGACTTACGATGTCTTAAGTTTCCCTCAAAGTCACCTAAAATGGTTGATAACAAGTGTAAAGGAGTTTCTTAAGTATGGAGTCATTTTTAGAATGGCATTGAAAGAGTGTTGGAGATCGGTTCACTAGGTCTATTTGACAATCGGTTTACAGTGTGTAAAGCCACTTATAAGTCAAATTTTAGGTCCGTTTTATGCACGAGATATAATATTTTTTCAGTTTTTTAATGGTCTCTGACTTGTATAAAAATGAATACGGTATTTAATAATTTTATTTTAAAGTGTCTCTGAACTTTAAGCTTGGCGTAATTTAATAGAAAATTCGATATATTTGTGCTCATTCAGTTATAAAATATGTATAACTGAGAATGCGAAGCAAAAAGAATTTTTTAATGTTTATCCTACCACGACTAATATTATTATTACCAAAGTATGTAATATAATTATCACAAATTAGGATTTAAAATATTTTTCCGAACTAAATATTTTTGCATTTTATGAATATTTAAAACACTCCATATGCATTTCTAACTGTGCTTTTGAAATTTATATAATATTCCCTTATTGCGTACGAAATAATTTTTTTTTAATTAATAGACTTTAAAGCGCATAATCTGTTAAATTTGTACTTAAAAGAACTATTAGATACATTTAGTATAGGAAAAATTGATATTTTTACAATAATTTCTTTTCTCATATTTAAGATAAGAACAAAGTTTTATTCTAACGTCTAAAATGGAATCATATAAATAAAAAACATGATATGTAAAATGAATAGACTTGGAACCTGTTCAATAAAGCTTAATTTTAAACAAGGGCTATTAGCCAAAAAAGGGATTAATATTTTACCTTTCAATTTTAAATGCTTTTCATAAATGTATTTATAATGATATATTAGATTATCAAGTAAATCGATTGAAAACAATAAAGTTAGCACTGAGAATTTATGGTCATCTGAAATTACGACTTTTTATTCATCATGATATTACATTGCTTAATCTATATGAATACTACATTAATGCATACGCATTTTATCAAACTTATAATGATGTCATGAAATAGGCAATGTATTCTCAAGTAGTTAATAAGAGAGATGTATCCAAACCTTGGCACTAAATTCCGCAAGAATGTCAAAATGCCTCTTGAGGTCTGTGGCTAGGATGCATTCAATAACCAAAAACCGAAAACGCTTAAATTCAGCAGAGTCCAGGTGTCTGAGCCAGTTGTAGCGGTTGTCTGAGAGAAAAAGGCTCCAAGCTGCAGCGGCGTGATGATTCTCCAAAACCGATCGATCATTGTACAGAACGGCCTGTAAAGAAAGTCATAGTCCCTTGTTAAGAAAGATTTTACATAAATAATTCTCATAATTTAAAATCAGAAAATATTTGTGAGCACCAATCTCATCTACGTCTAAAGCAGTTATACTTCATGAATGTAAAGATGCGGGACTTACAATAGGGAAATTGAGTAATGACGTAATATATTCTGCTTTAAATTCCATTGAGATTGAAAATTTCTATTTTAAAATACCACGTGTTGTTTTACCTATTTTGTTAATATTAGTAAGTTTAAAAATATTTGAAGACATAAACTGTATAACCATAATTTGTTTCTTGACATCAAAATAATTTTCTCATTTTCTCACTAATATGCTTTAAATATTCAATATATTAAATGTTCTAACACTGACTGGGTAGATCTTGATGTTTTTGTTTCTTCAATTAAAATTAAAATACTGCAAAGTAGTTATTTGTATTCTGTGTTTATGGGTAAGTGTGTTTTACACTGACCCATCCGAAGACATACAGCAGCAACTAATGATGACCGTGCCGCGACAGTGACTCCATAATGGCTACCAAACCACCACTGACCAAGTGGTGGTAAAGGCCAAGTTGGCAAACACCAAGACCCGCCATGGTCTGGTTTTAATGTGGTCCAACCCGGTAAGGAGCAAACACTACAGAGGTAATCTCATGACTACCAGGAAGAACGCTAAGAAAAGATCACTCAGGTACCTCGGGGTCGTGAAGCCCGTACAAACCTAAAGGAGGTGTGCTGTCTGGGGGATGTGTTTATGGTTGAAAACTCGTGTAATTTATATAATTTTACTAGATATAAAAAATGCATTTGATACACCTTTCTTCCTTTATATTAAATTTAACTTCGCAATTTAATATCTAGTTTGTTAGGGACGGTACAGTCTACTGTTTTACCATATGAGAATTACCGAGGCTGGGGCCAAATGTTTAAAGCTGGTTCAAAACGGCTGCGAATGAATATGCTAGTATTGGAATTCGAGCCCACAACCATTGGGAATGAAGAACAGTGCCCTATCCATTCGACCATCGTTCAGCCGTAATGCAATGGTACTTGTATATACTGTAACAAAATAGTCTTACTTTACTGTAGAATTTTGTACCACAATAGACTCCTAATACTACAAATTTCTAAAAAAAAAAATTTTTTTTTAATAAAACTCAAAATTTTACTATTAACACAAAATGTATAAAAATTGTAAATATAATTAGTGGAAATTCAGAATAAATTAACTGCAGAATAAAATGAACTTCAATCATAAGAGGGGCTTATTTTATTTGTGCACCATATTTCTGTATTTAGCGTTTAAGTCTGTGATTATATTTCCAAAATTCAGTGTTATTTATAATCCCCAATTTTTTATTTCATGAAAATAATATCAGAGTAGAAAGAGTAATCTGATAACATTTTGATGTATTATGTCCAATTATTCATCATATTAACGCAGAACGCTTAAAAATATAATTAAAATAAAAGTGTTCAAGGATGTTCAAAGCATGTCCTTTATTTTCACAAAAGTGGTTATTATAATCCAGAAACAAAATTCCAAACACCCTTTTGGTAGTTAATTGGAGTTTAGTGAGCACAGGATTTTCTCGTGACAAATGCGAAATTTTGTTGATTTGACTAGTTTCTATTTTATATTACAATTTACGCTTTAATATATTTTATAGTGATTTACTTCTCATTAGCGAAAGGGTGTTATAAAGTATTATAGTCCAGCCGAGGAGCTCTGGTTGGCAGAGCTGAAAAGACATTCCTTTTCTATTGCAGGTGATAAAGTGAGGAGAAAATGGGAGATTTATATTGTTCCTCCGTTGCATTCTGTGAAACCGTACCTATTTTGCTATGTATAGAACTTTGCAATTTCTAACATCCAAAAAATGATGAAAAAGAACATTTTAAGCACATTTAATTGTTTTCTTTTTCATTATATTTTCATAGGAATCTTGTGATTCCGGGTATTTTCTAGACAAATTCAACACAGAAAACAATTTTTTCTTTTTTAAATGAACAGGCCTTCTTCAGGGATAATTCTGATTGCCGGTCCCTGACCCAGAGATGAACAATTATACGCTTATTTTGTGTCATCCTATTGATTTTATGAAAATGCTACATAGATTATTTAGAAATATAATTTTAGTTTATGCAAATAAGTATTAATGACCATAACAACACTCGACATCATTTTGAAGATAATTTCAAATCACCATACAATCCTTTAAGCTGGGATATATTCCCTATTGATCTCTAACAATCTTATCGTTTAAAGATGACGTAGGATGTATTACTTATCGTTGGATAATTGCGGTATATAAATAATCTGGTCAAAGATCGGATATAGAAACTAATATGATCGTAAGACCCTGTTCTTGACTTAAAAAAAACTCTATCGTGTAAAGAGGTGGGAATGAAAAATATCGAGAATAGAGCGACGGTGCGACAGACCTGGGGTGAAAAGGTCGCGACCAAGAACGCGTTGGTCCTGCCTGGATGATCGTAGTCGTGCATGGCGGCCGCCGCGTACAAGGCCATGATCTCGAGGGCTGGAAAGTTGGCCCCCATCACCCCGTAAATGTCTTTCTCGTCTTCGTAGTCGTCGTCATCATCGTCATCATCATCGTCATCATCGTCGATGTACGCTCTTATTTGGTCGACTGTGCTCTGCCGGGAAGAAGGCCACTTTTCCTGAGCCTCACGACCGCCTGCAACAAAAAACAATAGTGACAAGAAGAGTCTCTCTCCTTTCCATTACAACAACAGTGTACGACACAAAAATCTAAAAAACATCCACGGCTACCTCCCCCAAGCTAATCGCTGACTGAATTTAAAGATTTACCAGTTTTATACTGCTTTAATATGCAAAAAACATCTGAAAAAGCGTGCAATGGCTATAGAAACTGTTAAAAGACTGTTAACTTCTCTTATACGTACTACCACTAAGTGTTGCATTCTATACTCAGTAGCCCACATGTAATGTGAAAAATGTAATCTATTCTTATCACAGGCTATTTACATCATATTATTTTGTTAACGATCTCTATGGTATGGTATAGCTCTAGCTATATAATTCAAATAAGAATATATTTTGTGAATATTATTTTATATTCTAGCATATGTTTAATTGTTAGGCTTTTTGTTAAAGTCCTAAAGTTGATTAACAATTAATTTTCATTTCTTTCATGTCCTCCTTCAGGGTATTTTTCCAGATTTGTTCCGGAATGCCATTTAAGTTATAATTCGCTTAAAGGAATTTGAAAATATATCGTATATTTTGTGTAAAGTCAATAAAATCCACTTCTTACTCAATGTTCTGTGCAGTGGCGAGTCGGTTGAGTCCGAAGAAACTTGGCAGAATCCTGGAATAGGCTGTGATATGAGGAAGTAAACACCATGAAGAACGTCGCTCGCGTGCATACGATTGTGATCTAAAAGATAAATTAAGGAGAAGAGTAATATATCTGGGAAGATATTCTAGTGATGACATGTTTAACTATTTTATTCTATTTTAACATGGTATTTTCCCTTTCCTAATAAATTAAATATTAGAAAATATGCAAGAGACAAGCAATATGAACAGTTTTCTTTTCAACGATTTATATGATTTTAGATTTGTAGTTTCACTCTATTTAAACTATCTAACAAAATACATCTTTTGAAATAAATGAAAAAATAACTCATAAAGTTTATCAAAACGTTTACTGGAAATCAACGGGAAATATTATTTTTCCTGCACTGCTGTTATATTTATTTTTTCTAAAGAACTTTAGGGAAGTAGAAAAAACAGACATAAAATCTTAAATCTTTAAAAAGCTGAAATATGTACATTTATTTAACTGTCAGGATGTATGTGACGTTATCTTCAAATTTCCAAATATACAAGTTGTTTCAACGTACTCATGCTAAGCATCCCATTTTCCATCTGAGGCTTTAAAAAGTGGATGTCTAATGCTTATGAAACATAATATGTAGAAAAATGGCTTTCTAGTTCAAATGACGGTGGTTCAGCATTTTTAAAAACAAAACTTTAATGGACTAAGGACACAGCGTATTGTTAGGCCGCCGCCTTCAAGACAGACATAACACAAAACTCTAATTGTTTCTACCTCGGTGAGGGCATCAGCGCCCTCTGACCTCGGAAGCAATTATTCTACATAATATAATTAAAAAAAATAATGTAATGCTTTCAAGAAAAATTTTCTTCAATTTAATGAACTATTTTAAGTTTCATGCAGTTACTATTTGTATAGACAAAAAAAAATGAACTTACATGGCTTATCCCTATACCCTTTCTCCAGTTCGTGAAAGTAGGCGAAGAAAGGCAGCAGCGGGATACGGAATGATTCGAACAGACCAGTTGCGAGGAACACACGGTAGCACATCTAAAGCAAATATATCATATTTTATAGGGATAAATGATACTAATGTGGTGCCAAGAATTGTGAATTTGAATTCCCCTATTCTCGCTTCATACCTCAGAAGTCTCGCTTTAATTTAGGGACAATTAATTATGTGATTTGTTCTCAAATTCAACAGTTGCGGAAAAATTGCATCTGTGTACAAGAACTGTAAATTTTTGTTAGTAAAACCATTTGTTTAAAGTGTATTTTTTAAAATAATCCATGAAATAAATATCATAAGTTTTTATCATTGGTTTTTTATCAATTGTCATCAGTTGCGTCTTACTATTTCTTAGTCAATGAGATGCATATAATCTTAACACTAGCTGTCTAACGCAGTTAACAAAGATTATTTTGTAGAAGCTATAAGCAGAATCCCAAAAATTACAATTTTGTAAGGTTTAAACACGCTGACGATAGATGGATGTAAACAAAGTACTGCTTGTTATTTTTTTTTAAAGATTTTTGTTGTTATTTGTTGTCAATGCCACTTGGATGAGCTAAGAACATGGGCGATAGAAAACACGATTTAAGGAGAAGACGTGCATCTTTTGTTTGACAAGCATCATTAGGGTGAAAGAACGTCTTAGCTCCAGTGGTTTCTTAGTGGTAATTTAGAAACAGGGACCAAGCAGAATTCTTGACCTGTCAAACTTGGGAAACATTGTGACCATGTACCTGTTTTACTAGTCACAGTCACCTTTGACGAACACGGCAGATCTTAGGTTGGCTCGAGCTTTGAACCCGCAACCTTCCATTTACAAGATCTTTACCTTTGCTGACTGAGTTATCGCGGCTCAAATATACTTTTAAAAATCTCTACGAAGAAAGCAGATATTCCCATTTTAGTATCTTGTATTTATAGTGTGGTGATTACGCATATTTGGCGTGAGAGAGGAGCTTCAATGTTTTTTATTTTACAAGTATTTTGTTCTAACTTAATTTTTTCATACACTTTGTCAGTGACTCAATAACATATTTATGTAGAAAACATTACGAGAAACGTAGTTATTTGGCAGCACATTTGTAATTGAATATTGAGTGCCTCAAAAAAGTCAGAGTTTGTATTCAAAGTTATTAACCCTTGCAGGACTGTTAGTCGTGTTGGAATATCATTAAAATTATTTTGAATGTGTAATGCAGCCTATAGTAGTCTAAAAACATTCATGCCTCGTTCTAAAAATAAGAGAGAAGGAGAATATTAAGAATGTATATAAATAAGAAAATTTCAGAAAACAACATAAAATCACTAAATATGAGGATTTAAAAGATCTATGTATTCTAAATATTTTTAGATTATTATAAATTTTTTTATAGTTACTTATATCAGTATCTCCATGATTTCATGACTTAATTTTTGGCACTACATTTTAGTAGTTTCATTATGGTTTGCAATTTTTAAGATTTATTGTACCGGATATAATTAAAAAATGATAAGATATAAAATTACAGTTCATTTTACTTGCGCATTCAAGAAAAAAAATGGATTCTTTTCAAGTTTTTTTTTTTAACCCTCCGAGTGGAACACACCGGGGAAAAAAAGGTCTCCAAAAATATGCTAAAGTTTTATTGTGTCAGTTACCAAAGTGTTCTATGATTTTTTACTTCATGTATTGTCTCATACTTCGTTATAAATATAAATATAAATAAGCATTATTGATTGTTAATATAATACACAAAATCTCGTCAATCGATCATAATAAAAAAAGAAAAAAATTCTAAAAGTACGAATAAATATTTTTTTTTTTGAAAATTTATATTTTTTACTAAATCATCCAAGATATTTCAGTTTATAAAAATATGTTCCGCACGAAATCTCCATGATTAGCCATCAGTGACATTACTTTGTTCTCAAGAGTATGCATAATAATGTATTATGGTTTGTAATTTTTAAGTTATTGTGATGGATATAATTAAAAAGATGTCAGATGTACAATACATTTTTTTTGGAACATTTTTTGTAAAAAATGTATCATTTTCAAGTTCTTTTTTAAGTTCTCCACCCTGATGTGCTCTTGACATACACACAGACCACAGCTAATATGTATAAGAATAACATAAAGTTTGAAATAACTGAATAAAATGTTTTAAAAGATTACTGATTTATTCCTAATATTGTTTTAAAATATTGCTTTGGGTGTTTAGTTCATAATTTAAAAAAATATTGAACGAAAGTACTGAACGAAATCAATACAATTCATGAAAATAGTATAAAACAATATCGCGTAATAGGAATATATAACTAAACACTGATTTCGCTGCAATGATATATTTATTCTTCCAAGGAACTAATTATAAAGAAACGAATCATTTTCATTATTTCACCCAGAACCTTAATGATTTTATCTGTGGTTTTATTTTTCCGGTATTTTCAATCAATAACATGTAATTTGACTTGAGTTATAGTGACAAACAGAATCTCAAAATAATACATTTTGGGTGTGGACTGCTCGGAAGCGTTCTTTAGAGAGGTACAAAGACTATTATTATAAGAGATTAGTGATAAAGTTACTATAAAGATTTCTCAAATTAAATGCACTTGCAAAATATACTTGCTTTACAGGTACAAATACACTAGGATGAGTTTTAATTTTTGGAAACATTGTAAATAGGATGAAAAAGATAAAAAATTAAAAAAAATTTTTAAATTTTTTATTAAAGTAAATATAAATGATACTATAGACACCAGAATAAAAATGTGTTTTAAATAAAAAATGCCTTGAAATTTTGAGTAAGGCTTCATAATTTAATAACAATTATTATAATTTTTAAAAAGTCATAAAATCATAATTTCAATACAAACTATGTCCTAGTATGAATTAATTAACTTTTACAATTATAATGAACAATTTTATAATTCATTCGGAAAAAAAAGTACTATTTTTCATATTGCAGTGTGAAATTACTAACTTGACTAAGAATGAGTGTGCCAGCCTGTCTTTCCATGTCGAAAACAGGGAAGTCCCAGATATCAATCAAACCTAATAGAGGATCGTTCGCTAATACATCAAGGTCATACGTGGCATCAGGTAGCCGGACAACTCCTCCAACATCTTCTGAGTCCTCTTCAAAAGTCTCCTGAAAATGCCAGTTAAGAACGAACAATATGGAGCACATTTCAAAGAACACATAAAGAGAGAGTTCAAAAATTTTACTATCTACGGTAAGAAAAACACAGAATGCTTTCATGAAGGGGAGGAGGTTGAAACTTTTTTATGTGACGCTCTAGCCACTTTGTCAAATTTTAATACAAGCTTGTATCCTATTATTTGACAAAACTATAATACAAGTGTCAAAATATAATATATATGTATAAGCCCAGGCGAATTTTTATGCTGAAACTAAAAATTTATGGGCTGTTTTTTTTAATTCTATGAGTCTATAAAGGGTCTAACTCCCGCCCCCTTGTGTCAACGAATCAAAAGACCAAAAATATGAATATTTTGTTCCCAAGATATTAATCTATGCGTTCACTTTCATAATTAGATTAAATTTTTACAACTAACTAATTCTTTTCTCTATTAAATAATGTTTCTTTTTTGTTGTTGCATTCCTTGTTTTATAATTAAAATTTATTTCACTTTACAGTACTCATCAAAATGTCTTTGGATGTATTACTTTTTCTTCATTTTTTGGTTAAATACAATTTGGCTTCATCAAGGTTGAAACTTTTTTAGGTGACGCTCTAGCCATTTTGTCAAATTTAATACAAGCTAGTATTACATTATTTGACAAAATTATAATACAAGTGTCAAACTATAATATAAATGCATAAGCCCAGGTGAATTTTTTATACTAAAACTAAAAATTTATAGGCTTTTTTTAAATTCTATGTGTCTATAGGGGGTCGATGTCAACGAATCAAAAGACCAAAAATTAGAATATTTTGATCCCAAGATATTAATCTATGCTTTCACTTTCATAATTAAATTATACAATCAACTAATTATTTTATCTATTAAATAACTTTTCTTTGTTATTGTTGCATTCCTTGTTTTATAATTAAAATTTATTTCACTTTACTGTACACATCAAAATGTCTTTGGGCGTATTACTTTTTCTTCATTTTTTCAAAATTTCTGAACTTGTGTATTAATGTGTGTAAAAAAAATGGGCACACTATATTAAAACGATAACTCTTTTGTCGACTGTGCAACACACCCACATAGTACAAAAAAGTTATAAAAATATACAAAGTTAAATATTTTTTCTTGCAAATTATATTTAATTTAAGTGAAATTTGCTGAACATTTCCCAAATTCATCAATTCTTCTGCCAGTAGTTTGACGAGACAAACTGGTCTACTATCCTTTATACATTTGCCACTGGTAAATGTTTTCGATGTTTGGGCTATTAAATGTGATGTTACATAGCATTGTGAAGACCTTTGTCCAGAACTAACGACCGAAATCAGCTGATCTGAAGCCCTCCTGTTTCGACCCGGCTAAAATAACGTGGCGACGCCGTGTATGGGATGTTGACAGTTCGGTTGAATAGGTGTTATGCCCCTGATTGGTTGTGGTAGTGATCCCGGATGATTTCATCGAGAATTCCAGAATCGGGACAGCTAGCGATTGAGAATTCAACTAAAAAAACTAGCTGTAACCTTAGCTGGGGTTCACAGGTAATTGGAATCGTAACTAACCAAAAAAAAACGGTTGGCGGGACCATAACTGATCCCCAGGTATAAAAATCCTAGAATTTTAGGACTCGGGGCTTTTAGACATTTTTTACGTAGGTGCTTTGACCTCGTGGAGGCTTCCGAGACTTTTGATCGGAGCCAGCTTTTTAGCAATTACGTTCGGAAGACTCGTAAAGTCGACTCATAGAAGGAACGGCAGGGTCTCGGATACCGAACGGGGGATAGATTGGGTTTGCATTGCACCCTGGAAAAGCTTTCCCAATTTGTGAGATTATTTAATCTTTTTTTTTTTCTCCCACTGTGATCGTAGTGGAAATGTGATGCAAGAACCATTCTTTTACTTTTCGACTTGTTTTAGGAGATTAAAATCCCTGTGTATATAACTAGTATTTACCCCAGAAAATAAAAGGGATTTCAATTCTGTTGCGTCTGTGATCCTTCTTCCCACTACCTCTTCACTCAAGAACACTGAAGTCGTCACAGCATTGAAAGTAAAATTAGTCATCGGGGTTAGATTACGGATCTTTTCATCGTTCTCTTCTGGCTCTTGAGTAGCATAGATTTTATTCCATGGGTTGGAAACTAACAGTGTAAGATATTATACACGAAAACAATTTCGTTTTTACTTGTTAAGATGGTAAATCTCTTAATGAACTCTATTTAAGCATACATACATATGGAAAATAGATTTAAAAGGCTTTATTTGATTTAAAACCCATTTTCTAAGCATATCCTCATTTGGGGATCATTGATGCACTTTTAATGTATTTCCTCATTAATTTCTAACGTTTTGCTTACTTATAAAGTTGTGTTTGCATAACATAATAGTCTTCTTTTCATGTACAGTTAAATTTCTTGTTTAGATTTAAATGTAGGCATACATATCTAATTTTTTTTCAAAAATTTAATGAAAAATGACTTTTTTTCCATTTGTCTCTTTGGTAACGGAATATGTAATAATGTATATTGAAATTAATTTTATTTTCTTATAGAGGTTACTTTTATAAGTGTTCTTCATAAAAAAAGCATCAAAAGGGCAAATTCCTCGTTTCGCACTAAGGGTTGCATAGCCTGACCATCTAAAATTTACAATGACCTCCTCTTGCGGTTATTATAATACAAAATAAACTACTACAAATAAGCTACTATAAATAGGCAGTGGGTAATATATTGTGGAGGGACAGATATTCTCATAATACTGAAATCTATTAGGTCAGCTAATAAGTAATTAAGAAAATGATACGCATGGATTAGGAATGTCAGTTATATCGAATTATATAACAATTATAAACGAAGCAGAACATTTCTTTTATTTTGATAATTTTTTACAAGTTTTAAGTAATGAAATATTTAACAGAGAAAAATATACCTAAGATGGGAATGGGGAGCTATTATAGAATGAATAAATGTTATATAAAGACAGATAACTAAATGAAGGTAAATGTTCGTAAACAATGTGTAAACTGTAATGATCGGATAACTTATTGAATTATTTATTTATTCCACAGTACTCACAAAAACATTAAATTACTACAAATAAACTATTACAAATAGACAATGGGTCATATGTTATGGAGGGACAGATATTCTTGTAATGCTGAAATCTAATAGGTCAGCTAGTAAGTAATTAAGAAAATGATACGCATGGATTAGGAATGTCAGTTATGTCGAATTAGATATTAATTATAGACAAAGCAGACATTGCCTTTATTTTGATAATTTTTACAAGTCTTAAAGAATGAAATATTTAAAAGAGAAAAATGTACCTACGACCGGAATGGGGAGCTATTGTAGGATGAATGAATGCTTTATAAAGGCAGATAACTAAATGAAGGCAAATGTTTCTAAACAATGTGCAAACTGTGATGATCGGATAACTTATCGAATTATTTATTTTTTCCATAGTACTCACAAAAATATGAAGTATTTGCATGTAATATACCATGATCTCCAAATGGGGTTCGATTTTCAAATCAATAAAAATCTTAACTTTTAATGGTCTATGTATAGTTACATGAAAAAAATGTAACTTTATATAAAAAATGTTTCAAAATATAATCTGTCAGTTAAGGGGTTTATATTAAAACTTTTTTTAACAGCTGCTGTCTTTCAGTCTTTGATTTGGTAAATGACCATCAAGTTCCTGACCTACCTGATGTGTTATAGGGGGTGCGACGGCAAGAGGCGAAGGCGTCAGAACCACCGACCTTCCGCAGAGGGCGCAAGGTCCTTTGCCGGCCCACGCAGATGTCTGGACTGAGGCATGGGATCGGATAAGACGCGCCCCAGCTTCCTCTGAACCGCTTGGCGGAGAATCATTGCTGCTCTCGTAATCCGATGTCATGACGGTGGAACGCCGGAAAGAGGGCAGGGGCGGAAGTTCTTCATCTTCTTCTTCTTCCTGGAGAGAAGAAAAAAATGGCCACTTGGTGGAAGAAAAATTTATTTTGGAAATCAGAAACACAAAGGCATTTTCTAAAAAAAATCAGATTCTTGTAAAATGTAACAATAAATAATAGCTCATGCCTGTCTAATCACCTGGAATTTGCAATGTCAACAATAGTCATTGCGTTTGAGATGTCAACTGTAAACTTCATTAACAGGTTGTTGAAAAATTGTTACACAACTTTCTAAAAATATTAAAATCCCTATTTTGGCAAAATTATTATACCAATATTTTGCCTAAATATTTAGAGTGATCAATATGTAACCAATTTCAAGTTGGTCCAGCTATGTAGCGAGAAATTCTCCACGGGGAAGATTTCCTCATTCAACACTTATGTAAAAATTAATACAATAAACTATACATATTTAATGTGTATACAGTAATCCTTATAAGAACCTTTCTCCCACACACCATTCGATCCGCCACTGCGCCTGTCCCATTTAGAAAGGTTTTTAAACCTCGCAAATCATTAAAATATACTAACTCACTTATATGTACGCATGGTTATACGCACACATATATGTTCTGTTAAATAGTTGTAAAAGATGATGGTTCTCATACTAGTTTTAAAAAATTTCAAGTCGTTGAGAAATTTTTTATTTTTAATAAAAATTTTAAAAACAATAAGCTGTAAAGATTTAAATTAGGGTAATTATTATGTAATAAAATCTGAAATATTAACTACTGAAGAAAAACTACTTATAAACTACTTATATCTGTTTTCCAAAAAATCAATTTCCTTTTGAAAATTTCGTTTTGAATTTTTAAAATATCTTTACATGTCTGGATTACTTGCATATGAAGTTGAAATAGGATAAACTAAAATATCGATAGCAATTTAGAGTTATAAAGTAGAAAACATTTCTTTCTAAAAAAGATATTGAGTATTTATGAAACAGTTTATTTTTATGAAATGAATAGTGATCGAACATAGACCATGTAATTACACAATGTAAGAAAAAAGTACCAAAGATTTTTGCATATATTATAGTTATGATCTCTTGGTATTCTCTGTAGTTGCTGTTGTTTTCAATGAATAGTTCTTTCTTAATTGATGAGATACTTAATTTTTTTACTGTGACATATCTATCGTTCACAGTGGAAGAAAACAGCATTTATATAAAATATTTCCATGTCTATCTTTTATAAACTTCAAGAACATTTTCCTTCGAACTATGAACTTTCTCCCAGTAAAAATACTTTGAAACCTTTTAGATTAGCATGTCTAATTCAACCCATTAAAACATCAAATAATTTCATCATAGCCTTCATTATTCCTCTCTTTCATCATATATGTAATGAATCATAAAATATAGATTCTGAAATCTAAGAGTTGGGAAAGTTCCATTTAAACCATTACTTAGTTAGAAAGTGACCTTGTAGATGTAGTGTTCCTTTATTTCGAAAGAAATTTCTTGATAAAGAGACCGGCTGATTTTGCAACACTTTAAAAGTAACCTAATTCTGGTATATGTGATTTAACAAAATTAAAGAGATGGGATGTGTTGTGTGAATATAATTCTGTGGTATGTGTATCTTTGAATATCTGTGGAATTATGTGATAAATGTATGGAAGAAATGTATTCTAAGAAGTATTTCACCTGTTATATTTCTATTGGCAGAATAGAAATGTACTTTTATGATGCTACAAGCTATATTGTCTATCATCCTAACAAATCAGTTAGTTCTAAAGTGACTTAAAAGAAACAAAGTAGTCAAAGAACATAACTTTGGAATTATTTGTAAATATTGGGTTGTTCGGAAAGTAATATCGTTTTTTTTTTCTTTTTTTTTAAATTAAATTATATATTGGCCGTTCTGGTCTAACACCTTTTGCCATCTTTCTGGTAGTAGCACAATTCCAAGCTCATAAAATGTTTGGTCTTTGATTGCAAAAAACATCTTTATCAGCTTCAACCGTCCTTCCCGAACGTGGTGCATCTTTGACATCAAAATTGCCAGATCGAAATTTAGCGAACCAGTTCTGGCACTGGCGTACTGTCAACACACCTTCTCCATACACATCGGTCAATTTCTTTCTGGCTTGATTGCATTTTTACCCTTTCTGTAGTAAAAGAGTAAGATATATCGAAAATGCTGCTTATCGCTCTCCATATTTAAAAGGATACCAACCAAAAACTACTTAGTAGAATTAATTAGAATTTTTCACACACAAGCCTTGCTATATGAGCTCTCAAAGCATATAAAAGTTATACGGCTTAAATGTGAAGTTGGGTGCAAAAAAATACAATTAAATCCTCTGTAGGAAAAAAACGAAATTACTTTCCGAACAACCCAATAATTTGCCATAAAAAGAAATCTCTTATCATACAAAGAAACAATAAATATTTTGGAATCAAGAATTAATTCACCTCTTTTACTTTCTTTTCTAGGAAACCATCAGGCAACTTGAGAAACATTATATGCAATGAGAGAGTTTGTGTAACTTAAAAATAGAATCATTTCAAGTAAAATCAACACTAACCACTAGTTGTTTTTACTACTGTTACGTCTGAATAATAATATTTAAAAAAATTATTTTAAAATATAAAAATGCAAGTAATACATATGCTTTCATTTTATAAAATGATTAATTTCACATTAAAGGTATATTCAGCTTTTAACAATTTATTACTTTAACTACAAACGTCTTTGAGATGTAAGGATAGCATTCTAGGATTAAAGATAAAAGCATCATATTCTTGAAGTAATTTGGTCATTTATGTAATATATGGGAAACATTACTCAGAAAGTTGTACATTTAAAAGCTATAGTTGCATCACTCTTTTCTCAAAATCAGATTTGCCATCATTAAAAGATTTTCTCCAAAAATTTTTCTACGTTCAACAACATTGTGAGAACATTGAATGTATTCAGTGATGCAATTCACCTTTGTGTCTTGATTATTTTCCCTTTAAATTCATTTCAGGGCAATAAAATTGGAGATGAGATAAAGCAAATGAAAAGCAAAATTTTTACTTTAAATACATCCTTAAATTTTGTCTTTTACTTTTTAACATCTTTAAATAAATTTAAATTCTTTTTATTAAACTATTTGACATATTTTAGTTAAAAGTTGTAAAAAAAATAATTATTCCAGACTAGACAATTAAATAAACATCTCCAAGTTACTATAAGGAATAATCATGATTGATATGTCATTGTGTTATAATCTAAAACAACAGAGTAAGTGCATTTCAGTAACAACTATATTTTACATTAAAGAGGATTTAAAAAATAAATAAATAAACATAAGAAAAATAAAGGGTGAGATGTGATGGGTACGCATAAAGGAAGATGGGTACACTTAAAGGAGTTTACCTCTTCCTCCTCCTCTTTGATTGTAGTCTCCTGGGGTTCCCCATCTTCCTCCTGCTCTTCCTCGTCCTCCTGATTTCCTCTGGTAGCCACCTCGTGCAATGAAGCCAGGCACTGGACATCGTGTGGCGTGAGAGGATGAAGGGAGGCCACTGTTTTCCTCTCTCTCGAGTCTTTTCTTTGTGGATGGCCAGAGGGCAAAGCCGTGGTCGAAAACGACCGTTGACCTTTAGCAGGTGGCATATGGCGATCGGGGAGCGAAGCTATGAGAGACTCTAGGCTAAAAAGAAGAGAGGACACAAAAACATTGGTTTTGTTTAGTACAAATATATATAAAAACGTTTATGATCTGGTCAACATAAAATTTAGATGTCTTTTACGTTCTGCTTGTTTTAAGATACTCTTACGGGGAAGGTTTCAAAAATAGTATTAATTTCAGTATATCCACTTTAGTTTGGAGAATGCAAAGTTAACTTGGTGTACAGGAAAAATACATATTGTAAATTTAATGTACTGATGTAAAAATTTATTTCAGACTAAAATTATAGTTAAATGAAAATTACAGTTGAAATGAAACACAAAAATACAGAGATTTAAAAAGATACAAATGCTAGTGTAGTTAAAAATTTATGTCTTATTCACTCTGAATGAGATCTCGGAAGAATTATTTGATTCTTTCTTTTAAAACAGCATTCTGATTGGTTTGAATTGCTGGTATTATGTTCTCTCAGATTACTTGGTACTTTGTTGTTGGTTTGATATGATTTGAAGTGCTACAGTCTACTACTCTGCTACTGAGGGTTAATGATAATCACTGCTTAAAGCTCATTTACAATGCCTATGAACATCTACATGATTCAAAACTGGGTCTCCGCTACCTAAAGCCAATGCTCTGCCATTCTGCCATCATTTGGCCTAGTCCGTGTTGATAAGTTTATAAGTAAGAGGAAAGCGGAATTTTTTAAAATAATCCCTTAACGGCCCAGAAGCTACACTGCCGGTTTTTTAGATTAGTGTAACATCCAGAGCTAAAGAAGTTGGAGCAGCAGCACTCGATTAGGTCAAGATTTTTAAACCACTCACGGAACATTGAAGACAACTCAATTCCCCTCAGAGTTCCTCAGATCCCAGTTTGAAAGCCAATGATGTAGACTAACAAAGTAAAAATTTTACCCGGGTGAAAACTGCCTCTCCTGCTCATCTTTCTGATCTTGGTCTTCTTGGTTCCCAGAAACGGCTGTGTTTGGTGGAGGTGACTGTAGGTTGCGAAAGCTCGTGCTCCTCTTTCTCAAGGGCTCTGGTTCCAGCGTTGGCATACCCGTGGCCGAAGTGGTAGTAGTCCAGGTGGCCGTTGACATCCGACGGAGGAGACTGGGTGGAAGGTTTTTGCGCAGACGCTGAGGAGGAACAAAACGCATTTCTCTTATAATAGCTTAGTAAAAGAAACTGGAAACAACAGAAGGAAATCAATAATGGGATTCAAGAATTTAAAAAATTAATGGTAGTAAGCTATCGACATGTCGCGAGTATTTTGTTAAAAGAAATTTGGGTTAAATGTTTGGAGTTTAAAATGACATGACATCCAATAAATTTTATTGTCTTTTTAAATTTTGTATCACTTTATAATGGTTTTTATTATAAAAATACATACCTAATTGAGGAGTAAGAAAAGTAAGAAAAGTCGGTTAAAACCTACTTAAAAACGTGCCTATATTCAAAGTCTTTAATTCAATGCATTGCATTTACAACATAACAGATATATAGAAAATAAATCTAATGTATACACAATCCAAATGTATATGCATTTAAATAAATCAGTTGGTATCAGTCAGACAAATGAAACTATAGACCATCAGTGCACGCCTCAATCGAAAATCCCGCTTTCTCTACTTCGGTCATCTGTTTTCAGAGATGCCCAGTTGGACGAATATTCTCTCAATTGTTGATCTACCAACATTTGCATATTGAAAAATAGTTAACTATAGTACTCCCATCCTGAACTGTAGTAAAATTAAATTTTAAATCTTACGGTCACTTTTGAGACTTCATTAGAACATGTGGCAATGGGCGTGATAGTAGAGTTGGCGTCTCACATCAGGCTGATTTCTCCATAACAGTTTGGTCTCAATCTGGCAACGTTAAACACTTATAACAGTTCTGAATGAAAGTAGTAGTTTTATCAGTCTTTGACAGAATCTTAAAAGGTCCATAGTAAGAACATTCATGGAATTTCTTGTTGTGATCAGTCCTCAAGAAGATGGGCACAAAAGTTGTCAAATGATTAGGAAAAAAATGAGATCCAATGCTGTGTGCATTAGGAGATGTATCTATGAACTAACAAATAAACTCTTAACTGCTGGACTAAGTTTGCTTGATGCATCTTCGACCTTTCAGGCCCTTGAAATAAATCTCTAAGTAGCTAAAAGGAAACTGTTCTATGCCAGAAATGATGGTGATACCTGAAGGTCTAACAGCAGAACGTACTTTAGTCTCAGGCGGAATCTACATGTATCATAGCAGACTTAGCAATCGAGGACCTCTTTCGATCTTGCCATTTGATTCTGAGTGGTACGATATGGTGCAAGTCTTATTTACATCCAGGTACTGATAACAATTTCAAAAAGTTGCCAAACATTATCAAGCCACTCACCTGTCTTATGCTAAAATACCACTACGTTCGAGGAAAAGTGCAATGGTCTACAACCGAAAATTCACGATATTTGGAGATCACTTCGTCGAAAATTGGTTCAACAACTTATACTTGTTCAGTGCACCGGGTTCTATGTGATCAATAGAAAAAGTGCATTATTTTACAAACTGATATTCGCTGTACTTCTTGGCCATTCGGAAAAAATTCGCCAACCATCTCCTTACCTGTTTTCCGAGCTTGGGCAGGGCGGAAGGTCTTTCTCCGGTGAAGGGTATCTCCTCATTGTCAGAGGTGGACCGGAAGTAAGGGGGCAACAGGAGGCTCCCCTTCCGCCTGTTGGGGGAGCGCCGATGGTGGAGTCGTGGCGGGGCACAGCAGGAGGAGGAGGCGGCGGCTGCGGGAGCTGCGGGGGGCGAGAGGAGAGCCGAGAGGGTCCTCAGCCCCGACACGATGTGGGCGGGTAGCTGCGGGTCGGCCAGCATGTCTGTGACGAGGCCGTGAGCCTCGGTCACCGCCGCCAGGTCGACCGCCGACTCTCGTCTGCCCCGACTGCGCTGCTGCTGATGTTGCTGATGCTGTTGCTGCTGATGCTGTTGATGCTGGTACTGCTGCTGCTGGTGATGATGGTGATGGTGACTGGCCTAAAAAGGAAAAGAAGTCATATGAAAATGGGAAATGTTTAACGAATGAAACCAAGGTAAAGATAGCACTATGAAGAAAATCAGAATATAATATATATGTATGTAAGCAAAGACAATGTGAATAAGAGACAATATGAACAACCTGTGTAGTAATTAAAAACAAATTGTCCTTTCATAGTCATTATCATGATACTTCCTCCGCTTACAGCCAAAGAAAGCTTAATGTTTCAATAAGGATTTTGATCAATGAAGCCATTAAAGTTTCTTTGAAACATCGAGTGTATTTTTTCCTCTCCACTTTATCGCATACTTCCACATGAGGGCATGCCTTTTAAAGTGTCTTTAAATAGGATCATCCTTCTATGTTAGAAAGACAGTTGATCCAAGGACCTCTTCCAATGGGCATGTCAGAACAGTCTTGTTTACCAATAATCAATAGGTAATCAATAGGCATTTTTGAGTCACGCTTGTCCATATATTTTACCCATACTATAACACACACACATCCACGCACGCGTACAGACTTTTTGTAAAAAATGTTTTTTTAGGAATTTGAAAGGTCTAAAACGTTTGTAATCCAATGCGTTTTCGAGGGAGAATGTTTTTGCTGTTTCAAGCGTACAAGCGCTGAAGCGTTCAAGCATTTTAGCGTACACTTAGCTCGACAAAAAAGGAGTGTATTTGAATATCTTATTTGAGAACCAGAAATTAATCTAACTCTAAAAATTTGATTGATATTGGTCTAGAATGCTAGAACCTACTTTTTTGCCACACGAAAACTATTGAGACAGGACCTATTGCTTAAAGTCAATTTCAAAATGTTACGAACAACCATGTCAACATTGGAATTCGAATACGTCAACTACAGTACGGAAAGACAGCGGCCAATTGATTCAAACACCAACTAATGTCAGATATTGAAAAGGAATTAGGCATAACGACTCAAATGCAAAAATCTTTTTGAATAAATTTTGTTAATAATAGCAATATAATTTCCAACCAGTCTTCGAAGTTAAATAATAAGAGCATTTTCATTAAAAATCAAGACAGGAAAATACTTGTATTCTTAATAGGAAAATAATTGTTTAGTTTAGAGAAGAAATTTTAGACGCTGCTGTTTTTCTCTACAATTAATTATTTAGTTTAACTGGCTCTTTAAAAAAGATCCAAGCATAAAAGTTGTGAAGTTATGAGTTGTAAAACTATTCGAGCAAAAGTTTTTTTTAAAGTTTAATTTTTATCTTCGAATTTTTGAAATATAAATCTCTTTTCGCTAAATACACTTACTTCCAAATTGTTCAAATATTGGACCTTTTTTTAAAAATGCCTATGATTCCTTCCGCTTATAATTATACCATCAGAAAGCTGTCAATGCTCTTTTTCAAGGAAATGAAATACAGAAAATGAAAAACAGATTGATAAATGTAGACTAAAAGAAAATATTTTACGAAAAACTTCTATTTTAAAAGCCGAAAGTTGTAAAAAATCAAATTCTAAGTTCTCTTCATTTTATATTTACTATAAATTAAAAATAATCTTCAAACTATTTTTCTAAATATAGGTGAACAATAAATTATTATTAATTTCCCTTATAATGACACTAAATAAAAAGAATTGCAATAATTACGCTTGTAAAGATTGATCAACTTGTTATTTTTTTCTATTTTATCAAGAATAAAAATATTATTTAAAATTTCTTTAATTTTTACAGGTACAATTGAACTTAACTATAAAGAATTAAAAGTGACTAAAGATTTTGCTCCCTATATCTGGTGGTTCGCTATATCTGAACCGTTTAAAAGTATGTTAAATCTAATTAAAATTTATAAGTTATTAAGTGGTAAGTGTATTCAATAGTGCTTTCTCAAATTTACTTTTTTAAATATAGAGGTTTAACACATAGAATAATCTATATAAGAAAATAATTTTCAAGATATTTACTCCCTTAAAAACGGGTTTCGTTAACATTATAGACCAGAAATAAAAAAAATAAGTTATCACCTCACGTAATTATTGTAGAAGCATGTGGCTTATTTTATTTGATTTACACAAAATTCTACAGCATTTTTTAAGATTAAAAGAAATAAAAATATAATTTTCTCTAGATTATGTGTCCTGAACCCCCTTAACAAATTAAACTGACTAAAATTAACTAAATTATATTGACAATTACCCATAAAATTGACTAAAAATGAATACGAATAATTTTTTCTTTTAATTTTTGTTCACTATGTGCTTTTGATTCAGAAAAAAATTTACAAATTCCTTTGCCCAGTAACTGAGCAATCCAACACTTTTTCTCCTATAAACAAGAGTATATTAATTTCATGCTCTTTTTTCATAAAATTAGAGACTACATGGGGATTTCACAGAGGCAAAGTTAAAAAAAAATTACTGTATCTTGCGATGCTTATGCTGGATGACACGTCACCTTGGTGTGACTTGACCGTATTCAAGGAATAACTCGAAAAAAATGTTCAAGGATACTAACAAATTCCTCTAAACACTTTCATACATCGCATTTAAGAAAAATACGCACTGAATTTGCACTATTTCTTCTCTTTTCATTTCGTATTCAAACCGTTTTATGAGTAACTGTTCTACGAAATGTTTTTAGCCGGTAAAGGGTGCCATGGCCACAATAATATAACTGCTACTGTAGACTACTGAAAAAACAAGTTTATTTAATCTAATTTCTATAAAACGGATAAATTAGCATTAAAAATAATATAAAAACGACGGAATTAAATGCTAACTCATTATAAGCCAGATTTCTGGTTTTGGGAAAACGCCAAATGCTTACCTCTAATTCTATCGCATTTCACTGCGTATAGAGAGATCTCAGTTTTCATATGAAGTTTTTGATAGATATAAATTTTGATAGCAATGGTCAGCGCAACGGGCTTCAGTACAAGTCTCAGGATTGAATCCCCGTTCAGGTGAAAAGGAAATTTTAATTTAATCTAATTACGTTTGTGATGACTGTACGCGTGGTGGCTTCAAGTATTTTTAAAATAATTTTTTCCGCACTTTTCCCTCAAAATGGTCCAATCTATAATTTTATTAAAAAAAATTTACAATTTTTGGAGTTACTGAGTTAAAATGGTACAACGTCTGTCGGGTCATCCAGTATATATATGTATATATATATATATATATATATATATATATATATATATATATATGTATGTATGTATGTATGTATATATATATGTATGTGTATATATATGTATATATATATATATATATATATATATATATATATATGTATATATATATATATGTATATATATATGTGTGTGTATATATATGTATATATATATATATATATATATATATATATATATATATATATATATATATATATATATATATATATATATATATATATATATATATATATATATATATATATATATATATATAGTATGTACTGTAAAATGACCGGAATGGTGTCATAACATTTCTACGAGAAATAAATGCCCTGGGATTTTTTTAGTTTTACTTGTGCTGGAAATTCGTAGAATTCGGTATCATGAAGCATGTCTTGTTTAAAATAAACATATATGCAAATAATGTATACGACATTTTGTTTCTCTCTGTGGGAAATTTTGCTGTCAAGTAATAAACGATAACGCTTGTGTTAGAAAAGTTTCCTTTTGCTGACGAAAACTGTAACTGGGGTCTTCTAATCTTTCGTCAAATTTAAAGTTTCTAAGGAGTACGATTTCACAGAGGTAAATTCTTATTTTTCAGTTTGATTTTCTAGATATAAAAATTAAAGAAATTGTCCCTCATAGTTAAAAGTTCAACCAAAACTTTTACTTGGAATTTTCGAGAACCTTCATGATAGTGTAAGATTGTAAAAGTTAAAATTGCTCTGCAGAAAGTCCCGGATGCCCTGCATACTCTTCTGAGTATTCTTCGTTATTTGGATTTTTGGTTTGGAATGTAATTTCCTATATGTTCTAGTCACCCGACTTGATTCCTCATACTTCTTCATCGAAAGGAAATTATTTAAAAATGTAGAAGACGTGAAAGGAGCTTCATCGGTAGCAGTGAAGAGTATCTTATCATTAGAAGAGTTCCAGAATTGTTTTAACTAATGTGTAATCAGATTGAGTTCTTTCTGCTAAGAAGGAAAACAGTTTGAAGGAGAAAAATATTTTACAGCCCTATTTCTCAACAATAAAGCGATTTCAAGCAACATCACGAACTACTTTAATGCCCTTCCCATTTGTTTTCAAGTGTACGATAACCAATAGGTATCCTTTATATGTTGCCCTTCCGTTTGAAACAAAATCCAGAATCGTCATGAGTTGAGATGCTCCCTGCTACGTGAGATTCCCTTATTTAAAAATAAATAAATTATTTAGTTATATATCTCTCAGATAAACACGTCACTCCCATATATATATATATATATATATATATATGTGTGTGTGTGTGTGTGTGTGTGTGTATGTAAGCGAGTGATCATAATAGTCTTTGCTTTTAATAGAGCGATATCATGCAACTTCATGAATGGCTTTAATGCCCTTTCTATTCATTTTTATGTTTACAATAGCCAATAAGACGATTTCACGCTGTAGGGCAAATTTTCAACTTATGACAATTCTAGCTTTAGTTTCAAACGAAAGGGCAGTTTATTGTTTGTCTATTGGCTGTTGTAAATATGAAAATGAATGGGAAGGGCATTATAGTAGTTCGTGACGTTGCGACAAATTGCCTTATAGGCAACCAATAAACTGCCCGTACATTTGAAATTAGCTAGCCAGAATTGTCATAAGTTGAGATGTACACTACTGCGTGAAATTGTCCTATTGTGTGAGAATTTTATACAATCAAAATACTAGAGATGAATCGTTACCGTGGTAACTCTTGTTTTACTTTTTCTACGCCCTTCCTTGACTTAACAGGAAGTAAACCGAGCTACAATATATCGTAATTCCGTGATAAAAGAACTTAATCGTGGATCAACTAGTAACGGTTAACATCAAATAAAGGGATTTTTTTCTTCAAATCCGTGTTTGAGTATTCATGGCAAGATTAATAGGCAGCTTTTTAAAGTAACAACAAAAAAAAAAAGAGAAAAAAATTAAGCAATCGGTGAACAAGATGGATGGGTCGCGAAAGCACGCTAATTCCACTTCAGAAAGCTCTAAAAAGCCCAAGACGTAACTCTGGTGTCTTTTTTTTCTTTCCCCCTATGTGTTCCTCCCCTGGCCCAAAAGCGGGAGCGTGTCGTTCAGGGGCGGATAGGCGTAGGCCTTTATAGAAAATCGTGCCGCGATCGATTCATCCGGGGAACAATCGTCCGCCCCACTTATTTATAGAACTCATTCAGTCACCGCCGGAGGACACAACACAACGAGGCCTGGCAAAGGAAGGCAGGTATACACAGGTGGAACGAAACATTGGGAAAGAGAAAGAGAAAAAAAAATGAAGCGAAATCTCCAGCTCGGTTACGGGAAAAAGTGGTGGTGGGGAGGTGTTTGGAAATGGGGAGGAGGTTCTGGGGATTCATTATTGATCTACTACTGTGGATCCCTATTTATGGAGACTACTGGATAGAAATAAGAAATACAACGGGAAAAAATACATCGGGCCTAAACTCGGAGTGAGAATTAAATCGAAATGAAGTATTTAAAAACAGTTGGGGATGTCTGGAGAATACGAAGGCTTAAGGCGCTGCCTTTCTTATAGTTTGGCACGTACAGCTATGGTAAGAGAAAATAATGTATGTACAGCATATTGACTGCTTAGAAAAATATACATATAATAGCCTTCACCATTTCATATTCATTCAATGCACTGTGTACGTTTCTTATTTTGATGTTGATCATCTTGTGGGGACGAATACTAAACTTCTAAATGAATTTAGAGTTTATGCAACCAAACAAATACAAGCGATAAATTAAAACCTTTGTGTCAGAATATGGCATTAAATGCGCAGCCAGCGTAAATAATGTGATAAAGGAAGTAAACGACGACAGCTATTTTGCAGTTCTAAACGTGGTGCATTATCAGTGGAATTGAATTTGGCTATGCACAAAAGACTAGACCTGCTGCTTTTCAGTCACTCAGTTCAGTTTGTTTTTTTTTAGACAGAAAATTCATTTTCATTGATAATGCAGATCATTTATATCTGCGAAACAAATGTCAGCAATCAGCTTCTTCATATTTGGTCTTTACTTACGTTGGCTTAAATTTATCGGTGTAAATCAAACTGACGAGCAGTATTAATTACTTCAACAGTCCCAGACACCTATTCGTTCATCTAGTACTTATAAAAAACAGTAAGTGAGGACATCATCCTACATTTTCATCATTTCTATTTTTTGGCTTCAACTACGGATTAAAAATTGTTTGATTATGTATATGCTCTGTCACAAGTACTTCTTTACCATGTTTCAGACTTATTCAACAGAAAAAAATAATAAAACTTGAGATTGGCATTTAGAATTATTAACTTCTTTCAACACAACCTGAAAAGAGCTGCTGTTACAATTTTTGGCCTAAAATTATTTTACTAACAAAAACAAACCACTTCATACACTAATAGCTTTTGCAACAAATTTCGGTACTATAATATTATAAATATCCTCACAAAGGGTTGACTGAAGAATTGGGTTCCCCCGCCAACTTGGCGATAATGGTTTGAGTATGGTCGCCTAACATTTTCTCCTGATCTCACCGTGTACAAACAATCTGTATCTATATTATAATTTATATGTTATTTGCATCCAACTCTCCTTGTGTCACTTTTTTCTTATATATTAAAAGTGCGCAATGCTGAAAAAATTTAGATATAACAAACCATTAATGGTTCACTATGGCTGATTTTTAATAATTTGGAGCTGTTGCGTTTGTAAACTGTTAAGGAATTAATTGCCCATAAATATAAATGTCCGGTTTTCAAGTCGTTTTCTTTAATTAAGTAAGAGTATATAATTCTATTACGATGGCGCACTGTGATTAATTAAAGTCGCCAGAAAAAGCAAGAAATACAATGTTTGGATGGATTACCTTTGTGTTTTAGTAAATATCGCCAATATTTTCGCTAAATTTGCCAAGGGGAACCCAATTCTTCAGTAGTCCCCTCACAAAGTTTATATAGACAGACGTAAGTGCTACACTAAATACAAAAGTTCATTATAACCTGAAGACTTGATCATGGAAATTTCTGGTGTCAAAATTAAGAACAGAACTGCGGTCTAATATAATATTCTATACTAGAGCTCACAAGTTGGAGTTCCACTATTGACATGGCTGTTTGTAGCCGTCCAGAATCAGTGTTAAGCAGTAGGTCCCGTTTTATAAGCCATCGTGTAGCAAAAAGTAAACTGTAACGTTCATAAACAAAGTAAGTAAACTTGATAAGGTTTTTTCGAAACTTAGTGCACCTTATTTTTTAATACTACTTTTGATTTCCTTTTTAGAAGGGGTTGCTTCGTCTAATTTTTACTACAGTTTAGAAATTAAAAGTTTTATTTTAAACAGAAGTGTTTTAGAAGTAGGTATTTTCGTATTTATTTTGGTCACAATATATGAAATTCTTTTTGTATTTTAAATCTTAACACTTGCTCTAATATCGTATCCAGGACGCATAGCTCAATAATTGCTTATTATACAAGCAATGGGTAACAAAATATGCCAAAACATTGCAGTTAAATAAACAAAAAAAAAATTAAGAATCAAACATTTTGAAAATTTAATATTCCCTATGCCTTTTAAGGTATCCGTCTACGTTAAAAACGTCATTTTTTTCAAAAGAACCATAATTTTTTTATTTCTCTATTGTAAAATTTCAACTTTTACTCTTCTAAATCTTTTTTTTGTTTTATCTCTACGGTATTTTAAAGAAAAGTTGCAGCTGTTTAAACATCAGTGACAACTGTCATAACAAAACGAGAGTAGTGACTTCGGAACCGGAAGTTGCAGATTTAAAGCCTTTTAAAGACCATTTTTTTGGACAAAACCTTTTAAAATTTTCATGAAGATTAGTTTAAACATTTTTCTAGTATTTTTAATAATTAGCAATTTGGCAATTAGAAAGTTTTGAAGCAAGAAAATGTGGGGAATTTTAAACATGTATTTTAATTTTTTAAGATGAAGTTGCTTTCATAAACTTCAAATGCGTTTTTCTCTGAACGGTGTTTTTAATAAATTGTTGAAACTTGAAGTGTAATTTCTCAAAAAGTTCTTAAAATATTTTGTTGAAAATTATTATGAATGCTTTTGATAGAATTTACTAGTGAATGACCTAAAAGCTTTAAATTTGGATAATTTTTAATGATGTTACACTCTTAGTTAGATATAAAGGTAAGGAAAATTCATTAAAAATTCAATGTGTATGATTTTGAAGGACCAAAATGTTTTACCAAATGTAAATTAAGCAAAGATTTTAGGTGTTTTAGGTGATTCACTAGTCCAATGTATAAGAAATGCGTTGCATCAAAAAATATTGATATAATTTAATTTATTAAAAAATTAGACCTTTTGTAAAACACGATTTTTTTTACTAAATTTTCTTCATTTATTAGAAATTTTATAAAAACTTCTCCAGGAATAATTTTTTTAAGTGCCATTCTCTATGATAATATAAAAAATAAATCTAAAAATGTAAAAACATGAACTAGTTTCTACATTTAAAGAAAAAAGTTTATCGAACGCATACGGATACCTTAATTGAAATTAACCGGGAATGTTATTTTTAAATAAACATACTTATTTCCAAAGCTGCGAGGAGTAAATATTGATTTTATAATCTAAACCCTATTGAAATTTTTATTATAATTCATAAAAGAGGGATAATCATTGATAATTATGTCCACGGTGTCTATTTCAGCAAGCAGCTTGATCTAATAATTTACTCCTTGGAACCACAAGGATATCAAACCTATTTTAAAAAAGGATTTTTTGAGCTAAAAAATACCATAATATAATGTTTTCCAAATTATGTAATTTATTTTTATTTTAAGTACTATGAACCTGGATAGAGATTTTATCGTGCAATGCTCACTTTTTATCTTGGAAACATCTACTAGAGAAATCTCAGAAAGCCAAAACGTTTGCTGAAATGCTAAACTAAAGAAAGATATTATAAGAATATTTTACTTTTGCAGATAATTTTATGAAACTGAAACGAAAAAATTATTCTAAACTTAAATGCTGGGAATAATTGAAAATTTTAGCAGTTAGATTTAAATACAAAGTACTTGGATTGATAATAAATTTCAAGAAAATTTAATTGGTCTTAATTTTTTAATAGTTAAAAGAAAATGTCCTATCTTTTGCTGGAAATAGGCAGAAGAAGAAATTTCCCAGACATAAGAATATGGATTGAATCTCTAGATACCTATATTCTTTACATCTAAAGCTAAATATTTGTGTATTGTCCTCACTGCTTTACTAATAAGATGCTAGAAATAGATATTTTGAATAATGATTTAACTGGTGATATTAATCAAGATCAAAAGTCAAGTGTATATATATATATATATATATATATATATATATATATATATATATATATATATATATATGTGTGTGTGTGTGTGTGTGTGTGTGTGTGTGTGTGTGTGTAGTCGATTCGTGACCAGCCTTTTTTACTAAATTTTCTTCATTTATTAGAAATTTTATAAACACTTCTCCAGGAATAAATTTTTTAAGTGCCATTCTCTATGATAATATAAAAAATTAAATCTAAAAATGCAAAAACATGAATTAGTTTCTACGTTTAAAGAAAAGGATACCTTAACTCAAGACTCGTTAGCTTGTAAAATTTCTTATTATACAATTAACGAGAATCTAGCATATCCGTGATACTTCTATATCGCACTCCGTGCTATCCAGATACTTTTATCCTTTCATAAAACCATTTCTACCTATCTTTTCCCACGCTGATTGCGAAAGATAGCATTTACCATTCATTAAGAAACTATTGAATAGGAAAAAAATTATCAGGTTGAAAGAATTGAATAGAGAGGCTGGGAGCTGGAAAAGTCACGCCTAGGGGACAAAAGACGATAACCGAAAAGGAAAATGGTAGAAATCGGGCTGAAAGTGTGGTGAGAGCCTTCAACTAAGATAAAAGAAAACGCTTAAGTTGCAGAAAATTATATCTGTTGAATGTCCCTGCCTTAATTTTTAATCAAGGATCTAGGAAAATTAATAAATTATGGTTGATTGTATTGAAGTAGTTACACATAGAAATCATTTTATTCTAATTTACTGGCGTATTATTAGTTTTTAGTGACATGCATATTGCTAATATATACGTATATATAGATAATTTTTATAAATAATATTACTTAAAATAATTAAATTTTGTTATTTTAACTACATCTTTTTTGATAAACAATTTTAAAGGTATGTAAGAATTTTCGTCCACTCGGTATATTTTTCTGGAACAGTGTTCATTACATTTGTCGACGAAAATTATTCTAATATTTTATACACGCAAATATTAAATTTCTGTAAATGTTGAGAAACGATATTTCAAATCAGCGATAATTTGATCGGACACCACAGGAGAAAATTATCATAATGTGAACAAATTAATGCTTTGATTCCTACACATAGACTATTTTATCTATTCATTAGATGTGTCGATAAAACTGTTGTACCCTCTAAAAGCTTCTCTCTCATCATACGGGTCGAAGTTAAGATTATGCATTCCGTAGAATTTGTCTTTTGTCAACACCATCCTGTCCTGTATTTACTCTTTCTTCAAACGACCATTCACTTAACAACAAATCGTAAGTAGTTTTGCTTACAGAAGGACTTATTAGACTTAAAGGGTCTGGTATTTTTCGACTGCTGAAAAGTTAAGACCTCATTTTCAGTCTTATATAACTTCAAAAAGTATTTATTTGGATATTTAGAGAAATGAAAATTAACTTTTTATTGAATGTTAATAAATCTTTTGTTTTAACTTTTATAGCATCAAAAATTTTTTTTTCATTTAACAGAAATGGCAAAAAATTAATTCTTAAATTTATATAAATGCACACAATTTATACATTTCTTACTTTGAATAAACACAATTTTTTTAGTTGAAACTCCAACATGGTAATTAGTCTTTTAAAATAAATTATAAAATAAATTTCTTTCATTTTATTTTATAAATTATAAAATAATTTTCTTTCAAAAAAAAAACTTATGTAAAAATGTTCTAAAAGTTTCAAGAATTTTATTGGTTCATTTACCTCTAGTTAAAAAGTTGTAAAGTGTAACAATACCATGTTTTTATTGGCTATTTGAAAAAATTTTCCCAAGAAGGCTCTTGCCTTTAAGTAGAATTCTCTTGAATAATTTTATTGTTTTATTTTTTTATTCATAGTTTTATTGATCATTTTATTATGATAGATATATATACACTGAAGAAAAACAACTGGTATAGACATTCATATGCAGATAAGGAACCAATCAGAATACGGCGCTGTGGCCGGCAACACCAATGTGAGACAACAAATGTCTGGCACAGTTGTCAGATTGGTTATTGCTCCTACAATGGCAAGTTATCAAGTTTTAAGGGAGTTTGAAATGATTTGTTATTGTCAGCGCACGAGAGGTGGGATATAGCATCTCCCAGGTAGCGAAGAAATTTGGATTTTCCTGTACGACCATTTCATGAGTGTACCGTGAATATCGGAATCATGTAAAACATCAAATCTCTGAAATCGCTGCGACCGGTAAAAGGTCGTGCAAGAACGAAACCAACAACGACTGGGGAGAATCATTAAATGTGACAGCAGTGCAACCCTTCCGCAAATTGCTGTAGATTTCGATGCTGGGCCATGAACAAGTGTCAGCGTGTTCTACGAAACATCATCAATATCGGCTTTCTGAGCCGAAGGCCTGTTTGTGTACTCTTGATGACTGCACTAAACAAAGCTTTAAGCCTTTCCTGGGCCCGTCAACACTAACATTTGCCTTTGATGACTGGAAACACATCGCCTCGTCTGACGAGTCTCTTTTCAAATTGTATCGAGCGGATAGACGTAAACGGATATGGGAACAACCGCATGAATCCATGGACCCTGCATGTCAACAGGGGGCTGTTGAAGCTGATGGAGGCTCTATGATGGTATGGGGCACGTACAGTTGGAGTGATATGGGATCCCTGATACGTCTAGATAAGACTCTGGCAGGTGATACGTACGTAAGTATCGTGTCTAATCACCTTCATCTATTCATGTTCATTGTGCATTCCGATGGACTTGAGGAACTCCAGCAGGACAATGCGGCATCCCACTCGTCCAGAATTACTACAGAGTGGCTCCAGAAACATTTTTCTGACTTTGAAAACTTTTGCTGGGCATCAAAATCCCTAGACATGAACATTATTGAGCATATCTGATATGCCTTACAACGTGCTATTCAGAAGAGAGTTCCTCTGACTTCTCGCGGAGTCCCTACACGATATTAGTTAGGTATACCAGTTTTTTGGTAGGGGCTCTTCAGTGTAGGACGTCTTTTTTACTCCTTGTTAGCAGGAAACGTTAATACCTCCATACGTCAGACTAGGTACCCACCAGATATTATTTGGGCATAATAGACTGACATTGAGATTGATAACCCATAGTTTCCAGTTTTAGTGTAGGCACTGAGCACTGGATACTTCTGACTCTTCCGAAACATCGATTTTGAAAACTGACTTTAAATATCGAATAGCACTTGACTCAATTCCACTACACTCAACTTTCGATTGCCACTCCTTCTCAATTTCGACCAGCTGCGTTGAACAACGTGACGTTCATATACATTCCATTCCGCATCTGGTGGCCGCTAACCTATTGAATCAAACCGAAACTCAACAGGAAAGTAGAGAAGGCTCAACACGGTAACCACTAAACAGAATATATAAGTAGTTCAATAGTACGATAGTTCAACATTTTAAAGATACATCATATTGAACTTCAGCTAAAAAGATCTATTTTTAAAGGAATAAATGTCTCATTGTTATGCAATAAGATAATAAGAAACACAAGTTATAATTACCCATCCTTTAAATCTTTTCTCTTAAATCTAGAAATGTTTTGGTGGCATATAATCAAAGAGGAAAACTGTCTAAACAATCAGTAAAAATATAATTTTTTTAAATGCTTAATGTTGTATGATATAAAAGATTGAATTTAAAACATTTAAAAGGTCATATATCTTTTAAAGGCATACAGTACATCGCGACGAAGGAAATTAGGCACGTTTGGTACATGCATATGAGCATGTAATTTAATTCATAACAGGCATAGAATAAAAATATTGTTATACCATTCTGCATGCTCATTACGTACATGTATGTGTGTGTAAAAATACTTTATGAATGGGGTCAATAATTAATCCTACATTTCGTAGGTCGAATTAATTTTTAGCATGGATATTCTAGCCTTTCAAAATTCTTGCCGTGTACTTTTAATAATGAAAGAATCCATTTTCCCTTTAAAAAACGTCTGTAACAGTTCATTTACGTACAAAAAGAGGCATATTATGAGCTACAAAACATATTAGCTTTAACTAATTTTGGTTGTGTATGCTATGTATTGTTTGGTTGTGTATGCCATGTAAATGATATATTTTGGAAGGATGTAAAAGTTAGAAATGCATTTAGAGAATTTAATATATATTACAACACCAAAATTTTTATTATGAAAATATATTTTGTTGTAATATTTTTATTACATTTTGTGTCAATAATTACAATTTTTAAAAACGTTTTGAATGTTAATAAAACTTTTTTCGATTCCTATTCAAGACATATTTCATAATTCAAAATTATACAGATATATCAAATTTTCAATCTATTTCATCAAGTTGAAAGTGCACTAATGCCTTAAGCTGTAGGTCCCGGTCTCATTAGCTCGGATTTTGCTAATATTTGATCGCTTGTCTCCAATCCATTAAATAGAAAACCTTTTGGTTATTTTCAGAATGTTTCATACTATATATCAGTTGGGTACAGTTTTCTAAAAATCGTTTCTAAAAAAAATAAACACTATTTTAGTGAAAAAAAAAATAAAAACGAAAATAATTTTAAGACAGCATTCATACTAAGTAATATAGAACCACAATACATTAAATTGCGTTAATTTTAAAGTTTCTTTCTTTTTAAGTGTATCTAAAGTCACAAAATAAATTGTGAGTAAAAAAAGTAAATTAAACTTTTTTATAACCGTATGTTTGGTATTTAAATTTTTTAAACCTTTGTATCATAACGAACTGCATTCGTCGTTGAACTTCCGAAAACATCGTAGCTAATTTTTCTATTTCATCCATAATGGCACAAGCTAAGGTAACAATAATATTATTAGAGTTTTATGTAAATACTTAAGGGTTTGCAAGTTATTTCAAAGCCATATTTCCCTAAAGTTGCAAAGTCTTGGTACCAGATTCCCAGCAATCTATTCGAGATTAATTTAATCGATGGCATCAGTGAAACCCCTTACACATACACAACTTTTATACGGGGTGCACCTACAATTCTTTTGTGATACAGGAGGATTACACCATTATTACTCTCCTAACTCTTCACTAAATCTTCTCTTCTTTTTTACTACTACTATATTTTTACTGTCGGTTGTCTCTAACGTTGCCTACAGTAGATATCTTTCACATTTTTATTCATAGACTGCTTTTGGTTTCATGTTGCAGTTGAAAGCATTGGCTGGGAAAGATTGTAACTAAGTCATATTTAACCAATCCTACAAAGATAATTTTTTCACTCAGAAGCATGTTTCCTTACACCTTTGTAAACCTGTGTTCTAATGTGAACTAATGATACTTAGTTAGCAGAGACTAACTTTGTTTATAAACTCTTCGCAATGTAAAGCAAACAGCAAATAACTACAAAAACGATTTGGATTATAGCCCTCAAATATCAACTAAATATGCTATGGTAAATGAAAAAATTTAAATTTTCAGTCGCCTGTAGCAGGAAAACACAAGTTCTACAGCACTAATAAACCATAAAAGAGGACTTATCTTCTTCTTCTTCTTTAATGGCCAGACAGCCCAGGATGGGTCTTTTCCTTCCTCATAATCGAATTCCAAGCTCTTCTGTCGCTGGCCATGGACATCCAGTTAGTAATTTTTAAAGTCTCAAGTCCAATTCCAAGCAGTCAAGCCACCTAAATTTAGGTATCCCTCTTTTTCGGGTGCCCTGGCTATGGACATCCAGTTAGTAATTTTTAAAGTCTCAAGTCTGATTCCAAGCAGTCGAGCCACCTAAGTTTAGGTCTCCCTCTTTTTCGGGTGCCAAATGGTCTAGCCGGGAAGATCTTTTTTGTTACACGATCTTCATCCATTCTGCACAGGTGTCCTGCCCATTTAATTATCTGAATCCTTATATATTATACTATATCTAGATCTTTAAAGGATTTATAGAGTTCAGAGTTAGTTCTTCTTCAGATATTATTATGTTTTATGCCACCAAAAATACTTCTCAAAATTTTTCTTTCAAAAACAGAAATGATATTTTTTACTTTTTCTGTCATTGTCCAGGTCTCAGCAAAATAAGTAAGAATGGGTCTGATTAAGCTTTTGTAAATTTGGATCTTCGTTTTTCCGCTAATGAAGTTAGACTTCAAGTATTTTTTGAGTCCGACAAAACAACTGTTAGCATCTGTGACTCTCCTACGGATCTCAGGCATTAAATCATTGAGAGTATTAACTTCTGATCCTAAATATTTAAACTTGCTAACAGTTTCAAATTTGTAATTCCCAATTTCAAAATAGGGGCTGCTATTAATACCACATGGCATGTTCTTAGTTTTATTTTGGTTGATTGCTAGATGCATTTAAAAGACTTATACTTTCACAAAACAATAAAACTAGATTTTGTATCATTAATTTTTCAATCATGTTCATCTGTTACAAATTTTAATGAAAAAAAATTAAATCAAATTAAAATGCAAAATTTAATACAGATTTAAATCAGATTTTGAATGGTAATGCATATTAGTTCCACTTATAGGATTCGAGCCAAAAGACTATGGTACCAAAAAGAATCATCTTACCTATTCAACCATTTGAAATAATAAAAAAATTCCGTAGAAACTCTGTAATACGTTTTTTCAAATTCCCCATAGTAATATACTCACACTGTCAATCTAGTTTTTACACTTAAATACCTGAAAAAGATCTTTTAAAAAGTTAACAAGCATTTACTTTTAGCAAGCAAAAGTTAAATGTTAAAAAGATCTGTTAATACGCAATGTGATAGTAATGTGTAAGTTTTGAATCTGAAAGAGTATCAAGTTGATCTTTAGAAAGGAATAAGCCCCATTTAAAAAAAAAATACATAAACTCTGCTGATTTTCAGGTTTAAGTAAAGTTCCAAACATTTGTAAGCAATGGTATAGATTTAGTTATCGTACAATATTGTTCAAGAAATTTATTTAATAATTTTATTATTTTAACTATGAGGCATCTACAAAATTTTTCTGGCGCAAAAAAACTTAGTTTTTTTAGAAGTGTCATAACTTACAAACCACATGAATCATTATGTGGGGATAATGTGCAAAATTTATCCCAATAAAGAAAAGTACCTGAGAAAAAATATCTCATAACATCTCATGACACAAGTTACAGAGACTTTATAGGTCTTTAACTTGACACAGTGGGGAATATCATAAACAGCTTCATTAACTTCATAAAAAAAGAAGAGGTTTGAGACAGTGTCAGAGCCCCCCGAAATTAGTCGACAGTTGTGGGGAGAAATTATTTTGCAATGAATAAATTTACAATTATTTTTTTCTCTCGGTTTTTCTTTGTATTTTCTTGGCCCTTGAGTATTCTTATGGGCATATAAAAGGTGAGTCATTGTTAAGAAATTACGAAGATAGGAAAATCCTGAACTTAAGCTATCTTAAGAGTTAGTCATGAATACCTCAAATTTCGTAAGAGTTGAGTATATTAAAAAAGTACTCTTTGGTATTGAGCCCTAGGGAGAGATAATCTTTAAACCCTTGGTGAAAATGACGCAATAGAAAAAACATTAATAAAAAGCTTCAGATATTTCTTTGAACTTCTTTCCTTCCACATCTTGAATTACTTGCATTAAGAGAAAATAAATATTTCTGGAATTTTTTTTCTGCATAAACAAATTACATCCCTTCTCAAATTCTCTCTTCGGTTGTCAGTTAGCAGTTTAATTAAAAAGTGCTCCGAGATGGAGAAAAGTTTGGGAAAACTCTAAGATTAGATCAGTTCCCATTACTTTAAGAGTACTAATCTAAGTGAGAGAAAGAAAGTCTTTCCTCATATTAAAAATTAAAATTAATTACTTCCAGAACTAGTGCAGGATGATCTCATACCTGGATTATGTGATAAGATGGCATCAGAAACAACTCGCGCGTTATTTACGGGTAATTAACATAATACACTGATGATGGCAGCAGTAGGTTGAGAGGTTGTGAATTGAGGATGTTTGTAACAAGTGGAAATTGAGACTCCTCTTCAAATCGTTCATCATGCTGAAAGGTTTTCAAATGAATAAAAAGACGTATTTTAAATGGTAAGGCTATGCAATACATAAAACGCTTAGTGCGGATGTATTGCGCTTGAAAAAGACAACATGCAGGCATGAAAATTGATACAAGGCTTCTTCGTAACACCAAGTAAAAACCTTTATTTCAAATTTGTTTTTATTTTTTATTTATTTCATTTATTTAATATTGAACTTATTTTATTTTTTTAGATCTAGCAACAATTTGATCTATCCAGTGAGGTTCATGTATTTTCTCAAAACTGACGAATGAGTGCATTCTGTAATTTGTAATCGTTATTAACTCTGTACAAACTATTTTTTTAGTTGATAATTGATGAATTTTTAATATTAATTAAATTTTGTAATGATCTCATGTTCTATTTTAAGCCTTCACTTTTTGTAACTTAGCAGGTTGTGTTCACATAATTTTGATCTGTTTAGTTTTTTATTATGTTGTTGTTATTGTTGTCTTATGCCACTTGGTTAGATCAAGCTCGATTGAGCCGAAGGCTACTCGATTTAAGGCAAAGGAGTGCGCCTTTCGTTTCTAGCGATCACCTCAAGGGGGAAAGTACGTCTTATGCTCAAGTGGGTCCCAGTAATTTTGAAGCAGACACCAAGCAGAAGACCCATAGACTTGGCCTGCCACCTCCAGAGGTATTGATTGAGAACTTGGATGACTTTGTGACCACGAACATATTTTACTTGCGCTTGTCACCTTTAGCGAACACGGCGGATCTTAGGATGTCTCGGGCTCCGAACCAGCAACCCTCCAGTTACGAGTGCGTTGCCTTTGCTTACTGAGCTACCGCGGCTCTCTTTACTATACACTTGATTGTAACAAAATTAATATCATATTAAACTGATTAATAAAAATTTGATTCTGCCTTATGCGACCTGCCTTTATTATTTTCACTTTTTATGTATTTTTCTTTCATTTTTTGGGCTTAATTTTTAAATATTTAGACATTTATATTTTTTAATTATTTATTGAACTAAAACTTCCATATTCATATTTTATGGTAACTTAATATTGGCTGCCATTTATGTTTTGATTCTAATTGGTATCCAATAGTGTTTATATACATCCACACTAAACGTTTTATGTATAAGATACTTTCATTAAAATCTAATCGCTATTTTGTAATCCTGTCTACATATATTCACACTCAAATGTTTTACAATTTAATCTCTTGATTTTTAAAAAAATTAGTCTTTTGTTCTTAACTTGGCAAGTTGTATTCATAGGATTCTAGTCTATTTAATTTTAAATGTTATATGACACTGCATTTATGGTTATGATTTATGATGTAATAACTTTTAGAATTTTTTTACTCTTTTTCATTAATTTCAGTTGATGAGATAGTGTTTAAACACTATCTCATCAACTGAATCCCTGAAAATCTTTTAACTATTTTAGCACGAAATTAAAAGAATTGTGTCTAAACAGACTCGCGAAACCCAATTTAGCATTAATAGAACAAGATAGGCATCTAAAATTTGGATTAAAAAATGGCACTTAAACATCGTCGCCAAACCCAGTTTAAGATTAATGGAACAGGATAGACGTCTAAAAATTGGGTAAATAAAAATGGCGCCTAAACAGACTGGCCAAACCTAATAGAATTAATAGAACAAGATAGGCTTCTAAAAATTTCATAAATGAAAATGGAGCAAACGAATTCAAAATGAATGAAGTATTCCAAATTAAATTTGATAAACAAAATAAGTAAGTCATGTAAACATGGTCAAATATTATATTAGCTAAAATATGTTATCTGTAAATATAATTTAAATGCTATCAGACATTTTAAGTTACTTAATATTTTTTAATTATTTTACCACATATCAAATAACGCTAAAATAGAGAAACCAAAAGCAATTTAAATTAAAAAAAAGCATTCTATCTCTCCACTATCTAGACAGCCAAATAATTTGACTTCTCTAGAACCTTTCCAGTGTTTTCTTGAATCGCCATGCCAAATGACGCCAATATGGGTCCAGCCAATTTGGAATACATAGCGGAAATGCATACATACAAGGAATTTTATGTGTATAGATTATTTCTAAAAATAAATAGAAAGTCTTCTATCTTGTCTATTTTGAGCATTATATTACTATGCGTCTGTGATATTCTATGGCATTTGAAAAAATGTTTTTGAGATATCACGTTTCTCAAAAGTTCAATCTTCAAGTTCTTCAAGTTCAATCAAAATTTAAAAAAAAAAAAAAGTTGTAGCTTCGTGTTTTTAAGTCTCAGTAATTTCTTCACTACACCTGCCAAAAACGCCCGGAAAATAAAGCAAGGGGGTTTGAACCTCCTGTATTCAGAATTAGAACCCAAAATTTCAGACGATTAACACATTTTTAGTGATAATACAACATGTCTTTCCGAAACGAATTCAAAAATTTATCTTAAAAATAAATAAATTTCCAAAAATCAATTTTGTTCACTTCGATTGCTTCGATTTGTATCGTATTATTAACGGGATTTACCTGATGCATGCATAAATCAGTAACAATTAAAATTTCGTATCATTACACTTCAAAAATATCAAATTTTTATATTTTTAAATACTAAATATATATAAACTATTAGTCAAAATCTCCGAACCATATATTTAGAGAATCTGATTTAAAATTCTACTTCAGGGAGATCGATATCTTTAAAGAATCTGATTTTAAATTCTTTTCATCATGTTCCCAAGTTTTAAAAACATGATGAAAATTTAATATAATTTAGGAGGATTTTAAAAATTTTAAGTCATTATGCTCTATTAAAAGTTAAACGATGCTTATAGTTTAAATTTAAGTTGCATTATATGTAAAAAGATAATATTGCATTTATTCAAAGATCTGTTTTTATTTTGGAAAAAACATTCTCAAGAGAGTAAAATGCTGATCTCTTAAAGAAGTCCGATTTACGTTTCGTTCAAACAAAAAATAACATGAGTGTTTATTTGAATCGATAGTTCTCAAGGTTTTGAACTCATTTCTTCTCTCCCTAGATATCATTTGAGGGGACTTGACTTCTGTTTTGCTTTACAAAATTTCTTCATTGATTTCTATTTCTAAGTTTACTAGACAGTGTTTGTCTGACGATGGTCTATCACTGACTTGCTAACATTACTGTTATATGTAAGATAAAATAAAGTTGCAGGAAGTTGGAATCGCATACACAAAGTAGTAAAATGTTGATTGTCTAGAAGTAATATTAAAGAAAATTAAATAAAGGGGTTTAGAGTTCGGCTTGAGTAATTTATTTGGGGACAATTACTAATGCCTTGCATATTCAGCATGTGGTGCGATGACAAGCAGTTTGATGCAGATTTCTATCGTTTTCTGATTCGATTAATGCCAAAAATATAAGGTGCTTCCCTCTCTGAACGACCAAACGATGCTAGAATGGGTAGGGCGCTACACTCCGGAACTGTAGTTCGAATTTCCCTTGCTGACAGGGATTTCACAGTCGTTTGGAATATCTGTTAGGCAGTACGTCCCGGTCTTATTAAACCTCATGTAACAAAAAAGTAGACTGTAGCGCAAGTCAACCAGTCCCTTTCGGTTTTGTTTTGGTTTGGAGTGCTAGTGAAGTTAGATTCGTCAAGTTTACGTTTCTCTGGAAAATATTTCATCTTTGTCTTTCTATGGGGTCCATTTCTGCTCTAGCACGTGTTTTCGTGTCTGCCACTGACTAGTAAAGATATCTTTTTCTAGCAGCTCTTAAATAAACTTTCAATTAGGCTTAAACCTGCGTACCGTTTTCTTCAATGTGGACCGACTGCATCGTTTTTATTACTGTTAGCTGATTATGCTTCTCCTTGCCCAGTAGCCTGGGAAAAGTAAACAA
>CM063504.1:61158695-61186195 GCA_032207245.1 Pardosa pseudoannulata | reverse complement strand
ACAAAGAATTATTTTCAGAAGCTAATGGTTTTGAGTTGAAGTAGGATACCATATCAAATTTATTTATTTCAAAGATTCAAGTGACAGAGATTATATATTAACCCCTTAACGTGCACTCTCTAGTTAACTCGCGCTCACTAAACTGGCCAAACTGTGCACACTCGAGATAATTCGAACGGCGTTATACATTTGTAGATATTGCGCTGTATGTTGTGCTAAAAGAGAAAGCAAAGGAAAAAGGAAAAGAAAAGAAAGTCATTACATGTGTAATAGTTGCAATGTTGGACTATGTGCTGCACCTTGTTTCGAAATATATCACACAAAAGAAAATTTTGATTCATTTTATAAATACTAGTATTGTTATTATTTATGTTTTAAAAGTATAAGTAAGTATTTTCACTGATAATAATGCATATTCTGAAATGGGAATTCGAAAAGAAAGATAAAAAAAAGTCGATGTGCTTGGAATATTGCAATACTCGACTATTTTGTGCAATATTATCAAAATTCAAAAATTCAAAAAAATTTTGATTATTTTTGTATTTTTGTAATCTTTTTTGGCAAGACAACGTTCTAAATTGTTTTTTACGCTAAAAAAAATTATTTTTTTGGTCGGCCTTTTTTTAAAAAAACTGTGCATTAAGGGATTAAATAAAATGTTAATTTGAAAAGTAGCAAATTAGAAATTGCGATGTTAGGGAAAGGCGTCATATAGTTTTCCCCCGAATCCTAACACCAAAGCTTTATAAATTAGGGACAATAAATACATCTATGCATTTGCTTACACTTCGTAAGAATACGTTTAACCCATTTATACCTGAGGTTAAAATTCTTTCCCCGCTGTGTAAACTTTATATTTGCTCAGTAAAAAAAAATTTAACATTTATTTCCTCTCCCTCAAATTTATATCATATTTCTTTGCATCAGTTGTCAGTTTCATAATGGAAAAGTAATCAAATCTACAACTGTATTCTTCATCTAAATCTATAAAATCCTTTGTATGCATGTACGCATGCATGTATATATGTATGAAATGGTTGTTTTTGATCCACTACAAAGTTAGAATGGTATACATGCTAGATAAAGGGAAGTCATAAGGCTATGAAAAAAGCACAAAATTTCGAAATAAATAGGTTGATTTTAATCAGACAATCCATATTTTGCGCTCTCCCGCCAGGACATTTTATATAGAACAGTTTATATAGTGCTGTGAGAGTACAAGGAGCCAGGCAATGGGGATGTTAAGATTAATCACATGGTGAAGATAGTAAATAAACTAATTTGCGTAAAGGAGTACTACAATAAGGCAATTTCACGCAAAAGTTACGAACTACTATAATGCCCTTCCTATTCATTTTCATGTTTACAACAGCCAATAGACAAACAATGAACTGCTCTTCCGTTTGAAACTAAAGCCAGAATTGCCATAAGTTGAGAATTTGCCCTACTGCGTGAAATCGCCTTATTAAACGAGAAACAAAGGTATTTATCAAAAGGTTGTAATTTTAGAGATTGAATCGCCAGAAATTTATTTTAAAATACAATTATAACTGAGAGGTTTAATGTGGTTAAAATATCATCACATCCATGTAAGTTTTTGTGTATGTATGATTCCTATACATTATCGGATGATTTGTCCGAATTTGACATAATTTTTGCTTTTGGAACCTTTGGAAGACTTTATGCAGGTCAAATCGTTTCAATGGAGTGTCATGTCGGTCAATGGAGTGTGGAAGTAAAACGCTTTGTTTAATCTAAATAGCGTTTTAAACGTGTTTTCAGATAATAGAATATATAATGCTTTTGAATCATATTTACTTCCTATATTTCTTTTATCAAATTTTTATCCGGAAAAGTTTTTTTTCGCTAGCAACATTATTGTTTAAAATAGTATTTAACATTTATGTCACATGAGTAGTATATGTAATCTTTAAATGCTCTGGTTAGGCAATTTTTCGTTAGTCCTTGGAAAAATTAATCGTCAAATATTATGACAATGGTGTTTCAATGGCGTACTTAGATTAGGGTTAATGATTACATGATGTAAAAACAAGATCTTATTCCTCCTAACTTGGTAAAGTGCACTTCTTGCACATCTATTTTAAATTTATATTAATGAATCTAACTGGAGAATGAAAATGGAGTGTGGAAGTAAAACGCTTTGTTTAATCTAAATAGCCTTTTAAACGTGTTTTCAGATAATAGAATATATAATGCTTTTGAATCATATTTACTTCCTCTATTTCTTTTATCAAATTTTAAGCCTCAAAAGTTTTTTATCGCTAACAACATTATTGTTTAAAATAGTATTTAACATTTATGTCACATGAGTAATATATGTCATCTTTAAATATTCTCGTTAGGCGAATTTTTGTTAATTCTTGGAAAAATTAATCGTCAAATATCACTATATATAAATCGAACTTTAATTAGAACTATAGGCCGAACGATGGCCGATAGGTTAGTGTGCTGGCCTTCGGATCCGGAGTTCGTGGGTTCGAATCCCACTGTGGCATGGATGTTCGTAGCCGTTCGGAATCGGCTTTAAGCAGTAGGTCACGGTCTCATTAGCCCTCGTGTTGCAAAAAGTAGACCGTAGCACTCCAAACCAATTAGAACTATAGTATAATTTTTAATATTTTATTTTTGAAGATCCTAATGAAAATTAAATTTAAATGAATTTGTTATTCATTTTATGATGAATTATTTTACTTTCAAAATTGCTTCTAATGTTCATGTCATACAATGCGAAAGTTAATTTCAATTTCGAAATAAATATAACATCCATTTGGGAACCTTAATTAACAGTCGGAATACTTTTATAGAATCCTAGTGTTGATCAATGAGCGTGGCTGTACGTACTATTGAATGGATAATTCAATGAACATTTCACATATTTGATAACATTACGTTTTTAACCTTAAAGTAAAATTGCATCATACCACCTTTAAACATTAAAAACTTCAAAAACTGTTACAGGACTGACGCTCAAATAATAAAACACGAGAAATATATGGTGTAAATGATAAACAAAATATTCATTTCTTAAAACTCTATAGTATATGTTTGATATATAAATCGTAAGAAAAAAAATTAAAGCAAACAGGCGTGAGATTCAATTTAAGTAGTTAAAAATAATTAAACTATTTAGAAGTCGTTAAAAATCTTATGCTTTTATTAAACAAGCACTTTCAAAAATGCAAGTGGTATGTAATTAAATAAAGATTAATGACAGTCGAAATCTTCTCGTATATTTTGATTATGGTATAAAGAAGCAAATCATGTGCACAATTTTCTCACTCACCACTATTCATCATTTGGTAAACATCAAATTATCTTTTAAGTACAGAAATTAGTATTCGCTAAAGTTAAGTTCTAGTTAGGAAAATTTTCATGAAGTTCAATTTCCTTTTTTGTGAAGATATAATTATATTAACTTTTACTATTAAACTTAATGGATTTCGCACTAAGGGGAATGATTTTTACATTTTTTAACACATGAAAAAATATTACTTCAATGTCATGTGTAATTTAACAGAATGGATACATAAGAAAGCTTACTTTCTACACGGAAATGAAATAAATACCAGAGACCTAGGTATATAACCATAATACCATAATACCAGAGACCTAGGTATATAAAGATAGTTATGAGTGAAATTACATGCTCTATAAAATAATACCATAACCATAATACCATAGACCTAAGTATATAAAGATAGTTATGAGTGAAATTACATGCTCTATAAAATAATACCATAACCATAATACCATAATACCAGAGACCTAGGTATATAAAGATAGTTATGAGTGAAATTACATGCTCTATACGAGTTAAAGAGCTATATTTAATATATTAGCATTTCTAGATATATAAAGATAGTTATGAGTGAAATTACATGCTCTATAAAATAATACCATAACCATAATACCATAATACCAGAGACCTAGGTATATAAAGATAGTTATGAGTGAAATTACATGCTCTATAAAATAATACCTGTTATTTTCCTTTAGAGACTGGAGGATATTGAAATGCACCTAAATCATTTTTGAGCTCAATTGCATAAAGAAGGTCAGTTGTGGGCTATTATCCGACTGGGTACATAAGAAAGCTTACTTTCTACACGGATGGCGAGTTAAAGAGCTATATTTAATATATTAGCATTTGTTTCTGTTATTTTCATCTAGAGACTGGGGGTTATTGAAAGTTACCTAAATCATTTTTGTGCTCCATTGCATAAACAAGGCCAGCTGTTGGCTATTAGCCGACTGGGTACATAATACCATAATACCATAGAGCTAGGTATATAAAGATAGTTGTGAGTGAAATTACATGCTCTATAAAATAATACCATAACCATAATACCAGAGACCTAGATATATAAAGATAGTTATGAGTGAAATTACATGCTGTATAAGATAGTATTTTACTAAGATTAATCTTCCAGATAATATATACCTAACCAACTAAATTCCATTAATTTTTTTTATCTCTGTATATAAAAATGTTCATTTGTTTGTCTTTAATACATATTCAAATCATTTGATAAAGATTACCACATTTTGAATAGGCATTTTTTGGGAGGTCCAGATCGCCCCTGGCTAAATTAGAACTTTTTCCGTTATGAACTAAATTTATGAGCACTGTTTGAAAAATTATACAGTGTCGATCCAAAAGAAAAATGTACAACTAATGGAAATTACTTGAAAATTTTGTAGATTGTGTATATGATTGTCCTTTACCTGCTCTAAAAAGGAAAACACGTTTTAAGAAAACATAAAAATTCAACAAGATACTTTTTAATGGTATCAAAACAGGTACACCAGGCATTAAAGGGTTAATATTAGCCTGAGTTTGCGCTTTTAGTTTTGTTTTGTGAATAAACAAGGTCCAGCTGTTGGGCTATTATCGATAACCAATTATTAGGATAAATTGTCTAATAGTGCCTAATATAGCAATTTTGCATCATAGTTAATTAATTTCATTTAGAGATTGGAGGAAATTTTAAAAAGACCACGTTATGTCACTAATTATGAAATACCCAGATCGAACGACTGGTTAGGGTACTGGCCTTCGGCACAGGAGTTCGTGGGTTCGAATCCCGCACACACACATATATATATATATATATATATTATATGCAGTATATATATATGTATATATATATACATATTTATATATATATATACATATATATATACATATATATATATATACATATTTATATATATATGTATATGGTGGATACGAAGCGATTAATAAATAAATAAATAAAATTAATATTCTCTATTTGCTAATTATGAAGATTACAATTATAATTCACTGATTTTCACCTATTTTGGCAAAATATGGATTTAACTAGACAACAGACTAAAAAGGAACTTTCTCTTTAGTTCCCCTATCTAAACATTTTTAAAGATGTACGTGCGTCAGTACTATTTCCATACTTAGACATCATACCACCTGTTTAAACACTGAAAACGTTATTTCATGCGTGAAACTAATATGCAAGGAAGAAAACATCCTAGAATAGCAATATTTAATTTTTTTAATAACCTTGCAGCCCAGAACTTGCCCTGAAGTTGTAACTATATATATATATATATGTATATATTTATTAATCAATAAAATCAATAATAGCCAACACATTAGAAATCTTTTTTAGTTTCTCCTCAAAAGTTCATAAACCTGAATTTTCCAAGTATGAGCAGTGTTTTCTTCAGCATACACTCTTTTTAAAACAGATGAAATACAATCCTTTAAAAAAATTATATAGTGTTCATGTAGATGGTACTTAATTTACTAAAGAGTTCTCACACACAGAAAAAGAATTTTGATACAGGCTGAAAAGGTACTTACTTCGATAGACCATAAGCCTTTTAAACATTAAATGAAAATGTATATATATATGTATATATTTATATATATATATATATATATATATATATTCAACTTTAGAAAACCATGAAATAATATGTCTTATTTGTTTATCATGAATTATCGAACTGTAATACAAGATGATTTTTAAAAATAATATAACTGGTTATATTGTAGTCAAGATAACTTAGTTTAAAATATAGGTATTAAACTACAAACTAAGTTAAAAGGATCATTAAACTACATTCTACGAATGATTATATAAATTAATAATACAGAAAAATATCTAAAAATTATACAAATATCAAGAAAAGTAGGTATTGATAAGAAATTAGATATAGACAAGAAATGTTGAAAATAGGTATATAAAAGTATATATAGACAAGAAATAAGTATTTAAACATTAAACATAACGCAAATCGCTAATTAACTGATTGAAGTTTATAATTCCTTTTATAGGTAATAAAATTATAAACACACAGAAAAAAATAAGGCAAATTTATTCAGTAGAATTATTTTAATTTTATGGTTGGTGATATAACACATAATTTTAATATATTCTGCATTAATTATTTAGTATTTTTGTAGTAATAATTTAAAGAGGCATATAGTCAGTCAAAGCAAAATTCATACTCTATGTTTTTTTCTGTTCAGCGTGATATCTTATAAGTGAAAAAGACGATAAGCACGGTAATGTTATATAGTCGATACTCAATAAAGTACTAAATTGAAACTATGTCTTGAAGTTTTGAAAATTTGAAAATTTAATACGATGCTTTACTTTTATTTTGACTAGCTTTTTTCATATTATCTGAATAAGTGGTAATTTGTTTGAATATCATATAAATGTTAAGGTTTCTTATGCAAAAATATTAGTTAATTGTTTCATTCGTTATTTAAGTAAATAATACCCATAACCATAATAACATAATACCAGAGACCTTTGACTGTCTGTAGTACCTTCCTATCTGAAAAGTCAAAACAGCCTACAGTTAATTTAATATTAAAGAAAAAGTTCTAGTCTGTTTAGAATAATATCTTCTTGACAACATTAATAAAAGTCTAACTATGAAGGATAAATTTGCTGACATGAAAAAAATAATTTATAAAATTTGTAAATTACAAACTAATTTTTCTTATGAAATAGAAGCTAATAATTATTTTTATTCTGAAGACTTCAATTATACTAATGCAAACAATATATTCTATTTTATACCATGACAAAAACTTTCCTTTCATAATAGTTTCTATACTTTTAACCATAATACCATAGACCTAAGTATATAAAGATAGTTATGAGTGAAATTACATGCTCTATAAAATAATGTATCGTCAAAGTACACTCATGTCCATAAATTAAGGATAATGAAGTTCAGGCAATGAAAGAGACAAAAGCAAAACAAATTTGACTTATTTGTAAAGTCTATTTATTAAACAAAAGGTAAAGAGCAAAAAAGATGCTATATATTTGACATAATTAATAAAAATTGCGATTTTTACTCCCTGGAGCAAATTTCAAAAAAGAACCTATTTACAGAAAACAGTATAACATGGTTAGTATGATGGTTAACCATAATACCAGAGACCTAGGTATATAAAGGTAGTTATGAGTGAAATTACATGCTCTATAAAATAATACCATGACCATAATACCATAATACCATAGAGCTAGGTATATAAAGATAGTTGTGAGTGAAATTACATGCTCAGATTATCAATCTGATCTTGGAATGTACAACTAATGGAAATTACTTGATCATGTTTGAATCGTTGCCAAAGCCTAAAGTATGATCGGAATTGAATATTACTATAATATACAAAAACGGGTTATTTTCCTGGGTACGTCCACATTCCAGTCGTCCGATAATTCTACCACGTAAAAAATCATCCAAATGCTTCCTTTGTGCCATAACTATGCGAATTAAAATAGCCCGCAAAAAATAAAATATGAACAATTTTACTTCTTTGCTACCATTCCTTATATACCCCTTTCATACACTCTCGTCATTGTGACGTACTATCCGCGCCATCTGGTGGTTTCTTGCAATTTGCATATTCTTCTTCAAGATGTGTGTGATAATTCTACAGGTGAAATTTTTATTTTAGAGTTCAATTTCTGTGTGCTGTGGCATGGATGTTCGTAGCCGTTCGGAATCGGCTTTAAGCTGTAGATCCCTGTCTCATTAGCCTTCGTGTTGCAAAAAATAGACCGTAATTTGATTATTAATTAAAAATAGATATTAGGACATCATACACTTTTTAAACATCCTGAATGTTTTAAGTTTTTCTAACAACAAAAAGCATTCCATTAGTTCGTAAAATGTTTTACTTAATAAGTGCATTTTTAGTACTTAGCAAGCAACATAAATTATTGAAGAAAAGCAATGTTGTTTGCTATTGAACCGAAGCCAGAAAGTTTATTAGAAGATTTTGTAAAAAGAATCTATATAAATTAGATGTATTTTATACAATATTTAGCACAAAATTTGTATACATTATTACACAAGCAGTTAATGTTGTTTTAGAAAAGAAGATTAAATTATGATTTTCTTCAGCATACACTCTTTTTAAAACATCCAGAGGCTTAATATAACCTGGACCAGTATTTCTGGATGATATCTAGCTTTATTTACGCAAAAATTTGCAAAATATTTATGATTTTTGTAGTATTTAAACATTAAACATAACGCAATTACTTTTTACTAATGTTTATTGCTTATAAATTTTAAATCTATTTCATGTACTTTGAAAGATGAATCTCTTTTTATATAGGTAATAATTATAAACACAAATTGTGTTTTCATTAATATTCTTTCATATTATCTGAATAAGTGGTAATTTGTTTGAATATCATATAAATGTTAAGGTTTACCCCAAAACCGTTTCAGAAGCCGTGGAAATGCTTGTTACTAAAAAAAAAAAAATGTGTCAAAATTTTCACTTTTAAAATCTCGATTCACTCAGGAGAAGTGTGTGATTTTTACTTTTCGTTTCCCAGAAACAAATGTAATTTATTGATAAAGATTTGCAATGCAACATTAGTCTCTGAATGATAATGCCTGTTTCTTGAACGTTACAAAAAACCCCAACGACAGAAGTAAAATAATCTAATAAAATGTTAAACAATTGCGAGAAAGCATAAAGCATATAACAGTCCCAAAGATTTTTTTCGAACGTAGGGAAACCCATAACACCCCTCCTTACTTCTTCAGAAGTTTTATTTCACAGTAATTTTGATCAATAATAATCAAAAAGTAATTTTTATAAAGTATCAAGAGTGATGCAATTCCAAGTCAATGCTTTCAGTTCAGAAATTTCGTATTTCAGAATACGGAGTATGTCTCCCGGACGATGAATCAGTTACAACGCCTACGCATGCTGAGTAGTACATAATGTTAGAAAAAGAAAAATATTGGAAAATTACACCACTCATCAAGCAATGCATCAAGCAACTCGGGGGCGACCTGTGCTGTAACATCTACTCACATTACCAAAACGGAGATGACACTGTGGGCGATTCCAAGTTTCTCGGATACTTCCAGTTTCATACATACGTAGTTATTGCACTGTAAGGCTTTTAAAGCGCTTGTTTTCCTAAAAATTAATGTAAAAAAATCAATTTAAATAAATGAGTAAATTCTGAATTATCCTTAATTTATGGACATGAGTGTATTACAGTTTTATATTCAGGGTCTGCAGAAACTCAAGCACCCAAGTTGACCTTACCAAACGAAAATTGTCATTTTGAAAATCATAATTCAGTGTCAGAAATCATTGCTTAAGGAAAACTTGTAACATTTCTTTGGATTAGAACATTATGGTTGATTTTTTCAACACGACATTTCTAACAACAAAAAGCATTCCATTATTCATACACACATAATTCGAGTGTCCTAAATTTGATAATTATTATTAAACGAGTTAGTTTTATATATTTTATGTTCTTATACAGTTTTACATGGGAAGCTGCCTGAAAATTACAAAATTTCCTAAAAATGAATGTAAAAAAATCAATTTAAATAAATGAGTAATTTTTTCTGTATAGTTGGCTTTCTGTGTATCAGAAATCATTAGACTTTGGAGTCAATTCACACTAACTATAAATATAAAGCTTAGAATACCTATCTTTTGACTTCGAATTAAATTTTATTGATATCCTTTGCATTTGCATAAATGAATATAAAATTATTAATCAAAATTTGATCATGTATGATACAATCGGAAACACGGTACTGCACAGAGTCCAACATCGCAATCTGGACAGTAGGACCTTGTTTCTCTCCTTACTTTCTTCCCTCTGCTGTCTCTCTTTAAGCAGCAAATAATCTAGTAGCCAGAAAAATAAACAAAAGCATTCGAAACCATAAAACGCACATGTAATCAAAAAATCAATAAATCTGCATAGATGTAAAATTTATCTTGTTTTTCTCGCAGATTTCTTCTTGGTGTGAAAAATAAGAAAACCGGGAAGGGGTTAAAGCCGATTTCGAACAACTATAAATATAAACGCCAGAAACGGGATTCGAACCCGTTGAACAATTATGGAAAGGCAAAACCTCACCCATTCTGCCATATTTCAACTTGAACACAAATATATGTTATTATATACAAAAAGTGTGATTACTTCCAATATATTGGAAAAATTGATTCTTCGTTTAATTTGCTGTTTAATCTATTATTATAAGAATACACAGCCTAAAAAGCTTTCTTTTTAAATAGATAAATATATTTTACCATCAAATTTGTGTTGATCAAGGCTAAATTACTAAAAAATAATATTATAGTTATTGTCTTGTATTCCAGATTATTTGGGTTTCGTGTGAAAATCGGTGTTGACTTTATTTTTAGCTATTTACGAGAACTCATTAAACGAGATGCTCCAGATAATGAGGCAAAAGATACAAACATGATCAAGCATTATCCATATATGTCTCTTTTCCAAAAATGTTTCTGAGTTAGAGCTCTTTAACCATGCTTGAAACAATACTACAACAGCCATTGTTTACTACCCTTTTAATTATGATTACATTTGTCGCAAATGTTTTGTTCGCCATGAGATATCTCTTAATTTTACCTAATTTATCAATGTCTTCAAAAGACTGCATATCAAAGTATTACTGCTCCCCAAAATAGCTAAATGGGAGAAGTGAAAAAGGTTGAAAGGGAACAAATGGTTTAACAGGAAAAGATAAAATGCTGTTCTCTTGCTTGGATCAGTTATTGTTCGATGTCGAATTGTTTCAAGAGAAGTCATTGAAACAGTTTAAATACTGTTAGAGATTTTTCTTTTTGCTTTTATATGGTATTATTTTAAATGATCAGTAAACTTTTTAGAAAATCAGAATCAAAGTGCTTGTTATCATAATGAATTTTCCACATAACGAACTATATTTTGGGGTTTAGTTACTTCGTTAAAATGAGGTTGTTCTGTAAATCTTTAAGTTTGTTTGCTTACGGTTTGAAATCAGAAAAAAATAGTGGAAAGCAGTGAGTAGTGTTATCCTCTTCGCGTTCATACATTCTTCTTCTTCAGCAGCACTCCAGCCTGCTGGAGGCCAAGGCTTTTTCTGTCAGCTTTCTCCATTCAGCACGGTTTGACGCGATGTTTCTCCATCTATTAATGCCCAGTACTCTCAAATCGCTCTCCACACAATCCATCCACCTTATTGGTGGTCTTCCTCGTTTGCGTTTACCCTCACACTTTGAAAACGTCATTTTTTTAACAGACTCTTGGTCCTCTTTTCGAAAAATGTGTCCCAACTATCTGATTCTGTAGGACTTTATGACTCTTAAGATGTTAGGCTGTCTAAATTTTATGTAAATTTCATGATTGTATAAACTTCTCCAGACGTTGTTTTCTTTCACTGCTCCAAAAATGCATCTTAAAACTTTTCTTTCAAAAATTAGGAGCCTGTTCTCTTCAGGTTTGTTGCTAACAATAGCTGAGTAGCGAACTCAACTAATTAATGTCTTATATAAGTTTATTTTCGTGTTAACAGAGATAAATTTTGATTTTAATTGGTTGTTTAGCCCAAAATAACATCAGTTTGCCATCAAAAGGTGGTTACCAATTTCAACTTTAATCTCGTTTTTACTGGTAATGAGTGCTCCCAGATATTTGAACTGAGTTACACCCTCAAAGATAAAATTTTCAATTTGAAGAGGCTGTACATCATGCACTTTCGTGCTTACCACTAAAAACTTAGTTTTCTCTTCATTTACTGTTAATCCAATATCTCTTGCTGCAGTTTCCAGAGCAACAAACGCCTCTATGACATCTTTCCTTGTTCTGCCAATTATATCTATGTCATCGGCGTATGCTAGTAGTTGCGTGGATCTGTGTAGAATTGTGTTTCTCTAGTTGAGCCCTGAGTTCCTAATGACTTTTTCAAGGGCTATGTTAAATAGGATGCATGACAAAGAATCACCCTGTCTAAGTCCTCTTTCAGTGTAGAAGACTTCAGAAACATCAGACATTATTTTAATTCTACATTTAACACTTCGCAAGGTCATCTTGACAAGATTGATGAGTTTCGGCCGGATACCAAATTCACCCATTGCCTCAAAAAGTTTCTTTCGGTTGATACAATCATACGCTGACGAGTTCATACATTACCTTTAAGAAATGAATGAAAATGATAAAAATTCTTCAAATCAGAACACTTTGTATTACGAGTGTACCGAGGTACTTTCCCACGATGGTCAGCACGTACATGCAGAGCTGTGGGAGGAATTTCCTAGAAGAATTTAGGACTTCGATTGTTGACTTCGAGTTTAGGGACCCCTGCAGAAAAGGTATAGATCACGGAATGGCCCAAGCGTAACGGTCAATCTCGCACAGAGATGTAACCGTGAGATATGGGGGCAGGGGCTAAAATTAATGTCAGCTTTCACAAAAGGGGCTATTTTAATGAGCCCACCGGCACTCCCGAAGGGGGTGCAGATGTGGGAAAATTTCACGAAACAAGCGATTGGCACTTACATATAGATAGATTGAAAAAATTATAGCAGAAAATTTTTAGTTATTGATCCTACTGATGTGGGAATATACAGGGAAACATTAACTGGAAAAAATCTTCTTAAAGAAATTAAATGAGTTGCAGATTCAAGAGGAGCTGGACATCGAAATCCCAAGCCCGGATCACCAGTACCGACTCGTCCCGTGCGCCCGAACGCCCGGACCGATACACCGCATGAGGAAAGCCCCTGTCTGCTCCCCTGTGCCTGTACTGGAGGTAAAAAATATTCACAACGGTCATTTAGGCCTCTGTTAATAATTCAACATTGTGATTAAGGAATAACGCATTATAAAGAGAATTGTAATAATTATGGTGTAAATATGAATATAAGACTTAAATAATTGCTGGTTATGTTATATAATAATCAAGGATATAAATTTGTAAATAATGTGTAGAATAAATGTCTTAATCTCAATATAAAGTATCATATTCTTACTGTGTTTCCCCTTTGTAAACGAACACTGGTGTTAAGGTTGTAAGTGCATTACAACAACGAGTTTTCTTTATTTGTTTTGAATAATGAATTAAACAATGATTTTAGTGAGGAACTAAAAAATAAATTAGCGATATTTTGTTTCAATACATACTAGTATGTTTCTCAAAGATATTTTCAATGTAATTTTTAAAACTACGGATTTCTAAAAATATTTCTGTATTATACTGTATTAGACTTCTTTAAAGACTATATAAGCCAAATTTGACAGCACATTTATTTTTCATGTCTATTTTAGCGCAATTCTTTATCAAACTGTTGATTTTATACAACATGCAATCCTCTCATGAAACTTTATGTAGCACATGAGCACTATAAATAACGTATAAATCACCTGAAACTATAATTATGACGCTTATTATATCCTTTGATTGTATTTTCTTTCAATAGTAAATGTCTTTTATTTCTTATAATGGTATATGTTCATTGTAATATCGGGTGATATAGTAGTTTCAGGAATGAGTGAATTATCTAAAACTTACGTTTAAAAACTTTATTTTGTATTAAATTGCCAAATCACTATTGTATGGAACCGTTTCATCATCAGCATTGGCACGACAGCCCTTAATTTTTTTTCCTTTCTCGGAAAATAGTCAGACGAACTGAATTTTTCCCAATCTGCCCTTCTCCCAGCAATTGATCTCCAGTTCTTTACCTTTAAGATGGCAAAATCTTCATCCACACAGTCTTTCCACCGTTTCTTAGGCCTTCCTTTTGGTCTTTTATTGGAAGGGAGTGTATTAAAAACCCTCAAAGTTGTTCGTTCTGGGCTCATGTCCTGCCCATCTCATTCTATTCAGCTTTATAGATTTGATAACATCATCCCTGTTAAAGATCTTATATAATTCAAAACTATATCTTTTTCTCCAGTTGTTATTTTCAAAGACAGCACCAAAGATGGTTCGCAGGATATGAAACCGTTTACACGCTATTAATATAAATATTTAAAAGCATATAAATATATTGAACGTATCTGATTTCAGATTAAGTTACAGTGTTATTACATATGAACATTTTATTAAAAAACTAGTAAAGTTTTTTTTTCACTAAGGAATTAAAAAAAGAATAAATCGCATTCTGAATTCACAGAACGTTTCCCTCCAGAATTATGGCATTACAGAGGTCACTTGTTTTGTCTTCTGCGAATGCTCAATCCATCGATTAGAACAAAACGACTTTGTTGACAGTCTAATTTCGTAGAGAATATCAGAGATCTGAGAGAACAATTTCATTACTCCATGATCCATATCTTCAACGCTCGGCTCATTATTAACAGCCACAAACATTCCATTTCAGGATATCACGCGAACAACTAGACTTTTGCTTCTCCCGTCTTATATTCCTGCTGCAGACCCCACCCGTCCAATTACAATGGACCCTGTTTTGTTAAATGCAGTCTTGGTGAAAGACAGATATAATTAAAGTCTCATTCCAGAAAACGAGGCATAATGAGACGAGTACATTTCGAACAGGCATTGCAAGCTCTCCGGTTTTTCGACCTGTTGCCATTCTCCGGAAATAATTTCCCCGAAAGCGAAAGAAATGGAAATCTTAATCATGGCGAGAGATGGTGAGGAATTCTTTTATACCGCTTTTTTTTTCTTCCTTCGGAGAAAATGAGGTAAATTACGAAGAGTGTTAAAAATCAGCGCTTAAACTAGAAAGCGAAATGGCGTTGAAGTTGCAATTAGGAGGGAGATGGTTTGAATCATTACGTTAATGATGCAAATACATTAAAGATAAAAAAAAACATTTAATTGGAATATAAGGTGACATTGCTAGCTTTTTAACAATTTGAGTTGCCACTTACGTATTGTGAGAAGACATGATTAAGTTTCTGGAATCTTGATAATTTGGATATTTTAATGCAAAATTTTCGATGTCGAAACTTTCAGAAAACGTTTGAATAAATTTGACGTAGAAACACCTATAAAATATCTGTTTCCCAATAAACTAGAAACAAGCTCATTAACACAAATTGCTGAAGGAAAACTTGTAATATTTGTTTGGGTTAGAACACTATGGTTGATTATTTCAACACGACATATGTTAAAACCATGACTTAATGCTTAACTCCTACCTGGTTCATTTTATTTCGAGATTATGGGTAAAAAAATGTCAATGTTTTATGCTTATCTTGAAAAAATAAAACAAAAAATGTATATGGATATTTTTAAACCTAATAGCATTATTCGCATACAAAAAGAATTATTATTAGTAAGGAGTTAAACATCGAGCATAATATTTTTACCTGTATAGTTGGCTTTCTGTGAATTCAATCGAATTTGGAACCATGTTGAAACCATGACTTAATGCTTAACCCCTTCCTGGTTCATTTTAATTTCTGGATTATGGGTAAAAAAAATGTCAATTTTTTGTGCTTATTGTTTGTTGAAAAATTATTTTAAGCTGTTTTTAAACCTTAATAGCATCATTCGCACTGTTTATTTTGCTCCCAAAATCAGATATTATTTGTTAATTTATGAATCATATGCATTACATATTACTTTATCTGATTCATAAAAGAATACGAGATGGGGAGGGATTTAAATGAGATAATTCGGGAGAGACTGATTGCACTCGATTGCAAAGTACCCCAGGTACACTCGGGATGAGCCAGGATGGTACATTTCACCTGCCCGAGTTCAGCTCGAGCTAATCATAGATTAAGTCAACTAATAAACATAATTTGTTGCTGTACTCAATATGAGACTAGAGTAAAATTTGCAACATCGTTTCATTGACGTTAAAGTTCATGTACTTTGCTCTCTTCATCTGACAGTGCTATTCAAACTTATGCAATTCTATTTCATCGCCCACGTCTCACTCTGCCATATAAAATTATTGGTTATAGAAAAGATCTTATTGTTTTCAATTGAAGAAGAAAAAGGGGGCATTAAAACCGAGGTGAGGAGTTATTATAAAATTTGCGTAAAAATAAGAGAGTTAAGGAAAAGGAGTTGAAGTCGGGAATTTCTTAAAATAACGCACTGATGAGTACTTTCGAAAGTTTGAATTTAAATTATAGATCCAATTACAGGTCCATGCAATACGTAGTACAACTTATAAGTTCCCTTAGTTGTACCTTTGTCTATTTTATTTTTGCTATTTTCTTGAAAAGTATATACATTTTTTACTTAATTTATAATAAATAAGATAGCTTTTTACTAAATAAGTTTTTTAGGATAAAAATTGTGGGCTTGGCCTTCATTAGAAGCTTTAGCGCTTTAACTTTATAATAAATATCTTTACCTTTGTAGATAAGAAATATTTCACAATTACTAAATTTCAAAATCGACTATCAATTATCAAATCGATTTTCATTTTTAAACTGCAAATATGATAAAGAGGGATGTTAAGGAACAAAAAATAATAGATAGTGTTGTAAAGCATATTTTCCCACAAGTTATTGTGAATTCTATTATTGGCATCATGTGCCACTTTCATACATAGTTTAAATTTTCCAGATTATGTAGCAACATATAATTTGTTCATCACGATCCTGTTAAATAAAATTCAAGCTTCATAAAATGTTTTAATGGCTGGGAGAAGGATTGTAAATACATGTATGTTCCCTTGAAAAAATAAAACAAAAAATGTATATGGATAATTTATATTTATTAACTTTTACATTTATATAAATGGTATTTTAAAGAATTATTATTAGTAAGGAGTTAAACATCGAGCATAATATTTTGTTTCTCTATTAACTTCTTCAGACAATATGAGACATATTTAGAATCTTTTGCTACGAACTGCTTTTGAAAATTCAATCGAATTTGGAACCACATATAAAGCCTTGACTTATCTATAAAGATAAAAAGTTTGTTGAAAAATAATTTTAAACTATTTTTATTAGTTTAAGCAGGTACCTGACATGAGGTAACAGGGGAGCGAGAAAACTAAAACAGAAAACTATTAAACAACGAAATCCCATTTTGTCTGTTTATTTTGCTAGCAAAATAAGGTATCATTTGTTAATTTATGAATCCTATGCATTACATATTACTTTATCTGATTCATAAAAGAACATGAGATGAGGCGGGATTTAATTGAACCAAATACTGGGGAAATTTTGTCATTTACAATTTTTATATAGTTTTTTATTGATTGTTTAAAAATAAGTGAGTCCTTATTTATCTAATCATAGATTAAGTCAACTAATAAACATAATTTGTTGCTGTACTCAATATGAGACTAGAGTAAAATTTGCAACATCGTTTCATCATAAAGTTAACTTTAACAAGATTGCCAGCTTCATACTAGAATTTAATCAGGTTTTTAATGCCAGGTCCTAATTGATTTATCAAACATTTAGCGATGAAAAGAGATTATCTCTTCATCTGATTCCTTATTAGCTTATACAGATAAAGGTTGTTCAAGTTATACCACCAATAATATTTTAATTAAAGCACCAAAAACGTCACTCCTGTTGATATACTGATGTGCTATAGAAAAGATCTTATTGTTTTCAATTCGTAAACGACCATGCAGTGCAATTGTTGGTCAGTATAACACAAGCTGTGTCTCTCGCTTATAAGACCCGCCAAATCTTTTGTTGTAAAAAATATTTAATAATTAAAAAAATTTAAAAAAAAACGATGACGGAACGTAATGAAGAATCTTTCAATGAATTATACGCGGATGCTTTATCTGATTGTCCGAGTGATTGTCAGTTACTCCCACATCCAATTACGAAATAATAACCGGTGACATGTGATAAATTTTCAGTAAAATTGCCGGTCAACAATGTGTTAATAAAAAATCTTGATTTTCATCTAGGAGAATCGACAAACATGTTTTACTCAGTCAAGAATTACAGTGCATTTGTTGATTTGTAAAAATGCCGATTTTGAAGTGGGAATAATACCGGGGTTTATTTCTCATAGAGAGGACTTAAACAATTGGGTCTGCTGTGTCAGGTAATAACAATAGTGCAGAAAAAGTGCATAACGATGTAAAGACAGCAATGATCCCCAGTTTAATCTGGAAAAACTGACAGCTTTTTTTTTTTTCAAAAATTCTAGAAATTCTATTCCACATACAGCAGTTATTAATTCAGGTCTTGGTTTTGAGAAGTGGGGAAGAAATGCAATCGCAGTGATTCTTTTCTTTGATTCAATTTGGGTGGCTGGAAAAGTTAAGATAAAAAAATAGAACATAAATTGGGAGAATTCTGAGGATTTTAAGGGCAATAATTTTTAATATATTACTTATATTTGAGTCTGTTTAAACTAAAACTAAATACCTCAGTATAAGTAGCAAAAATACCGATTGAAAAGATATGTTAAACTATTTTCAAAAATTAAAAAAGCTAGCTGCTGTTCATTTTCGACTTATCGATGGCCCTGAAGCTATGTAAATAATACGTAATTTATTTGGGTGTATGAGCGCAAGCCGTATGGGACTTTTCTATCTCTATGTCTTTCACTATGTTCTAAGTGAAAAATTGTTCTACTTAGGGATTTACATTGAAAGATTTCTTTAAACGCAATTTACGTGTCAGAACGGGAAAAGCGTCAGGATTATGATTTACCCTTTTTCAAATTTATTTCGTAAAAAATGTCATTACTTGTGTTCAAAATAGACTATAAGATATTTTCACAAATAATTGAAAATTTAATATATTTTTCTCATTCCTTTAAATACCTTATTCATGCACAAACCTATAGATTTTTTCTGCTCTGCCATGTGATGACATTTGTTTAAAAAAATTTACATGCTAACTGCTCAGGAGTAGAAACATTTTCCCCATAAGTTATTACGAAGTTAGTGTAATCCAATGTGGCCGAACTACGTTAATGCCATGAAAGTATCCATAGCTTACGATTCTTGCCTTTTTTTGTTAATCTCAAGCTAATAATCTTCTTTTTAAAATCTTTTCGTCGCAAAAGAAACTGCTAGACCTTCTATTATGAGAGCAATTTATAAGTGACCATTACTAAATAATAGTAGATTTAACAAAATTTAGCTGAATCCATATTTTAGTGAAACATGCCAAATCCTTAGCGACAGTGGCCAAATTTTAGATTTCATATTTCTAACAATCCTTGCAAGTCTGATAACTTGAGATGGTTTATTTATTTATTTCTTTTATTACACTGTTTTCATCACCCTCTATTTTTATGTGATTAATGTAATAAACGTGATCGTCTAAACGTAATCAAGGGATATTATTATTATTATTATTATTATTATTAGATTGACTTTTTTAGACAATTTTGCAAGATTACCTACCGATTACTACATAATGCACAGTAAATCCGGGATAACAATCTGAAAGTCTCATTTAGCGTCATTTTATCTATCATTCCTAATAGTCTCCAAGAAAAAAGCTCCCTAAACTTGGGTTCTTTCCCAAAACTTTATTATTTATTTTTATTTGAACCCAAGACTATTTCGTGGAAGCTCCATCACCATACATTATGGGTGGATAGTAATATAATTCAACTAAAGCAAGTTTTCCTAAAAGTTGTTTATATTAAACACAAAACATCAGAACATTTTTAAGTTCACGCAACCCTCTAAAACTTTTGATCAATAGGCTACTTCCTTTCCTAATTTTAATACTTACTGTATGAAAGAAATACTTTATCCTTATATTTTACTACAGTAATTGAAATATCTTTAAGACATTATACATAACAAACAATGAAGAAATGCAGAAAAGAGGGTGAAAATGTGTCAGTAAAAAAACTTTAATTCGAATTATGCTGTTATTTCTGCAATCCATGATCTGCATAAAATATCTTTTATGTTTGATACCTGATTCACACATATCTGGTACAATGTCGGTTCTGTACCTCCCTCTAATTTGTTTTAATCGCAGTATATCTTTGTTGAAATATATAATCCCACTCATACTTGATGACTTGGCCGATTATTGCTGTATATAAGTAATATATTTCTTTGACGCACGAGGTTTTCTTTAGTTGATACTTTTTGTGTTTTGATTGGCTGTATTTAATTAGTTTTTACCTGTAATTTGATTGGCTGGACGCAGGATCTTAAAACTATGAAAGCCCAATGTACCTCGGATTTCTTGATTATTTTGGTGTTTTCAATAAAAGGTATTTGCAATCTGCGGCTTTTCATTATGCTTCAACAATCTTAAAAGACATTAAAAAAAATTTCTTAAATATCATTTTATAGTTGAATGTTAATGTTTTGAGTAACCCTTTAGAAATTTCTCACATCATGAAAGGTTGAAGAATCCCGATCTAAAGAATCATACGTTACGATCGACTTGTTTTAAAAAACACTCAACCGAGAAGAATTAACTAATTTAAAAGTTAATCCATTATTTAAATTTTTAATTCGTAATAGAATTTCATTTCCTGGTCAACACATTTCTAAACAGTGCGACACATCTACCAAATAACACGATACTATAATATCGCAGAAAATGTATTTATTGTTTATCTACATTCATGATATAAAATTTACATGTATTATAATTATTTCTTGTCCACTTAAACGTAATCCTAGAGATATCGATTAATCTAAACAGCCCGAAAATTGAGGCTTTTGAAAATGGTTGGAAGATTGAAATTGTTATTAAAATAGCTACGACAAAATGAGGATAGGAAAAATTCGATTTATTATCTAATAGACACTGCCTTTAAAATATGCTTAGTTGGGAGAATTTAGTCATGATTATATTCAGCGAATCCGTTTTATATATCAATCTCATCAAATTCTATGAAAAGTTACCTAACAAGCAATAAAGAAAGGGGTAGAAAATCTAATCGATTGATCTCTCAAAAATTTTCTGAATCACTCAATCTTATTTATATTTAATAGAAAATAATATAAATGAATATCAAGTTAAAACTATGGCGTTTAAAACTTGAGAATGTTTTATTGCTATTATTCACATAAACTACTGTAGATATAAATGTCTCCAAAATATAACTGGCTATTTTACCCCATCCGTTAAAACTTTCTCTTATGGATCAATTTTTGCGCATTCAAACATCACTTTCAAAGATGTTGCGCACATCGTACTCTAATTTTTAAAGGCAGTCGTTTATTATTTCTAAAGCCCTATGATAATATATAGCGGAACTTACACCAGGAAAATTTAAATCAACAGGAATAGTAAAGTTTTTGTGGGAGATTTAAATAAAAAAACCTTATCTCGATGCATTAAATAAAATAATTTGTTCGTATATTAAAGACATCTGAATAAGACACAATGACATTCTTGTATATTTATGTAAAAAGGAATTTTAATGTGCAATTTTGATAATTTTAAAAGTTATTAATTAATACAAAAGAAATAATACTAAAAATGTTCCACGTGCACTCTTTTTACGCATAATAGGGTCATATTTGTTCTTACGATATCTTTCTTTTTTTAGAATAAAACTTGGTTGTTATCTTAAGCATTCACATAAAATACAATTAAAATAATAATAATAGTAAATATATTCCCTTTTTCCACACAAAATATGTATAATAATGCTTTTAATTTCAAAAATCTATCGTTTTTGCTGATGAAAATATATTCATTTTAACTAATTTTTATTTTATATCATACAAGGTAAAAAAATTTCGATAAATTTCGAAGCTACACGATGGTTAGAAATGCACCCAGAATGTTTAAAATATTTTTTTTTTGCTTTTATTTTAAAAAATGTTTTATATAATTATTATTAACGAATGAATTTTGTCTTCCATGGTAATAATTACCTTGATTATAAAATGAAGGATGTTAGAATAGCTTCTTAAATTCTTTTTCATAGTTATATTTTACAATTTATCAATATAAATGTTTTCTGGCAAATTTGGTACAGCTTAAAGTATACTGTACCCTTAATAATATAATTTTTTTTAAATATTAACTCAACAATGAGAAGATTGTATTCAACGATGAGTATATTAATTCAGCAAAGGGTTGAGTTCAAGCACTGCCATCTGACCACAACTTGTAGAGTTTTAATAATTGTTACATTGAGATTTTTTCTGTTGTGTAGTTTGGTTTGGTTTGAAGCACACCGGTCTATTTTTTTTGCAAAATGAGGGGTAATGAGACCGGGTTCTGCTGCTTAATGCCGATTCCTAACGGCTACGAACATTCATGCCATGTAAGATTCGAACCGACGCACTCCGGTACATATGACCAGTACCCTAGTCATTCCGCCATCGTTCCGCTTTTGTTGTGTAATATTCAAATTATATTTAATTTATAATAAGGGAAACATGGGAGAACAGAAGTAGAATAAAAATGCATAAGACAACTGCAAAAAATATTCCTTTAACCCCTTAACGTGCACGCTCGAGTTAACTCGAGCACGCTAAACTGGCCAAACAGTGTATACTCGAGATAATTCGAGTGGTATTGTACTTTATGTTGCTATAATTTTTCACACTCGAATGCAATCAAGAATTGATAATAATAATGTGAAAGTAAAAAAAAAATCGTTTTATTGATATTTATTATTTGCATGGGATTGTAAGCTATATTCGACTAGTTTCTGTAATGTTATCAAAATCCTAAATTGCAATAAAAAATTTGATCATTTTTGTGTTTTAGTAATTTTTAGCACGACAACCTTCTAAATTGTGTTTTTACACTTAAAAAACATTACATTAAAATATTTGTGCATTGAGGGTTAATTAACAATTAATTTCAAAATTTAATATTAAAAATTATTTTATTTTTGAATTTTTTAAATGCAAAGATACACAAGAAGACGCATTTTAATAGTCGATTAGCAGATAACTCGAAAAAGTACACAGGCATTGTAATACAAGGTGCTTATTCTACTATTTGAGAGTCTTGTCACACACTTTTCGACAACCACAGTTTTAAGATGTTTATTTATCTTGTCCTAAGGTATCTGTATGTTTTTATTTCTGTTGTTCACCAAATTACTTTCTGCTTGTCTTAACTAATATTATATAACTACTTTACGTCCCTTAGCTTCAGTTGTTAGCGTCTCCACGTGTTATCTTAAGACTTCTATTGACTGCCGCCTTTGCATCCTCATGGCACTTTATAGATAAATGTACAAAGTTTTGTCTGAACAGCGCCAAAGATAGTTTGTCTCAAAACACTTCAAATTTTGTTGATTTCTTTAATGGCCTAACAATATTTATCCAACAAGTATATAATTTTAATTTTTGAAGTGGATATATATATATATATATATATATATATATATATATATATATATATATATATATATATACATATATATATACACATACACACACACACATATATATATATATATATATATATATATATATACATTTATATGTGTGTGCATATATACGTTTTATAATATTTTTAAATTGCTGAAGCATAATACTTTCAACTATTACAGAATATTTTCAATTTATATTTTAAATATTTTTCCTTTTTAAACGTATTTTATATATCCATACAAGCTATTTCCCTTAAATAGGTTATTACGAAACCACGTCGGAAAAATTGTTTTTATTGATACAGTAACATATCATTGATTATAAACACTGATAGTAGAGAAGCAATTTAACATTCACTCTTTAACATAAGGGAAGCATTAAACGAAAAGATAGCATCTTTATAAGACCACTTAAGGAAAGAGGGTTCTCTTAAAGATAATGTCTTTGAAAATAATATTGATAATTCAAAAGAAAGCATCCAGTATTCATGGTTTAGATCTTAAAGGTTTTGTTGTCTTAAAGAGTTTGAACTTAAAATGTTTGTTAAAATTTCAATTATTCAAATTAATAATAAGTATATGTAATGGCTATAAAATAGATTGTACTTATTTATATACCACATTTAATCCAAATGGTAGTTTGATTATTGTAGAAATCATACCGCAGCATTTAATTTTGCAAATCTATAAAATTAATACATTCTGAAAACTCAGCTCCTTATATATTTTAGAATAAAATCTAATATTGTAAAGGGAAGTCTTGGTTTTAATCCTCAACAAATATAAATTTCAATGTATACATTTTGTAGTGAAATTATGTATTACAAAAGTTTACCATAATCAGATATCCTGAGCGGTTCTTTGTTAAAAGTTAGGCGCCAACGTGCGACGCCATTAAAGATGATTGATGAGTAGTGTGCTCTGAGATTTGAATAAAGCTATGAAAATGTACTCAGGATTCTAGTGTCATTTAGTGGAAGCCTATCATATATATATATATATATATATATATATATATATATATATATATATATATATATATATATATATATATATATATTTATATATATATATATATATATATATATATATATATATATATATATATATATATATGTATATATATATATATATATATATATATATATATATATATATATATATATATATATATATATATATATATATATATATATATATATATATATATATATATATATATATATATCAATGGGCCGAGGCAAATATTCGATATAACCAGTACAATTACCAAACCAACAATTATATTATTATTCATCATTAAAAACCCCTGAATCTATTTCACTCACAAAGCAATCTGTGTAAAATCCCCTATATAATAATAGTCTAAGTTATCTGTCCGTCTGTCCTCAAATTTATGAAGCGGTTGGACCTGGAATGGATAGATGCAGCCATATTGAATTCTTGATCAGTTAGGGTTAGCAAAATTCAAAGGGAGTAAAGCTTATCTTCTCTTACACTATCTATCCGATTCTAAAATAAATTTGCATAAATATGTTTCATATCACAGCGAAAATTACTGTCGTCTTTAAAACGTTCGAAATCCACCCTTTTCGAGAGTTTAATGCCATTATTTCAAGCTTTATTTTCCCCGGTTAAGAGAAGGCGATTCAATTTATCACATAACAAATGGGTAAAAAGAACATTTTTTCCAGCATTAGGACGTCATTCTTTAAACCATTTATTATTTTAAATTATTTAAGTATCGTCTGCATTATTTTCATATGTTTTATCACTGAACTTAGATATAACGTAAATAATTTTCATTTATATTTGGCTTAAATAATAGATTAGGTACATATGTGATAACTTTAAATTTAATGATCGATTATTTTTTGTTGCAAGATAATTCTTAGCCAAAAAACAAACCATTTTTTACCTGCCTCATAGGGTACTTTACAATTATGGAAAATTAAAAATTCTATTGATCCCATCGTATGACGGGCTATATGCTAGTTTTTATTGTGCAGTTACCCCTTTTATAAAATAAAAAGAGTATACAAAAGTCTAGTTAATACAAATAGGTTGGAACTAGATTAGAAATGGAAATGGCAGGAGAATGAAAATATTAAATTACTATAATTAAGGAAAAACATCTCTTACCACCAATCTCAAAAAGTTTTTATGGGACTTGTTATTACAGACTAATATTATTAATGTTTATGTCGCATATTGATTAGATTATCTTTAACTAAGTTGCAATAAATTTGTCATTTCATTCTTTTAACTACATTTTTTTTAATTTTGGAGATACATTTACCTTATGGGAATGCTTATTCATACTTGACTCCCCCTATCTTTAAGCACATACCTCAAAGAAAAGTATCGGAGTTAATTTTTTGTAGATCCCTAACTGTAAAACGTTACTAATGGGTTAAAACCTATTTTTTCCTCGTCATTTTCTAATTAAGCACCGAAAATAAGCTGAAAATATGAATATGAAATGTTGTTTGATTAGAATACAAGTAATATTTGCTTAAATGTATGACACAATGCACTGACATAAATCTAATTAAAAAGACTGGTAGAGTAGAACCTCGATTATCCGAGCTAATTGGGACAGCTAGTACTTCGGATATCGGAAATCTCGGTTAATAGACACCATGTATAAAAACCTTTCGTGCTTCCGAATTTAACTAAGTTTTAAAGTCAAAAAACAATAGAAAGTTCTTTAAATAATAAAAATAAACATATATGAACTTATGTTTCACAGCTAAAAAGATTTTAAAAGGAAACCAGCTCTAGTAGTCAATTTTAAAAAGTAAAATGGAATTTTTTTAACTATACTTAGTTTATACTTAGTGTTGCGGTGTAGTACCTTGCATTGTCATTTCAAAGACATTGATAAAACCAAGTTGCTTTACATTGCTTTTAATTATATTATAGCACCACTGTTCTATATTACAATGTACTAAATTAGAAGAAACGACAAGAAAATATGCAAAATATATATATATATATATATATATATATATATATATATATATATATATATATATATATATATATATATATATATATATATAAATTAAAAAGTAAAAGGAGCACTCCACGCGCTACGCCTCAAAAAAAAAATTGCCAATGTCCAAAAGAACGCTGCATTCTTTACCTTCCTTCTTTCGACTCAGGCAACCCTACACTTTTTCCATTATCCTATTCGTTGTTCCATTGTCTTTTTTACAATGCGTCTTTTTCCGGCTCTGCCCAGAAGGACCGGGACTCCAAGGATGGTCCTGAATCGCCTCCTGGAGACCAATCACAATTCTCCAACACTTGGTGAAGTTTAAATGCAATTATTTTCTCTGGCCGCACCACATGCCTCTTGGAGTTGCGAAAAAAACTTGGGCATTCAACCCAAAACGTGTGAGTGCGGCGAGCAAATCAGTTTCGCAAACCTAAACATAGCTGCACTCTCACACTTAGTTAACTATAGTTATACTTAGTTAACTATAATTAGTTTATACTTAATTAAATATCGAAAGACGCATTTTCAAAAATAATTTCTTGAAAGTTGAGTGCTTTTGTGGGAAAGAAGTGCTTGTAACACGGAAAACGAACTAAAATGCGTATAATTTTTTCCAAGCTACTTTTGGAAAGGAGAAAAAAAAATTAGACTTCCTTATTCACTCGATTACAGAAACCTCGGTGAATCTAAACTCGGTTAATCGAGGTTCTGCTGTACTAGCAATTTTCAACCTAGAATGTCCAAGATATATTTTTTACGGTATATGCTTGAATATGATTATGCTTTTATTTTATATTCTCTTTACAGACTCAAAATAATCAAGTAAAAATCCTCTCATAAATCTAGTAGCAAATATCATAAATTTGCAAACAAATTAAGTACTCAGGACATTTTTAGTCTTTACCTTCTTCTCAACCTCAACGACAATCATTTAACCTTAATGCACTCT
>CM063504.1:61128695-61153695 GCA_032207245.1 Pardosa pseudoannulata | reverse complement strand
GCCTTTTTTCTTTAAACGATGAATATAGTATTGTGTAAACACATGAGCTATATATTTCTTAAGGTTTGAAATTGAAATAGTAGAAGTACAGTTACATGTTGAAATGCCACTAAATGAAAATGGTTCTAAAAAAATCAGAATAAAGAATTCTCGCATGGTTGATTTAAAAAAAAAACTCTTCCGCATGTATTAATCTCAAACTAGTTATTAGAATACATAGAACTCAATCTAGAACTATCTGTCAAAATAAGAAATTTGGATGTAAGTCAGTATTTCACGCGGAAAAAAATCGAATGCAGCTCATTAACATTCGACTGCACGGAAAAATTGGAATTTCTTTTATTGCTCAATTAGAAAAATTCGACTTTGAGTAAATGATTTATTTCACGTTTTAGTGTGTAATTACCTAGAGGAAGCATATTATTTTTAATGGTAGCGTTAATTTTTTTTTCGATTCGATCGTAAAAGCTAGGTAACCAGCTTTTGGAAAATAAAGGGTTCTGCCATGGATTCAATAGATATATCTTCCGATTGAACCATCACGTTCTACGAAACAGTTACTTATTCGATGATGGGAATATTTTTAGGAATTGCATAATCACCCATTATGAAACCATCCATTACGACGATTCGAGAAAAAGGGTCTTTTTGATATCCTCGCAAAGCTTTTAGTAATTTTTTTCCATCTCTTGACTATAATGTCATTTTAAAAAGTTGGATGCATTAAACATCTTTCGTCTTTTAAACTGAGAGCATCTCATTAGGAGTGGCCCTGTCTTAATGTCCCCAATTTGCCTCGCAAGCAGAAGGAAAATATTTTTCGGTGAAAAATTCAATAAATGTGAGAAAGGGAATCGTTCCCGAGGCAGTCAAACGTGTAAGATTTCGACCGGGAATTCAGCACCTTGACGTGTCTCTCTTTTATGCAGGGAGTCATTATCTAAAATTCCATTCGCCGTCATTCTCTGAACTTCGCTTGGAATGCGTGCTTCTGACGGACCCTCGTCTCAACATTACGCAAAATCATCCGATTTCCGGAACAAACAAAAGTAATGTGCATGCCTTCAAATCTTAGTTCACTGCTGAGTATTGGGAGCTGAAAAGTAGTTGGCATTTCTTGAACTCTCCCAAAACTTAGTTTACAAGTAAAAATATTTATTGACGTCCCTAGGAATTTTTGGTAATATGCTCGCCATTCAGATGTTCCCAAAGAAAGCGTAAATCAATCAGAGCCGATATGAAGCCGTGTAATAGAATAATACCGAAGACTTCATAAAAGAATTTAAACCTACGTAAGATTATCTATAAAAGCGTATAAGAGGACTGGATCAATTGATGAACAAATATTAACGTTTTTAACAATTTTTCAAGCAAATCTTTAAGGTTATTTTTAAACTGGTATTCTTGACTCTTTTATACATTGTGATACCTAGTTTTCATTAAAAAATATAATCATGATTTGAAAAAGAAATTTTATAATTCAGTTTTCCCTCTCCTAGTACCCAGGAATAAGGAGAAATTTTGCACGCTATATGTCACAATATATTTTACATTCCAATACAAAATACTTTATATTTCTTATAATTTATAACGCTATATCTATTAAATACTGCTTTAAAAATGAATTTTCATGGCGTGTTTTGTAGTGTATCGCTAATATCAAGGTTTAATTACTTCATTTTCTAGTGTTTGGAATATAATGTAAAAAACTACGCAATGAATCGGGCAGACAACAATCCCAACCTTAAAATATACGCTTTATAACCTGACACAAACACACATACACACATATACACGGTGTCCCAAAAGGTCGTTTACAAACTTAACATACTGGTCTGTGATATCATGATGAACAAGATTTACATAGGAACTTGTGTCCGAAAATGCAAACTGTGACCGCTAGAGGGCAATAATTGCATGAAAATCGCTGGATCGGTAGAGACGGACTGCCCCGATCCTCCGACCTGACTCCCCTGGATTTCTACCTGTGGGGACACATGAAGTCCACGGTGTACGAGACACCCGTAACATCGGACATGGATCTTATTTCCAGGATCGCGGAAGCGGCTGCACGTGTCCGTGACACGCCTGGGCAAATTGACCGGGTTCGTGAATCCATGCGTCGACGTTGTGAAACGGGCATTGTGGCGAAGGGAAGCAATTTTGAGCTTTTGCTGTGATGTAGACCTCATCTGTAGTAAAAATCATATTAACAACGCTGTCGATATCAATTTTTTTTCATGCTCCACACTCGTGATCACAGACTCTAGCGGTCGCAGTTTGCATTTTCAGACACAAGTTCCTATGTAAATCTCGTTCATCGTGATATGACAGACCAGCATGTTAAGTTTGTAAACGACCTTTTTGGACACCCTGTATATAAAGAGAAAGAGAAAAATAGATATAATGACGTGAATGCTAAATTATTGACTCCAAACACAACTAGTTTCTTACTACAAAAAATTATTTACTATTAACAGTTCTATTTACATACTGTGTACATTTAAAAAAAAAAAAAAGATCAGCATATCAAAGATCAGCGTTTTCTCCACATGACAGTTGAGGAAGGAGGGTTCACAACGCAGAACGTCTTCGTTTAATAATGCAAAGCACAAAACTAGATTGCAAAGTCCGGAACAATTGACTCCTGTTCGTTTTCACATATCGCCGTCCGCTCAGGAACCTTTCATCTAGTCTCTCCGAGCAAAAAATTCGGACACATCTTCGAGAAGAAATAAAACCTCTCTCCTAAAAAATCTCAAAAGCCACCTGTGAACCCACTTCCGACTCCTTTTTAACCTTCATTCCAGATACTATCCAGAAAACTCCCACTCAAAGGGTATTCACCGAACCCGGCCAAAAGAATGGTAGCTGACAAAATCTTCTTTCCCTCACTAGTTAGGTAATGGAAAAAGAATGTCTGATCCTTGACAGGGTCATTCCTCCGTTGTCGGTATCTAGCGGTCTTAAGACAAAGCTTCAAAATTTCTTTGAAGAACCCGGCCATAGAAATTTCCAGACGCCAAGTCTGGAAACTGCGCTGTCACGAATTTGGTTTTTGTCATTTCATTTGTAACTGTCCGTCCACTATAAGCTCACAATTCACATTGACATGGGGATTCGTTTGACATATTCACGATCACTTTTCAACGATAGTGCTGATTGTCAATACACTATATATGTGTGTGTGAGAGAGAGAATGTGCATGCATCTTATAAATAAAAGTCATTGTATGTATGTATGTATGTGTGTATGTATGTATGTATGTTCCACATCTCCTCCTAAACTATTGGCCCGATTCTAAAATAAATTGGTACAAATATTCTTTATATCACTGCAAAAAGCACTGTCAACTTTAAAACGTTCGAAATCCATTCCTTCCTCCCTTTTCGAGCGTTTTATGTCATTATTTCAAGCTTTATTTTCCCCGGTTAAGAGCAGGCGATTAAATTTATCAATTTATCACGCGATAAATAGGTTGAAATAACATTTCGCTAGCATTATGACGTCATTCCTTTAAACATCTCATTTAATAAATTTTAATTTTAAACTATTTTATTATCGTCTGCATGATTTTTACCCGTTTTATTTCTGAATTTAGATATTTTATAATCAATTTTCTTTTATATTTGGCATAAATAATAGATTAGGTACATATGTGCCAAATATAAATTTAATCACCGATTATTTTTTGTTACAATGATAGTTTTATTACCAGTATTAACAATTTCTTTTCTTAGCGTCTAAATTCCAGTGAGTGTATTTCACAGGTCTATAAATATCTAGCGTTTAATATTTATATATCTATGTAAATTAAGAAGTTTGTTCGTTTTTGTGTTCGTTTTTTGTACATAACTATACGGTCTGCCATTTATTCTCCAAATTTTGTACAGTTTAATATTTATCACAAAATAAAAACCTCCATCCTATCACGTATTATGACAATATTGGTAATTCATGTAAAAAAGCAATCAGTAAAGCTATTAATTTCATATTTTACTGTGTCCAACAATTTTCGAGATAATTTGGCAATTTTCGATAAATTACAGGTAGATAATATCACGGACAAACAGGCATATTTCTTATTTATGCATAACAAGAAAGTATCTGTTTAATTTGTTAATATTTTAAAACAAATGGTCAGCTATAGCCTAAATAAGTTTCGGAGAGTATTCCTTGACACTAAGAAATGAAAAAAAATGTACACATACGTGTCCGTATTTAAAAATTTAGGTTACCTCAGAATTTCACATTGGCGTAAAATGAAAAGAGTTGTTCTCGCCAGTTCGTGTTTCTAGCCAAATCAAAGAAATTTTTATAACAAATTCGTGATATGGAAACGATCATTTGTTGTAGCGAAATGTCGTTGTACTGCATATTTTATCATATTACAAACGGTATATTTGGAAGTCAATTTTTAAACTTATAAAATATTTTATTTTTGTACAAAATTAGTAAAAACACAAGGGCAACAATAAATGTGGCAATGAACAGAAGAGTTATATGGTATAGAAGCACGGGGTAATAACTGTGCCGCGCAGGAGGAGAGAAGACGGAGGAGGAAAAAAAGAACCTATGCAAAAACATATGTAAAATCAACTACATAGATTAGCTTTAATGGCCTTAAGAAAGTTCTATATTCTGATTGCACGTTTTAAAATTTATATTCCTAGCTAAAGTTAACAGATTTGTATGCAAAATTCCTGATTGGGAAATGACTTTTTTTCGACAAAATTTTTTCTTGCTAAATGAAATTACACTAGAGTGCTGATTATCCGGATCTATCTGGAGGAAACGTATCGTGTTAGCAAAAAATCCTGATGACTGAATTACTTTAAAAATGATTATGGAAATGATTTTAGGTAATTTAAATTCATACTTTCCCCAGGGATAGAACTGTCTGTTATAATAGTTATATTTATCATATTACAAACGGCATGATTTGAAGTAAGAATGTAAAATTTTCAAACTTTTCTGCTTTCTATACATGTAGTAGAAAAGCAAGGACACCAACAGATGATGGGATATATAGGATAGTTATATGGTATATAATCCCGGGGTACGAGAGAATGGTGTGGAAAATAAATCCTTGCAAAAATTATGTAAAATAAAATTACATATCCATTTCTATATCTCAATAACTTCAATGATATTTTAGAAAGTTCCCTATTCTGATTTCTTTATGTTTGTATTTGTGTTGTTCTAACGTAGAATATTATTAAAGTTAGAGTTATATGTAAAAATAGATTTATCAGATTTTAGTGAACATAACATAACTGAAACACGAATAATTTATACAGTTCGAGGTTTAGGTGGGTTATGCTCGCCAAACAAAATACAGGGTCTTTGATTGATCCGTTGAATTGGACCATTTGGTTAATCAATGTTCTGCTGTATTAGAGATCTTAATGTTGTCAATCTATCGTCAAATAAAATTACATAAGTGTTATTTTTATATTAAACGGCTTGAAAAATATATATGCTAGATATGTCTTAATTTTAAAAGCAAAATTTATGAGAAGAATAAGTTGGTGTACACTTTTAGTTATGTTTAAAAATAAGGTAAAAATTAATTTGGAAAAAATAACAATCACGATTAAACCTTTATAGATTAGTTAATAAAACTGAGACAGATTGACTACTGGTATAGAGGTTTAGTGAACATGACAAGTGTTTCTTAACGGAAATACATTTTCGTACTTTTAATCGAGAAAATCTTTTATATCTTATCTAAAGGTGTAATGCAAATGAATGTACCACCAGAATTGACTATGACTATGTTATACATATGATAGAAATGACTATGTTTAATTATTCGCCAATGATTTGAAATACGCAGTGTAGAATTTACAAATTAATAATCGAATAAAATGGATTTGTTGAAAAGTAATATATAAAGCCCCGTAGCGAAGCACGGGCACATCAGCTAGTGCTTTTATAAATCTGGTTAATATCATAAAGATGGGTGTAAAGTGAATATATTTTTGCTATAAGGTTTTCTCATGTGTGGGATATATTTTTATTTATCAGAAGTGATAATTAAGCATTAATTCTATTACGTTTCAGAAGCAATAAGCAAATACTACAAGATTTACTGTACTTAAATATTTATATTTTTATTTATCAGAAGTAATAATTAAGCATTAATTCTATTGCATTTCAGTAGCAATGAGCAAATACTACAAGATTTACTGTGCTTAAATGAAAGTTCAAGGAACGAAATTCACATTTTTAATTTATTTAACCTCACAAGCGTCTCAAAGCAATAAAAACTTAATGTATCAATAAATTCAGTACATCGGTCAGTAAAAATATGTAAAATCAGTCAGGACTATTATATCTTACTGTATAATAAATAAAAAAAAATTGGGAGTAGCATCCATTCGTCTTTCTCGTATACTCAAAAGGATAGAAAAGTAATTACTTCCGTTATTCCTGTTTTTTATCTAACTTTTACAAAGCATATGAACACTATCACATTAATAATATCTGTTTTTAACTACGCCTATTATTTTCTTAAATAACAACATCAGAAACTAGACAGTTACCAGAACTAGCAGTGGAACTGCTATCTTAACACTAAACATACCAAAACTTAATACATACTTATTTCTACCATAGCTGGTCAAATGACCAGACTTTATTTTTTCTGATTATAAATGTATGAAATATGAAAATTGGAAGGAAATAGACAAATAAATTTTGTGATAATTAAACAAAATTGTATATTATCAATTTTTATGTATTGCAAACACAAAGAATAAGAATTTTTAATTCATTTCCCATCGCATTTTTTACATAAACCTTATGGGTCATTTGACCCGTTATATGGTATGTTTAGTGTTAATTTGCCAGAAGTAACCGAAAACTTGATAGAAATTAAAATTCTGCTATAATGTACATACTCAAAATTTGGCTTTTATAAATCAAGAAGTACTCTAGTTTTTGCCTGCACACACACAGACATAATGACAAAAATGTTATTTTCCGCCTCGGGAGGTCTAAATCTTGAAGATCAATTAAAATCTCGAGACTGAATTTTTGAATGATTACAATACTTTACCTATATTACATACGAAAAAAAAAGCATGGAAAAAATTACGTTATGTATGGAGTACTACTTTCAACTCTTTGCCACAGGTGGACTAGGCGGGGCCTAATACTTAAAATTGATCCAAAACATTTATAGACAACCGTATCAGTAAGATTTGAAACCATGGACTTCAATTTCGAAAGGTAACACTTACCTTTTGGATCATCTATCGGGAGAATATATTAGAAAGAAAAATATCAGCTTACCAATTTTATTAAATATGAGTTTAAATAAAATGGATATGGAAGTAACATAGTAGTTCAAATTATAAATGTTTGAGGAAAATTCTTCAAAAATTGAAAATAAATTGCCGTAATCAAAATGTCAAACATAAACTACTGATATTGTAAATTTGAGAAGATTTACTTTTCCTGTCGTATATTGAAATGACTCTAAAAGTAACTATTTTTCGTAATATTTGATATACATTCCGTGAAAAGCGAAAATTTTTAAGATTAAATTTTATACTATCATTTTTCTAAAAATGAATTTTCATAGAAAAAAATGGATATTGAGCAAAACATTTCAAAATTTTAATAGGAGACCTTGTACTTTTCGTAATACTTTCTCTGAAAATTCCATTAATTTTCATTGCGTACCATTTGTGAAATCGAAATTTTTCAAAGTAAAAATACGAAATTGAACAAAAATGCCAATATTTTTGACTCCCAGGTAATCTTGTATTGATTTCATGCAATATTTCTGATTTTCATAAAATTCTATCTGTAGATTCTTATATTTGATTTTCATTTAGTTTGTGGTTTATCTTTCAAAAATCATGCCTGTTAAAGAAAATTTTTGTTCTTTCTTTAACCACTTAGTATTTTAATTCGTAACTCATAGGAGAAACGCTTTTTGTGAGCAGATTCAGCAATATGTATCGGAGGCATCTCACTTTTAATGATCATTGATTTCAAAGCTTCCAGATTATCTACTCTAATTGTAACTTTTTGAATCATTGATGGTATCACTAATCTGTAAGGCATATATACTTAATTTTGTGCCAATAGACGATATTTAAACATATTTTGTACATAAATACAATTTTCTTTAAATATCGAGCATAAAAAAGACAATTTGGAAAATTTTATTTTTAATTTCTTGCGGTAATAATTTTCTTATAACTTTTATCTAATCCCTTTAAACGTTTAGGACACCATATCTCACCTTGACAAGTCAATTGTGAGTTAACCTATTAATACCCAGCGTTTTTTTTCATCTTTTGTAAAAATTTTTTGCAATTTTTTTAGTAGAAGTAGATAGCAATTTCATAAACAGTAGCCAAAATTTAAGTCTTTGGTATTATTTAAAATTTTATCATTGGATCGACATTTTTAATATTCGAGCAGAGAGTAATTTACTTTTTCGGCGATAAGTTCTTGGACAGATCAATTAATAGCTCTATTATTTTACAAATTCCCTTATTGTACTGAGTTTAATATGACAGCAAATTAATCTCTTATCCCCAATTTCTTTTTTTTTAAATGTTCCCTGCTATATTTATATTTTCATCTCGTCCTTATGATGATGATCTGTATTATTCTCATTGCTTAAATTTCCCATTCTTTACTGTACTGTGCTTACATATGACAGCAAATTATTCACTTATAATTCTTTTTTTTTTTAATGATCCCTGTTATATTTATAATTTTATCTCATCGCTAAAGATGACTAGCTGTATTATTTTCATTTGCTTAAATTTCCCATTCATTTACTGTACTGTGTTTACATATGACAGCAAATTAATCTCTTATCCCAATTTTTCTTTTTTTTTAAATGATCCCTGTTATATTTATAATTTCATCTGTCACTAATGATGACGAGCTGTATTATTTTCATTTGCTTAAAATTTTATTCCATTTACTGTACTGTGTTTACATATGACAGCAATTAATCTCTTATCCCCAATTTTTCTTTTTTTTTAATGTTCCCTGATATTTTATAATTTCATCTCGTCACTAATGATGACGAGCTGTATTATTTTCATTTGCTTAAATTTCCCATTCCTTTATTGTACTGAGTTTACATATGACAGCAAATTAATCTCTTAGCCCCAATTTTTCTTTTTTTTTAAATGATCCCTGTTATATTTATAATTTCATCTCGTCACTAATGATAACGAGCTGTATTATATTCGGTTGCTTAAATTTCCCATTCCATTTACTATACTGTGTTTACATATGACAGCATATTAATCTCTTATCCCCAATTCTTCTTTTTTTTAATGTTCTGTGCTATATTTATATTTTCATCTCGTCACTAATGATGACGAGCTGTATTATTTTCAGTTGCTTAAATTTCCCATTCCATTTACTATACTGTTTTTACATATGACAGCAAATTAATCTCTTATCCCCAATATTTCTTTTTTTTAATGATCCCTGTTACATTTATAATTTCATCTCATCACTAAAGATGACGAGCTGTATTATTCTCAGTTGCTTAAATTTCCCATTCCATTTACTGTACTGTGTTTACATATGACAGCAAATTAATCTCTTATCCCCAATTTTTCTTTTTTTTAATGATCCCTGTTACATTTATAATTTCATCTCATCACTAAAGATGACGAGCTGTATTATTTTCAGTTGCTTAAATTTCCCATTCCATTTACTGTACTGTGTTTACATATGATAGCAAATTAATCTCTTATCCCCAATTTTTCTTTTTTTTTAATGATCCCTGTTATATTTATAATTTCATCTCATCACTAAAGATGACGAGCTGTATTATTCTCAGTTGCTTAAATTTCCCATTCCATTTACTGTACTGTGTTTACATATGACAGCAAATTAATCTCTTATCTCCAATTTTTCTTTTTTTTAAATGATCCCTGCTATGTTTATAATTTCATCTCATCACTAAAGATGACGAGCTGTATTATTTTCAGTTGCTTAAATTTCCCATTCCATTTACTGTACTGTGTTTACATATGATAGCAAATTAATCTCTTATCCCCAATTTTTCTTTTTTTTAATGATCCCTGTTATATTTATAATTTCATCTCATCACTAAAGATGACGAGCTGTATTATTTTCATTTGCTTAAATTTCCCATTCCATTTACTGTACTGTGTTTACATATGACAGCAAATTAATCTCTTATCCCCAATTTTTCTTTTTTTTTTTAATGATCTCTGTTATATTTATAATTTCATCTCATCGCTAATGATGACTAGCTGTATTATTCTCAGTTGCTTAAATTTCCCATTCCATTTACTTATAGGAGTTCATAATAACTTAAATTTAAGAAATTCATCAATATATATTTGGCAGAAATTATATGTGTAGTAATAGACAAAAATTTCCCATAAAAGCTCTTTTTTTTTTACAACCCTTGTTGAGTAGTAAAATTATACAATGTATCTCTAGGACCACATCTTGCGTCATTCTGCTTGGAAAGCTCTTTGGACGCAATACGAGCCGGATTTCACAGAGAGGACGTCAGCACCACCTGTGGAATCCCCCCTTCCCATGCCGCATTCACCCATGCTCCGAGGTGATCGATAGCTGCCAAACGCAAGTAGGTATTCACAGGTATTCGACCATTTCCCTCAGTGCGGGCCCAAATCCGATTACGGACACCACAACAGGGTCCGCCTCCTCTACCGCCGGTGCTTCCCAGAGGCGCTCTCGCCATTCAACAGGAGGATTATAAATTCATAAACACATACACACAACTGACCGCCCGTTCGTGCTCTTTTAATTTCTAGGCGTTAATTGTATTCGAGAGAAGGGAAGAGTTGTGTATTTAAGACGCTGTGAACAGACAGGGACTGCAAGTATTCGCTCGCTGGACCTTTCATTTCGTGAAGGCTGTGGGGGAAAGCACGACTGCATGCTTCTGATAAAGCTATTGCACGCCTTAAGGCGGAGAAGGACTTTAAGCTGCACGAAAGTTGACTGAAATTTTGATATATCGATCGCATAAAGTTGAGAAATGTAGACAATAATGAGACATAAAACGGGTTTTATAATATCTATCATCCTATACTACATACAATTATTGCAACATGTAATGCAATCATTAGTAATGATAATTTTATGCTTATTTTCATATTTTTTTAATATTAGTAAAATTTGAAACTGCTAGTTTCCTTTACAATCCTAATATTTAAATGCCTTTAAAACTCTCCGATCATTTACCTAAAAATGCATTAAATAAAAGTTAGTTAAAGTTAATACATTCGAAACGCAAAATATGTCTGTCCAGTATTTAGAACTATTATAGACATTTTGTAAGGAAAATTGGATATTTTAACTGTTATTTTTTTACTTTATAGTAACAAAATAATTTTATTCTAACGCTTAAAAGGGGTTAAATGAATAAAAAAATGGCTCTATTATTTATAAAAGGAAACATATTAATGGAACTACTTTCGAAGCAGTTAGAATAATTAATCACCTTTAAAAAAATTAATATTCTACCTCAAAAATTGAATCCTATTTACATAAATACACTTTTACACACATTAAATTTTCAATATATTTATTAAAAACACAAATATCAGTTTTAAAATGTGTCTTAAATTATGGCGTGGAAGCAGAGGGAGTCATTCTTTTCCAATATTCATGAATACACAAATAAGTATGTAGAAGTAAATTTATATTGAATGTTTTTTTTTTAATTAAAAGCCTGTGATGAGTTCTGTAAAAGATATTACGAAATATTTTGTCACTGTATTTTGGTTTTCTCCTTTGAAAGATTTATCACGCAATCCAAACCCTACAAAATAGCATTGCGTACTAACTAGATTTGTAATGGAGTTAACCAGTTTGTAAACCAGGTGATTTACTGATGGTATATTACTATATATAACTTCAAAATGCTTACCTGTAAATAAAAAAATAAAGTGTATTTACCAAATAGAAAATCTGCAATCGAAGTTTATTTTAAAATTACAATATACACAGTAGTGTTTATTCAAATATTTTGTAGGGCCAAATATTTCTGATAGCGACAACAATTTACTGATGAAATTTATACCATGCAGATATCCTGGTTAAAGCGATTGCTCCTATATCTATTTATATTAGAAAAAAAAAGTCTCTGTGTGTGAGTTATTTTTAATCAACACCGTTTAATGGCCTTCAAATTTTTGACGGACATTCTTTGATACTACCAGAAGGTCACTATTAATATCAAATCCCATCCTATCAAGTCATATGACAGTATAACATATATTCCCGTTGCCGGTTGGCGCCAGATGGTAGTACTTTAAAAGTTACTGTTGTATTTTACCAGGGAAAAATAGCTCAGCTAATTCGTAACTTTGCAAGAAGTAACTTATCTTAATACTAGCTGCAAGTACCCTGCTTTGCCCGGGTTTAAAATAAGGTTTTCCGTAGAAGAGTACAAAACTGTTCATTTGCATGCAATAAAAGAGTACATTTATCTTAAAGCAATGTGATAGACAACATTTTTGGCAGTTCCATTTGGAGTGTGTACAAAACGATTTTCCTCTTTGCCCACTCTGGAGCAGGTCACATACAACTGCCCATGAGAAAAGCATAGTATCTGCAAGTCTATACCAGCAATCCCAAGAGACTGGCCTTGTGACTTGTTGATTGTATTGTCATGGCAAAGCAGAGTTTCAAAGGGAATTTCCTCTTTTTCTTTTTTTTTTTTTTGGTTTATTATCACACAGATCAGAACAGGCACATGGAACATAAGAGAACGGACAAACAGACAGACGACAAATGCATCTTATAAGCATAGAGACATCACCACAAAAACATTCAAAATCACTCTCATTGACCAACATGATTTCCTTTTTTTCTTTTTTGGTTCATTATCACACGGCTCAGAACAGGCACATGGAGCACTACTTTTGGCTGGATGACGCCAGACTGAGGTTGGGAAGGAACGAAACATGTTTAAGAATCTTCCCCATGCAATTTTGTGTATGACCAACTTGCATGATTTCCTTTTTTTCTTTTTTGGTTCATTATCACACGGCTCAGAACAGGCACATGGAGCACTACTTTTGGCTGGATGACGCCAGACTGAGGTTGGGAAGGAACGAAACATGTTTAAGAATCTTCCCCATGCAATTTTGTGTATGACCAACTTGCATGATTTCCTTTTTTTCTTTTTTTGGTTCATTATCACACGGCTCAGAACAGGCACATGGAGCACTACTTTTGGCTGGAGGAGGCCAGAGTGAGGTTGGGATGGAACGAAACCTATTTAAGAACCTTCCCCATGTAATTTTGTGTACGTGTACCAAATTTCACGTTATTTGGTTGTCTGGATCTTGAGTTATAAGGGAACAGACAAACAGACAACAAATGCGTCTTATATATAGAGAGAGAGATAAAATTGTTTGATTTTCAAAAGATTTTTACATTAAAGTATAATTAAAATGAAGTAAAAACCCTATTAAAAAGCATAACATAATGAAAATTGCCTGAAACCGTTTATCCGTTGAACCGCTTTCCGTTCATCAGTCGGTTGACTGATAAAAGGAAAGTTTAGTGGTCATGCTAAATTCTTTGTAAATCATCGCCTATTTTTAACCTTTGTTCTGGAAAATATTTCATGAATCTTATTGGCTTAACAGTAGCACAAGTTGTAACTTTAGTCTTGAGTTAGGAAAAATAGCATAGATGATTGTGGTTATAATATATACAAACAATAGGTACATTTCAGTTAGACGAATTCAAGAATAAATCCCAAAATATTGACAAATATTACAGTTTTATGCGTAATAATTTAAAATGCTTCAAAAGTGTTTTGATAAGGTCGGGAGACGTCATGAATATGCAAACCCAGTTCAAAGGCTGGACTCAAATTAGGTAGTATTTTATAAATGGATCAAAATTATTAATAAATATTTTGTAGATATCTAAATGTTTGCATTTTAAATAAATTACTACTCAGTATTTCATACATAAACATGCCCACAAATTTTATGCATTTAATAACTATTCATTACTTTTTGATTCAAATTTTCCTTTACTAAATTATCCATAAACGAGAAATGTCACTAAAAAGTTTTCGAACTGTAAAATTCACTTAACACATTGTGGTATTTAATTATTTAAGCAATTTTAAATTAATTTATTTTCTACAAAACAAACTTTTAAATTTACATATTCTTCATATCACATGACCCAATAGTTTTATTGTGCATAATATTACAATATTAAAGTTTTTGGGGAAATACACAAGCGAAAATCTTACACCAAAACCACTACTGATCCAATGTACCTTTGACATTTCCGATTCCTAAAGTATATAAGTGACTTTCTCTTTCAAGAAAAATCTCTTCTTATCAATTAGTTTAAAACGTTACAAACAGTCTAAGGATGTCAATATTATCCCACTGGAAAAGGATCAGAACCGCCCAACAGTTTAAGAAGAGAAATAAACGAACTGGATATTAGCTGTATGTTTTCTTTATTTCACAAGCTTGAGAGAGGCTCTTGTTTATCTGTCTATCTACGTATTTTGCAACACCTGTTTTTTTTAAGAGGAAGTGGAAGAAAAGATTTAATATGAAATAGCTATAGAAGAAGTCATTTTTTATGTATTGAATATTATTTCTAATAACCAAAATTTAGCAATTATTCAACTCCCATTAAGTTCTTCTGTATCAGGTCTGTTCAACTAAAGAAAGAACTTTGAGGTTCAATTTGGAAATACATTTTTTTGTTCTTAAATTATTTTCCTTAATTCTCCCTTCGTGGTGGAAAAAGAGCCTTAACCCTCTAAGCGGTTCGCACGTACAATTCTGCCAAACCGATGATGTCTTCAAAACGTACAATTTTCGACATCCAAATACACTCCGAAAATGGATGTAATGTACATTTATGCCAGTGCTTTCCCCATGAAGTTTTGCGGTAAGAGGGTCTGGTCGGTTGTTTAGGAACTGCACCCCTCTTTGACTGACATTTATTGAGGGATGCACCCCTACTCCCTGAGGCAGAAAGAAGCTGATAGCTTTTCATGGCTTTGTAAATCTCTATTTCGAAATATTTCGTTTGTTATAATAGATGTAACTTTAATTGCACCCCTTAAATATCTTGAATGACTTTCGTAAAAAAAATATAAATAAGTCTCTCAAAGATTATTTTTATTTGTACTTTTAGAAGCCATTATTTCTTATGGGATGATATTCGATACTTGACGAGATTTATGTGTATTAAAAATTAACAATCTATAATGTCTATTTATATATCTATTTATAACTGGAAGTAAAGGGGCAATAACGAGGGTGGGTTATCCCGTATTCCGTTCTAGTCGACAAAGGGTGAAGGAAAAATCATAGAACGCTTTAGACACTGGCACAGTAAACCTTCAGCGTATTTTTGGAGACTTTTATTCCTCGATGTGTTCCACTCGGAGGGTTAGTTCAAAGCACATTAATTTCCATTTTCCATAAACAATATCACTATCTTGCATTTTCTTTAGATATTCATTCAGTGATTCCACAAAAGACTAAGGACTCATCATCTAGATTCTGGAAATTCATGGTCATTCAGTGCTTGTTTATTCCGGATGGCTCATCTAATATAATTCGAGATATTCGCGTAGCTCCGGTTTTTGTTGGCATAGTTCAACGATATTTCACTACCTGTTTTTGAGCTGTTTAAAAGCGTTGAAATATCGTTTTAATTTTTAGATATGATAGAATAAATTTGATTTTTAAAGGACTCTATGTTATAATTGTCTTTTTAACTTTCGTGAATAATTTTTGTTCTGTAAAATGTATAAACTTTGCGAAGTCTAACACACGAAAATCGAATAAGGACTGGTCTTTTCTCCAAAATTTCTTGTCTAAAATTTTTGGGGCAGGATATTGACTTACGTATATGTATATATATACACATACACACACTTATATATAAATGTAATATAATATATATGTGTGTGTGTGTGTAACGTGGCGAAATTAATCAGCCGGTTTTAACTTAGCACCCCTATTATTTTTAATTGACCGGGTTTACTGGACAATAAGTGAGCCTAAGTAAAAAGCAGTCGTGGCTCCATTACAAGTACTAGTCCATTACAACAAAGTCCGTGGTGTATCTTTACTTTATTTAAAACTATGAAAACGACATGTTCCTCCGACAAGAGTAGACTAATAAAATTTTCATGAAAACATTTTTTTATTACGAAATCCACCCCACAGCGAGATATGAGGCAAATTATTTCCTAAGAGAGATCAGCTTAGTTAGCATTATTGGCAGTCAGAAAGGAACTTAGATCATTGGAAAAGTGAACCATTCTTCTTGGTACAGCTGGAAAATGAGGCGAAGGGACAAAAAGTTAGCATTTATTTTAGAGTTAGTTTTGAGAGACCGGTACGAAGAATTTTGTGTTATCTAACACTCCTTCAAATAAAGTATTACGTGGCTGGAAAAATAGATGTGAAAGACTGAGAAGAGGAAAACGAGAAAATTAGAGAGATATTTTAAGTGTAATAATTTTGATATTTTACATATATATCTGTATATATATATATATATATATATATATATATATATATATATATAAAGATAGATAAATTAACTAATAATGAGATATGGTAACAAATATAATAATATTAAATAATTTTTTTAACTGAATAAATATATATCAGAGCAAACAAATGATCTTTTAAAATTCGGAACGCCTGCAAAATTTTTATATATACAAAATACAATTTTATAGGTAAAATTTTAAAATAATGAATTATTGTAGTTATTATTACAATCCCTAAATTAACAATCGAACTGTTAAAATTTTATAACTGTACAGAAATAATTATATAGTCATAATACAAAACAACTGATGATTAATACTAAGTTTACTATAATCAGAGTGACATTTGTTACTATTACAAATTTCATGAATTACATTATATTCTCATGGGTCGCAAAATTTCTGGATACGATTTTGAAACCCCTGTTTTACAGTACTAAACAAAAAGATAGCTTTAATAGTGTAATGTTTGGTAGCACATTTTATCAGTTTACTCATTGTTAATGCCTCAAGCGATATAAATTTTGTCATTTAATTATTCTCCAACAGCGAAATGTTCAGATTTTCATTAGAACAAAACGAAAACACCTGATCAAATGAATAATGATTTCATAGGACGAAATCAAGTATTAAAACCACGTAATTATGTTAAAATAAATATTTCACTTCCTCTCATTAATATTTCACTATCGTAATCACACCTAGTGACGCAATTTACGATTATCAACACTTTCAGCGCTTGTTTTAGAACTGTTCTGATATTTTCTGATAAGCAATGTATTATATTTAAGATAATTTTTACATAATAATTTTGGAAAGAAATATTTTTATCGATTACTTTCTTTTTGATAATAGATAATAAATCGATGCACCTAATAATGAGGAATTTTCACGTTTTCTAATTTTAATTTTAAACGATAAAAGACAAAAAAGTAAGCAGGACAGTAACTATTTTTCTTTCATTTGGGAGCCTAATTAGTGATTTCTAAAGGGTTTTATAGCGGACTCTTTAACGTCTCTCAAAAACGATACTTTTCCTCCGCCGAGTTTGCGACCTCATCGTTCACGTTGACACCGAGCGCCTATGGTGTTTACATGTTAAGAGGCGACTTTTAAATTTGTTTCTGTGTAAAGTATAGCATATAATAGAAATTTTTTTATTATGTCTGGCATTAAAAAATCATAGTATAAATATTGTATTGTGCCACTCTGTAAAAATACAGGAACTAAAAAGAAGATATTTTTCAGCGTTTCCAAAGGTCCACATACACATACAATCTGGACAAATGCGATGAAAAGGGATGAGAAATTAAACCCCAAATTATCATATAAATCATCTCTATGGGTTTGGGAAGACCATTTATCTATAAGTAAATGCTTGCTTTTGTTTAAATATTACTAGTTTAGAAAAATTAAAGTATATAAAAATACTTATATACCTTTAAAAGGACTGTTGTTTAAGTAGTGCTATTTAACTTTTAAAACTGCTAATTTTCGAGTATTATCACAGAGTTCAACTACAATAAATGTTTGATAAAGCATATAAATATCGTAAAACATATAAAAGTCTAAAGCATATAATTGTCTAATAAATAAATCGGGTGAGGGGAAGGTTATCTATTTTCAAGGTATTATAAATATTTTCTTCAGTGATGCATATTTTCTTAAGTGTATCAATTTACAGTGATATTTTTCGATTAAATTGGTGACTAATTTGAAAAAGTATATAATATTTTAAAAACACTTATAATGATATTACTTTAAAAATTTAATTTCAAAAACTTTATGCTTTTTTTAAATTTAACAATAATGTTAAAGGCAATAAAATTGCACTGCTATTTAAAAAAGCATAAATAATTAAGTAAAGCCTTTTAAAGATTTTAAATTTCTTTTCATCAAATTTAAAATACTTAAGAATTGATTTGGTTTTGGAGCGCTACGGTCTACTTTTTGCAACACCAAGGCTAAAGGTCCCGGTTTCACAATAAATACCTCCTCTAATTTTTATTTTAATATATTACATCTATCTCTATTTATTAAGAGATGCCACTACAAATGTGTGTATATGATATATGTATATTTATTTGACTTGTCTGTCTACAAACAGAAGAGCTGTGATTAGCATGAATAAAATATTAATACATGTTAAGTAAAATTGGATAAATATATAAATGATTTTACATATCTTTGGGTTTTAATTCCCCGTATTTCTGCTCCCATAAAATCCGGGTTTTTTTTCTCAAGAACGAAAACACTGACATGCTGTCAATTTTCGGGAGGTTGTCTGACTGTCCTTTGGTAAATCCAGGTAGAAGAGACATTTATGACAAATTGAGATAACTAAGCTATCTAGATCGATAAAATAAACCTTCAGGTTTAAATAAAAATAAATTTTGATAGCTAGAAAAGTTAAGGAACTTGCAAAAAAAAAAAAAAAAAAAAATCGGGAAATAGTGCGCATTTACAAACAATACGAAAATATTAGACAATGTGAAAGATAACGACACAACCAATCACGGAGCGTTTTGATGTCACGCGATTTTCGCTCAGCTTCAAAATTAATTTTCTAAATGATAGACCCAGTTTTTTACATTTTGAGAACATTTTTGGAATCTACGTGTCTGGAATTATCAGAAAAATACTAAGTTGTTCGAATCCCTCACATGTGCAAATTCCTCATTGAACCCCTTTAGGTATTTTAACGCTATTTTCATAAAAGCATTAAACTAATAATACTAATGATTAAGCTCTATGATGAAATCAAAAGCATCTTTTGTTTAGAAATTATATTTCTTCTGTTTGTTAAATGTTGAGCCTCAGTCATAATTTCTTCTTCATATAGTATTACAATTAAGTTATTTATTACTGTTACAAATAAAATATTAAATCTCTTTAGGCAAAAATCTTCGAGGTGTCAACACATCTGCATCTGAACTAATTATGTGCATTGCCTAAAAGGGGAATTTCCGAGTGAATTTATTTTAATCTGCCATAAATTTTTAATAAATAAATTTGTATAGAACACTAAATACATTATGTCCCTTTCCAAATTCAAATAGCCTGCTAGCCATTATATGTTCCCTTTAATGTTTAAATTTATAAATTTGATTCCATAGAAAAAAATTAGGTTTTTAAATATTTATACTATTTTTAATTATTTACAACTTGCTATTCTAAATAATTTCACAGGTATCCATAATTTTTAAAATGAGTGATACTGCCTCAAATTAAACTTTTGAATTAAAAAAAAGTAAAAGATTCTTTGTCATTCTACGATTTTCAAATTCTTTAATAATATCTATATATCATTAAATCAGAAATACATTTCCCATCAATTTCCTAAACCTGTTTGGGCCGATTGGTTAGGGTGTTGGCCTGCGGTACCAGAGTTCGTGGGTTCGAATCCCACTGTGGCATGGATGTTCGTAGCCGTTCGGAATCGGCTTTAAGCTGTAGGTCCCGGTCTCATTAGCCCCCGTGTTCCATAAAAGTGGACCGTAGTACTCCAAACCAAACCTAAACCTATCTGGAAAGTATATTTCTATTTACATTTTTAGCTTATATACAACAGCATAATTGATATTTTGATAAACTTTTAAAAATTTCTTCTTTCACATGATTCAAAACAGATCATGAGCTTTTGTTTCATCTAGCATTGTAGGGGGTTATTGTAATTTCATAACGAAAATTTAATTTTTTTCTTTTTTTTTTTTTGTAAGTTTTGAAATTTATTTATTTTATAGCTAAAATGCATATTGTACATGTGGAAGGTAGAACCATATATTTTGTTTTTCTTTATTATCCCTCAAATTAAACTTTTCATTTTAAAAAAAGTAAATGATTCGTTTTCATTCCACGATTTTGAAATTCTTTAATAATGACTATATATCATTAAATAAGCAATAAACTTTCCACAACTTTCTAAACCTCTTTGGAAAGTATATTTCCAAATTTCTATTTATATATTTAGCTTATATACAAAAGCCTATGTGATATTTTGATAAACTTTTAAAAATTTCTTCTTTCACATGATTCAAAACAGATCATGAGCTTTTGTTTCATCTAACATTTAGGGGGTTATTACAATTTCAAAACGGAAATTTAATTTTTTCGTAAGTTTTGAAATTTATATAATTATATAATTAAATAAATTCTGAATTTCTAAGAAATTTCGTCTGTTATTTCGTCTACATAGTTTGCCATCTTAAGTCACAATAAGAATAGCTACAAACATTATTGGCAATCGTTAAATCGTTCACCATATTGAAAAGGAGGAAGACATCTTTCCCTTAGTGGTAAGTATTCCCATTATCAATACAATTATACACCATCTACAAGTGTTGTCGTTAAATGGGAGAAAGTATGGATGAAATAGGATCCTGAGATGAGTTGTAACGAACTAGTAAAGCTGAGGCAACTGGGTACCAAGAAGGTTCCGAACCCGTCATCCCTCGGTTGGATGAAATAGGATCCTGAAATGAGTTGTAACGAACTAGTAAAGCTGAGGCAACTGGGTACTAAAAATGTTCCCAACCCGTCCTCCAAGTAGTAAGGTTTATCGAGGTACCTAGGCCGAAGGCCGAATCCCCTGTAGCAAGATATTAAATCCCTTACTAGGTGTCCTTCTTTTATATGCAACAACAATATATAAAGGTGAATTACAGTAAAGATAATGGGCCCTAACAGTTAAGTGAGATAAAGTTTAAAAATTAAAAGAGATAAAAAATTAAGATTAAGATACAAATTGAAATTAGATAGAACTACTACTTAAGTAGAGAGAGTTTAAAACTAAAAAAGAATTTTTTTTTTACGTCCTCCCTTCTAGGTGTAGCTATCTTTATAGACTTTCTGTGTCCCTAGGCCATCTAGTGGCCACCAAAAAACCCGAAACAACGTCACCTATCGGTTGCATGGCAATCCACATAATCTGGGAATAATTTATATAGAAAGATAAGCTAGAAAGTTGAAGCAACTGGGTACCAAGAACGCTAAAAGGCATATTGTACATGTGGAAGGAAGGTAGAACTATATATTTTGCTTTCTTTATTATCCGTATAAATATATACAGGGTGCATAGTAAAATCTTCGGCCGACCTTTCTCCCCAACAGTTACTCGTATACATATAACTCCAATCACAAAAATATTTCGAATATCTTCAGGAATCATTTCATGGTATTTTTAAATTTAAAAATTCAATTTTACGAAAATTACAAAATCTAAGTTTTTATACATTTTTTCGTTTTTTATTATTGTATTTAGTAAAAATAATAAAAGAAAATACCCATCCGGAAAATCAAAACACAAAATCTTCCAAGCCTCTGTGACAAAAATTATCCAAGATATTTAAATTCATAGTTTGCAAAAATTAAAAAATTTTATTTCCTTTTCTGCAGAGGGTGGTGGTGGTTAATAGATTAATTACACTAATTCCAGGTTGAATTCAGGTTGGAATATTCCTGTTTAAGGAGGTTTGAATTAAGAAATTATTTTACAGTAAAATACAGTAGATATGCACATTACTTTAAATACCCCCTCCATTTATAATCAGAAAACCAGAATAATTAAAAATAATGTCTGTGGTTAACAGTTGCGGAAACTCAGTTATGTTAACGAATCCAAATTTTCTTTTCTCAGGAAATTAAATTAAACTTTCTACTTTTCTAATTTAAATTTTTTAAACAAACTTTGAACACATAGAAGAGCTAAGATATCTCTATGTAATTGTCATAATAATTTGACTTTTTTCTTTCTTCAAACTTATTTGAAGTAAGTATAAAAGACGATCAAATCCCAGTCTCGCTGGAGTAGAGCTTCGCGCTCCCTCGACACAGGTCCGAGGTTCGATCCCCGGGTTTAACAAGGTTGGGTCAGCCTTTCACCCCTTCAGTGGGTAGACAAACTGAGGACCAAGCATGCTTGAGAACTAAACACTGAGGGTTCCACTTAAGAGTGACCACCTAACCGGACCATATGCTTTGTTCCCCAGAGCTCTTTGTTTCGGAAACGGAGATTGGAGTGGTAGGCCATGGCCCTGTAGAAGCTGCCCAAGGAAAGTTTTATAAAAGATGATTATTAAAAAAAAGAAATATTTTTTGCATTTTACAGCGGGTTTTGTTTAATATCTTAGGCCACCTATTTTTGTAGTCTAGCACATTTTCCACTGGTTTTCGGGTAATATTGAATCCTCACTTTTTATAAGTTTGATTCATAACAGTGTGTTGTTACGGTATATAAATTCGATCCATTCGCATGATTTTTCAGCAGTTCCTAAACTTGAGATCATATTGCAAAAGCGAATAATTTCGAACTGGAAAATGTTAAAAGTTACTTTGATAAAGGTGGCGAAACCTAAATATGTTCCTTTTTTTCAAATGAATGAAAATTTCCAAGACCGATTATACCGACACGTGAGAGGTTTTCGTTACTTTTTTAGCTGTCTAATGTACGTCTATGTAATAACACTCTATTGCTTCAAAAAATAACGAGCATCGATTTTTTTTTCTTGTTCCTTTCATCAAACTTATTAATGCCAGTCGAGGACAAATCAATTTAAAAAATTTTAACTCAAAATGACTAGAACTGAAACGGATTCATAAACGATATCTCATATTATTAAATAGAAAATGTAGAATTTTGAATATGTATGTACACATAATATATATGTTATTACATATGTAAAATATATTATTTTAAAATATAACAAAATACATTATATTTTAGAATGAGAGACTAATAAAATTTATAAGCACGGTCATACATTGTTTTATGACTCTAAAAGCTACGGTAAATAAGCAAGGTAATAAAGTAGTTCCATACATTAAAATGTTAAAGTTGAATGATAGAAAACTCCATAAAATGGAAATAAATAATCATGTTTTCCTCAGCATAATAACATTAAATTCCCGAGATGTGTACAAACCGTTGTTTCCGCAGTTTTTCTTCGCTTTGCTGTTTACTTTCTTTTGAGTTCAGCGTTTTATCGATTACGGTAAAGGAAGAAAATTTTCATTCTAGATTCCGCGCATGCACTTCTTAGACAAATAATAACAAGATTTGAGGAGTAGCTTTATGTCTCTTTCTTCTTCCGCTACATGTTTCGGATGGAGAATTCATTTTCCAGCGCAAGAAGAGAAGTCACGAGACAAAAAAAATCAAAATGTTTAGGCGTGAAATGCATTTCGAAACATAGAGCTTAATGATTTATGGACTAAAAAAGAGATTAATGATTTATCTGAATATACTCGCCTGTTTGTTAGTTATACAAATAATGTGAAGTACAAAAATAATGTTTGTTTTAGAGATCTGCAGTTTGTTTTCTATTCGAGGGCTCATTAGATTGGGATTTACGACTTAAAGCCGAATCTGAAAGGTTAATACCATTGTCGCTTGCAGTAGAATTCATAACCATGAACTTTGAAATCAGCTCCTTACTTGCATAAAATACCTAATTGGTACTTAAAGGGACTCATCGCAGCACTGTCGTAGTAATCGATTAATGTTTTACTAATATATATTTAAACATTCTCAGAGCTGTGCAGCTTGGTGGAGAGCAAGCCCTCTGTACCTTTAGATATTTTTTGCTACACTCTGTTTTTTAAAGACGGATTTAATGGTCTATATCCTTTTAAACAAAGGGAACAAAAAATAAACAGACATCCATGGGCAAATATTATATTTTATTCCTTACCCTTTACATTGCATTTATTTCATCCACAAAAACCGAAATTTGGCATTTTAATGACTTTAACTTCATCTATTCCAAGGCCAGTCGAACTCATTTCTGTTACATATTTCCGTTATACAGTACTTATACTCTACCATTACACAATATTTTACTGTTTTCTATTCGAGGGCTCATTAGATTGGAATTTACTGCTTAAAGCCGAATCTGAAAGGTTAATACTATTGTCGCTTGCAGTAGAATTCATAACCATAAACTTTGAAGTTATAGCCTTATTTGCATAAAAATACCTAATTGGTACGTAAAGGGACTCATCGTAGCACTGTCGTAGTAATCGATTTTATTAATATATATTTATACATTCTCAGGGCTGTGCAGCTTGCTGGAGAGCAAGCCCTCTGTACCTTTAGATATTTTTTGCTACACTCTGGTAAAGACGGATTTAATAGTCTTTGTCCTTTTAAACAAAGAGAACTAAAACATAAACAAACATCCATAAGCAAATATTATATTTTATTCCTTTCCCTTTACAATGCATTTATTTCATCATTATGAATCCAAATTTGACATTTTAATGACCTTAACTGCATCTATTCCAAGGCAAGTGAGACTCACTTCTTTAACGTATTTCCGTTATGCATTACGCTATACACAATTTTTTAATGCAAATGATCCTAAAATTTGCATAATGATTAATACAGTTTCCTGGAAATTGTAAAACCCTTATTTGATTTGCTGATGCTATACTCGGCAACAG
>CM063504.1:61106195-61126195 GCA_032207245.1 Pardosa pseudoannulata | reverse complement strand
GTGGAGTGGGATAACCTAATACTTGCGATCTGCCCACCGCTGCCGGGAACAGCCTGGAGAGTCTCACAGCTATATGGGCCCGGTTGGAGCTTGATTGTAGGAAAGTGTAAGACTAAGTACCACTCGTAGCAGCTTTTAATTCAGACTTTTGAAAATTAGGGAAGACATACAGTCTCAATGATTCATGTCTCCAATTTAATTAAGGTGGGGAAGATAAAATTAAGAAAAATTGAACTTAAATTGGGAAAATTTAAGAATTTTAGGGGAAATTTTTTTTGTATATTACAGACACACATAGATATGTGTGCGTGTGTGTATAATACTTGATAATGCTTTATAAAATGTTTAAATCTGGAAATTTTAAAAACCTCTTACTTCAATATTGGTAACTTTAAATGAACAGAAGTACAATTTTGCGTTACCTAAACAAAAATACACTTTAATTACCTGTAAGATATTAGAACCGTCAAATTTATTAATAATCTACAATTAAGATTTTTTTCTCGGCAACGTCAAAAAATTATTAATATTGAAAATATTTATTCATAAAAAAATGTTTCGGAGTTCATAAATTGTAAAGTTTATTCCTGTCGGCGTCAGAAAAATAACTAGGAATTCAATATCCTCTCAAACTGAATCACTATTGATATAAAATGATCCTCATCCTAGAGTGTACTGCAAACAGGAGCAGCACCTGTATTACAAGGTAGCAGTACCTCAAAGGAACTTTTTAATTAAATTTGGCGAAGGAGTTTTCCAGAGGTTGGAAATCCGAGGCTATACTTTAAAACAAATAACAAACCTAAGCGGATGGGAAACGTATTACGTTTCTTCTCCCTTCTTGGCAATTTATTAAATTTACTTTTAACTCATCATTTGTTTGAAAGACACTTGTCTCCTCACAATAAGAAATGGTACGTTTCCAGTCTCCTTCTTTCGTATTCCATCACATGGGCTAGAATTTTGGTACTAAGTTTTCACAATAGTGCGGAAGGTATATATTTTTTAATTCTCGGTGGCAAACAGCATTCCCTAAGGATTAAGCTTTCAAATGTTTACCACGAAACAGTTCACTCCGCAACAGTAGAACAAAAAAAAAATTAAAAAAATATGAGAGAATATAGTCGTGAGTTATCATTTAAAAAAGTCCATAGTTTAAATAACTAAAACGAAACCCTGGAAGAAGGTAGTATTATGCTTGCCGTTAATGTTAAAATAAGAAAAAAAGGTTAAAACTAGCGAAAGAAGATTAAAAATTAAACTAAAACTAAAACGAAGCTCTAGTTAGGTGATGTTAATTGGGTTCCAAGATAATATTAGGAACAAGATGCTTTTACATAATTTAACTTAGAGATGGGGGTCTCCAAGCATGAGTCCAGCCCCGGAAGTGATAAAAAACAAACACTTGTCTGTACAGATATTTGAATTTGTGCTATTATGTATCAATGAGCTTTACAAACATCTTGAAAAACATGTACATTAAAAAGTAACAATAGAAAGAAAGGAACATAAATTGACAACAAAATGAAGACTTTGTTAAAATGAGAAATAATTTATAGAAGCTCAATCTATTATTACTTGAGCTTTAAAAACAAAATTAATATTTAACAATTTCATAAAAATATTTACAATAAAAAAAATTACAAACAAAGTCCTGTGCAGTAAGGCACAGAAACTAATCTCCTGGATGATTGAAAATTGTGAACTAATTACTTGCACCAGCTAAATGGTCAAGCCTTTTTTTTTGTGCGCAAGGTATGTTAAAAGAATTATGCTCATACGTTGACCATGTAAGTGTGGCCCTCGGCACCCGATCATTCATAAGCTGATCGAAGGCCACCTTGAATGTGGCCTGCAATCAATTGAAAATTGAAAATCCCGCTCTGTAAGGTAAATAGGTAATACATTTCAAAGGGATATTGTATTTATAAATGCATTTGATGCTTTTAAAAAAAATTTATAAATTACAAACATTTCTGTTTCTAAAAATGTTTAAAGCTAGTAATAGTATTTGTTGCATTTTTTGTGGTAACAAATACATTCTTAATATGATGACGTACATTGAAAAACCATTTGAGTCCCAAGGCTGATTAAAACCGGCGTTAGACTCGACGTAAAAAAAATTATTAGGTCTCTAAAAAAAAGAAAGAGAATCAAGGAAATAAAAATACAAAATAACTACATTTTTATTTAACTGAAGCATGTTATGCAATAATTTATTTTACTCCAAGGAAATATTAATGTATTATAAGTTAATAGAATTTTGCTTAAAATTAACCATTTGAGTGCGGCGAAGCAATACCACGCTAATGTTGTGTTGTGTGATAATACTTGTTACCACGTACAATTTCCGCATTAATTGAGAGCAGTTGCATTCATATCAATTGTGATTTTTCTTAATATCATTCCAATGCAATTTTTAACATATACACGTGTGTAGAGGGGAAGGTTGCTCAAGTGCTATTCCGTCAGTGGATTGGGTACCGATCATATTAGATTTCTCTAGCTTAATATTATAATTCTAGACGATTCGCATTTAAAGATTTTTTATCACGTCATAGAACAAAAGGTTCTTCAGGGGGATTTTTAAAAGAAAAATTCTGTTTTTTAAGATTTTTAAATTAACATTGGGCTTTTAACCCCTTAAATGCCGCACTCGCATATATACCTTTTGCACAGTAATGCGTTAACTGCTTCGTAATGCGTATGCATATACCTCTTATGCTTTAAATGCTAAAGAGAATGCACTTAAATGACAAGCATGAAATGACTAAAAAATATGCAACAGGAAGGCGGATGTATACAACCAAGACAGTTAAAGCATTGACTGCTCTGGACTTATATACACGCCAGCGGCAGTTAAGGAGTTAAGCAATTTTAATTTATATTTAATCAATCCCCTTGAAAACGAAATACATCGTTAGCAATATATTTACATAAAAAGTTCAAATTTTAAAGTAAATTAATAGCTACATAAAAGTGATTAATTAATAATTGTTTTAAAATTAGCACTTAATATATTCTATTCGCATCCCTTATACGTATAACAGAGCTCTTTTTACTTTCTCGTATACTTGTATATTAAACGCATTGTAATCGTTTAATAATTCGAGATAGAGATTTTAATGGATCTTCATGTATTGGAAAGAGTCCGAAAACACCATTTTTCGATTTTTGTCTGTCTGGGCGTGTGAACACGATAACTCGTGTACGTTTTAAATACGTACTTTATAATGAAATTTACATACTTTATATATATATATATATATATATATATATATATATATATATATTACAATTTTAAGGTTACTTCAGGCAAACGGAAGTAGCAGTTTACCTTCTGCTTCCTGTTTTCCTTCTTGATTGCTGGGCTATGCGTATTTTTATTTACGTTCGTTAAATAATGTGTTATCGTAATAAAATAACAGATAATATTTATGTGATAGTGATCATATGTTTTGTAAAAGAAAGAACGCAAACATGACAGACGAAAATAGTTACTTTTCTTTCCTATAAGTACACCAGAAAATCCTGACAATTTAACTCCCAATATTTGTTTATAGAGTGCTTTTGAGACCTTGGAATAAAATTAGTTTTTAATCTAAGTATATAGAAATTATTTAGGGAAAAGAATAATATTACTAAAAATGTTTATTTTTTCCGTAAAAAACATCTATAATACTTCATGTAATTAAAAAAATGAACTGACTATCCGTTTCGAAACATATTAGTTTTAACTAACTTTTATTTCATTCTCTATGACAGAGATTCCCAACTGGCGTCTCGCCAAGTATTATAAATAAAAAAAATATTTCATAGCTCCGTAGTTTTTTCTTTGCCGAAATTCATTAAAAATCAGTACAGAAGTCCTTTCAAATTCGTCTTGCTTTATTCTCTGAAATTGGCATCAACAGACTTGGTAGTGGGCATCGGTTCTCCAGTGGATGCAGGAGAGCAATCTAAGTTATACCTTTTTTAAAATTTTATTTTGATTACATTATTAATTTAGGTTTGCCTACAAGTACAATTTTTTCATCTCCTCTTTTGTCAATATTAATTCATATAAACTGACATTGTCTTCAAAATTCGATTATTTATATAACATCCCTTTCTTTGTTTTTAATTTAATTCTTTAATGCAATTTCAAAATAATTGGTGTTATAAGAGCTTTAATTAATTTTGCTTAAACTTTAAAAGCTATTTTTTTCTTACTTCTAAACTGTAAAACTAGGTATGAGCCGCAGAAATGTATTTTATAACACAGGAGTTTCCAACTTACTTGCAAAATTTATCAAAAAATTTCCTGACTATGAAATTGTGGCCCTCTGCACCCGATCATTCATAAGCTGACCGAAGGCCACTTTGAATGTGGCCTACAATCAGCTTTTCAACTTGCAATCCCTTGCAAATTGAAAATCCCACTCTGCAGGATAAATAGGTGATACATTTCAAAGAGATATTGTATATATAAATGCATTTGATGCTTTTAAAAAAACTTATAAATTGCAAACATTTTTGTTTCTAAAAATGTTTAAAGCTAGTAATAGCATTTGTTGCATCGTTGTGGTAACAAATACATTCTTTATATGATGGCGTACATTAAAAAACCATTTGGGTCCCAAAGCTGATTAAGACCGCGGTTAAACCCGACGTAAAAAAAATTACTAGGCCTAAATAAAAATACAAAATGACCACATTTTTATTTAAATGAAACATGTTATGCAATATTTATATTTTGCACTAAGAAATATTAATGTATTATAAGAGAATAAAATTTTGCTTAAATTTAACCATTTGAGTGTGGCGAAGCAATACCACGCTAATGTTGTGTAGTGTCAAAAATGCGTAGCAGCGTGATAACACTGTTGCTTATTACCAAGTACAGTTTCCGCATTAGTTGAGAGCAATTGCATTCATATCAATTGTGGTTTTTATTAATATCATTCCACTGCGGTTTTTAATGGTCGATCATGGTTTAAATTAAACAATCATTTTTGATATGTTGAATTTCACACTTTTTTCGTCTTTACAACATGTTGTAACGCTATTAGCAGTATGTGGACAGAATATCCAGTTTTTGTTTTTGATAACCCATTATCAGTTATAAATCTGCTAAACGCTTATATATTCGGAAAATAATCAGTATAAAAAATTAATTAGACTATAATACACTTCGAACAATATTTATGCTAGATATAAAAAAATGGATATTAACTAAAAAATACCACAAAAAACCAACCAATAAATATGGGGTTTTTTTTTTTTTTTTAGAAAAAATGCGTGGGGGAAACTTACGACAGTGCAATAAAAAATGGTAATGAAATATAATGATCTAACTTAATTTGCGCTGTATGTAAAAAAAAAAAAAAAAAGAAATTCATGGAATTTTTGCAACAAATCCCCTTCGTAATAGGTAAGAATAAATATATTTTGTTGGTGAAAACTACATTTTTAATAATTATCAGAGTTAATTACAAACATTTCTACTATTTTCCAGCCAAAAAAATAACTATGAATTTTATTCCGCCCTTTTAGTATATCCAAGAAAAATTTTCACACTCAAATGATTAAAATAGCAAAATGTTTAAAAAAATATTTCTAGCCTTTAGTTTTTCAAGCTTACTGATTATCTCTTCACAATCGATATTTATAAGTATGTAGCGTGGTATAAAACAGCTATTCTATTTAATCTTTCCTCGGAGATTGAATTTCTAAGGTAATTTTTTTTCATGCATGATAAGAAATGATTCTCCAATTCGATTCAAATTGGCATGGATAACAAAATTTTCAATATGATTTTCACATTTGAAAGAGTTATTCTCGTATCTAATTCTATTTTGTATATATTATTAATGAATTACATGCCTTCTTAATCTATAAAGTTTAAAAATGTTACAATTGATTTTTTAAAATATTTGTAATAATGTTTTTCTTACATTCCTATTGACACACTTAACCAGAAAATAGTAAAAATATTTCTTTGTGTTTTTATGCATATATTCGCTTGCAGTCATCTTCAAATGTTTTCTGTGTTATTTCGTTAATTTCTGCTTCACTTTTGTTGAAATCATGTCTAATGTTTTCATTTTTATGTATTTCTAGACTTTTTAAAGATGAAACATCTTTAAGAATTAATATTTATGTCTTTAGATTGAAAAGATTTACTTTTTTCATTGATTCTTTGCAAAATTTTTTTTCTATAGGACTAATTACACATTGAGAGTAGACTCATAATAATTCAGTGTTTTAAAAAAATAGTAATTTTGTTCCAATAATAGTAATTTATTTTTATTTGAGAAATTCCATACCTCATTTAATGCTCTTTTATATTTTTGTTGCCACATTTTAACGCTAAATTACTTTTATAATGTATAAGAACCATTACACAATCATTGTATTTGAGCTTTGAAATTTAATGAAACTAAGCAAACATGAATATGCTATCAAGTTTTTCTGTTGATTGAAAAAAGAATGCATTTGTAATAATTGCTGCAGAAAAATGTGCAAAATTTGGGTTTTGCGGACTTGTAGATACCGGTATCCGGGAAGCGTTTACCTTCCGTCAGTCGTTTAGTCCGCCTCTGAATTCTTAGTTATATTTCTCAATTCACTAAGGTTGCAATGAACAGTTGAATCTAAAATTGTGCTCAGCTAAAAATTCATTATCACCTTAGCAATAATCTTTTAAATTTATAAGTATTTCAGAAAAAAAATTCTGTCTTTTCTTTTGAAATTTAAAAATCCGATGTGAACACTAAAACTCCTCATATTAAATTAAGCACAACTGCTTTTTATTGCATACTGTATCATCAGATTTGTCATTTGCTCAGTAGTTTCGCTTTCCGAGGTAACGGTGGTGTCTGAGTATAACTCAACTACTGCCATCTGGCGGCTTCTCTTAGCGTAAATATGCTATCAGGTTTGGCCTTGTAAATCAAATTTTTTTGCAAATACAGCATTGGCTTTACTTCGTGAACTTAATAAGCAGTAAAATTTAAAAATTATATTGTACAAATAATTATGACATTTATTTTTGTTTTTAAAATTAACTTTCAAAGCATTGTTTCATTTGCTAAAAAAAACATTCTTACGACTATAAATATATACGACAATATCTTTCTGTACAACAGAGTTGGTAGAGTAAATTGCCATCTAGCAGTGTTTATGTCCTTTACATTTTTATTTTTCGATATATAGAGTGCAGATTGTAATTAAAAAGGGAAATGCGTAATCATGATACAACAATTATACATACAACTCTCCGGCTGTTTTGGCCTTCAAGTGACCATAACTTACAGGTGGTCGCAGCTGTGGACATTTTCCATCTTGCATATAAAATTTCAATTATATATGGATAATCATTTTCAGTTATACAAGGTAGCCATGGACAAGCAAATGTCAAGTCGAAACTTATCAAATTCAATTCCGGAATGGACAAAAGAAATATTTAAAGTTTTGAAATTAAAGTTTCCTTGAAAACACCAAAACTATTCAAAGTTGACTCAGGCATAGTCAAAATGGGTGTATCTATTGAAATCTGAATGCGAATATTTTTGTTGCAATTGCAATACTTCCTTTACTTTTTTCCGGAAGTAAAAAGGTTTGTAGTGATTTTTTTCTTTATTTCCCCCATTTAATAAAGTAATAAATTTTCAGTCATGATAACTTAAAAAGTGCAACCTCTAATGCTCCTTAGTAAATGATTCTCAAGCTTGAAAATGTCAGTTGAAGCAAGAAGTAAAATTCTTTCGTACGTGCTTAAAGGGCAAATGACAAGTTACTCTCGCCCCACATTCTTTATCTAGCACGTTGAAAAATACATGAATGGCTAAGGCGGTGGAAAAAGCATTTTTGTTTTCGTGACTGCTTTAACTTCTTCAAAGAAAGCCATGAGCAGATTAACTGTCACGCTATAGTAGAAGCTTATGGTAATTTTTTAGCCTTAACTGAGTTCTTGATATCAACAAATTGAACATAAATGCTTGCATTTTGTTTTATTATAAGACTGTAGCATATTGTTGGTGAATAATATATTTTTATAGTTACCTAAGCTTCATTTTAAGAATATAAGATTTATTTCAAGAGAAGATTAAAAACAAAATCCTTACCATCTTTTACAGATAAAATTAAATATAAACTATATATGTTCTGAAACCTTAGTAATGTAAATAGATGATTTTAATCTGAAATAGAAGAAATTTTACACATAATAGAAATCTTTGCCTAACATATATTATATAATGTTCTCAAAATTAGCTCTTATTTAAACACAGATTAATAAAATAAGAATCGAAGATTGAAATATGAAGTCATAAAATTAAATTTTTATCTAACATTGAATACTTACTATTTTAATATTTACTGAAATAATTCTCTACTTTAATTACTGAGTTAAAGGCATGGGTTCCATAATGTTTTATTGCTTATAAGCATGTATTTTCTCCTTCTGCCTTCGAAAAAATAATTTAAAAATTGTGTTTTAGAATGATTTTTAGTTATGATCTTATACAGATTCTTCTAAAGTCATTTTCCCTTAGCATTCGAAACTGAAGATACTATGAAGTATGAAGCTACTAAACAGCGTTTAATAAAACACAGTTTTACATTTGTGTTTGGAAGTTTGTATTTTTACATCTACAGTAGAACCTCGATTAACCGAGGTTTCTGTTAACCGAGTCAATAACGAAGTATAATTTTTTTTCTCCTTTCCAAAATGAGCTTGGAAAAATGATACACATTTTAGTTCATTGTCCGTGTTACAGGCACTTCTTCCCCACAACATGATTACCCAGGAATGGCAATTAGTGAATCCAGCTACGATTCGTAAATCATTCAACAAAATAATTGTTGAAAAGAGGAGACGATGAATCCCAGCAGACGGAAAGCACACCTACAGGAAACTTCTTGAGATCATCAATGGAATTGAAGGATGTAAGGAAGTTTTGGAAGAGGACATTTGCGAATGGCTGGACATTGAAAACTAATATCCAAATTTTGAAATTCTCAATGACGAAGAAATCATACAAGCCGTTAATCCTTCAACGGACATTAATGACGCTGAAAATAAAGATGAGAACTTTAAGGATTCTACGACTATAAGTCATAGTGAAGGTGTTCAAGCACTGACAACTGCCCTAAAATATTTGGAGCAAAGAAACGATGCTACACCAATGGATCTCCTGTTGCTCAAAAATGATAGGGCTGCCCAGGATAGAAATTCTGAACTTTTGCAACGAAAGGTTACAAACTTTTTTTAAAAGAATGCAAATTTAACAAATTAAAGTATATTAAATTTTAAAAATACAATATTTTCTTCTTGAGATTTGTGTTATTTTTGAAAATTTGTCTTTCGATATTTAACTAAGTATGGTTAAAAAAATGCCATTTTACTTTTTAAAATTTACTACTAGAGTTGATTTCCTTTTTAAATCTTTTTAGCTATGAAACATAAGTTCACATATGTTTATTTTTATCATTTAAAGAACGTTCTATTGTTTTTTACTTTAAAAGTTAGTTAAATTCGCAAGCACGGAAGGTTCTTATACAGGGTTTCTATTAACCGAGATTTCCGATATCCGAGGTACTAGTGGTCCCCATTAGCTCGGATAATCGAGGTTCTACTGCATAACGAATTATACATCTATAATATATTTTTACATCTATATACGAAATAAATCAGGATCTATAAGCTAACTTGAAATATTCCTGATGTTATTCTTTAAAATGTGAAAGCACACCATCTTGTTCTAATGCCACTCATAAAAATAAGTCACATTATCCTTCCGTCGCATTCCCAAACAAGTAAAATTCCTCCTACATCTTATGGGTATCTTTATTTTATTTTGGACGTTCCGGAGAGTAAGGCTTTGTCCTCAAACTTTGTATTCAAACCATAAAAATAAAGAAGGGGAACATTCCGTGAATGCTTTTCATATCTTATAGTTTGGATTTGATCGTAGAGAAAGAGTCAATTTTTTACAACACTACTAAGAAGTTTTTGCTAAAAGCCCATTAGATACTTACTGCTTTGAGCTAATTCCAAATGGCTATGAACATCTATTCTATAGGTTTCAAACTCCTGTTTAGCCAGCATCTGATGTGCTCGACCCTCCTCCTCCTTATTTATGATGACATTGTTACAAAATGATTATGATTTGAAAAAATAATTTTTAGTAATGGAAGCTATCTTAATTTAATTTATTTATGATAAGTAATCGTTTCAGGCATTATACCCTGTTTTACGCTAAGCTCTGAGAATGGTTTTTAGTTAATTACTTTTTTATATGAATGTAACCAACAAAATTAATGACAGTGATTTCTTTCAGTCAAATCGAATAGCAGGACCTTTTCTCAATCCCATTTAATGTTCCAAAAAATAGACTACAATTTCGTTTTAGTTATTCTTCAGCTTCATTTATGCTACCAATTTCTTTATGTTTATAGTAATATTTTGAATGCCTTCATGATTATTTTTCGAATGAGGAATAATTTCATAAAGATTTTTCGTAATTTAATAATTATTTTAAATTTAATATTAGTTTTAAAAGTTTAGTTTTACTTTGACTGACTGTATATTTTGTATATGAGGGAGACAGAAGCATCTAATAGTCAGTCAAATTTTCTTCAGCTGTCGCTTCAATGTTTAATTTACCACAATTTCAAGTAGATAAGTCATTGCACAATTAAAAGTTGAAACTTAATGTCTGTGACGTATCTGCCGTGACTTTGTATCTGAAGAAATTTTAATTTTCCTGTTATCCATCCCAAAATATGTTTTTTAACTAAACTCTTCTTTTATCATATTGCGCCGTACAGAATAAACTAGATGTAGCGTGCTGTAGGACATCAGCGAGTGCTATATTTACGCAACTGAACAGAATTATGTGATGGTACACGGAGGCTGGAGATCACATATTTTGCTAAGGATGGTTTCATAGCCAAACCAGTTTCCGAAGACTATTCAGAACGAATATACACTATTGGACAAAATTAAGAAATGGAAGACATTTTCCCAAATATCTCAAAAAATACTTAATATAAATAAATGAAATTTGGTATGGATATAGATTATTCCATGATAATAAAGTATGCAAAACAAAAATGATAATGCCATTCACTGGCAAGTCCTATTGCCCTAGCAACCTGAGCTTGGTACTGGCCTGCCTCAAGTCTACCCACAATTCTCCACCTCATACCCCCGTCTAAACGATGATATTTACTCATTTCACCTAAAAACCAGCAAGAAACAACACAAATATTCAAAAAATGTACTAAAATCTGCAACTATGTGTAAGAGTGGAATGAGATGAAGATCACAGGATGGATGGGCGAACGGTGTTGCCTGGATACCTCCTGCTGGCTTAGCAACGCCCACAAGAATACGTAAGCCTATCTCAGGACCAATAAAGCTACAGTGACTATATATGGCAATCGACTGTCCAGGTTTCGTGCGGTATTTTTAGAGAAATGTGCAAAAATGTTTTCCATCTCTTAATTTTGTCCACCAGTGTAAAAAGTATTTTTAAATTGCTTTATTTAGCTTGAAAAATGATAAAAAATGCAAAAAAATTTTTAAATTTTGATTGCGTTTTTAGTTATACAGCTTGCAAATAGATGGCGAAACTAGTTTAAAATCTCTGCAGTTGGGATTCCAAGTACGATTAACAGCTTTTTGCATTAACCAAATTGATTTTTTTTCTCCAATCAAATTATTTATACTTGAATATTATGCTGTCACCTGAATTGGACCTATGTGCAGAATTTTAGATCTCTATCTAGTCAGAAAGGTTGATTTCAAAATATCAACTAACACACAAGAAAAGTTAAGTAAACGCGATTAAAAAAGGGCAATAGAGTAGAGAGTCAATGTCAATGGTTAAAATTCTTCTTTAAGCAAAAGTAATTTATGTAAAAACTGAGAATTTAAAAAAAAAATTCAAGAGCTGATGATTCAATGTCATTTTCTTTTAACAATTATCACGTTTGCAATGTATAAGCCAGAACGTCTTTTTTACCCGAAAACATGATACATAAATGATAACTTCCATGCTATTAAGTCGTATCATCCTTCTTATTTTGAAATTAACTCTTAAATGACTGACAAGATAAGGTTATGAAAATATTTGATTTAGAAGTCAGTATGCCTATTTCGATTCCTCTGTTCATCGTGACCTTAGAGCCAATAATAACTTCTACCAACCTACATATCAGATATGTTTTACATCGAATCAACTAGGAAGATGATTAAAAAAATTAGACAATGAAATGGTTAACTGGAAGAACGTACTTTCATCTGTCTCTCTTACATGAAATCAATAAAGAGATCATTTTGATATATTAACATTTTTCCAAGGCTACAGAAAATGTCTTAAAAGTCAAACTAAGAATCTGGGTTTCTACCATTACATCAGTATTTTAAGAAATCGATTTACTGTAGATTTTTATTAGTAATATAAAAATTAAAATTGTTTGTAGTTTACAATATTATTCAACTTCTTTAATGTTTAAAAAGTAATTAAGATATAACTTTATTTAAATTCATTTCACTATGCAGTCATTTCCCGTTGTAATTAACCTCAAGAAATCAAAGATTTTGTTTGTTATATCTGATGATTTGCAGCCAGACAACGCCCGAGTGATAAGGCGCTACTTTTCGGTACCAGAATCCACTGGTTCGAATTCTGTTGCTGGCATGGATGTTCTTACCCGTTCAATTCGGCTTTAAGCAGTAGATCTTGGTACATTAGCCCTAGTGTGGCAGAAAAGTAGAGCGTAGGGCTCCAAACTAACATAACCGAGGATTTTTTTTGTCTCCAAACGATTAGGAGAAGTTCCAGATATAACAAAATACGCATATGCCTTTAGGTGGTAACTATATTTAATAGTAATATTATGTAAAAATTATTAAAAATTTTATTAAAATGATATTTTTCTAAATTAAATTGTCTAATTGAACAGCAGGACCTTTTCTCAATCCCATTTAATGTTCCAAAAAATAGACTACAATTTCGTTTTAGTTATTCTTCAGCTTCATTTATGCTACCAATTTCTTTATGTTTATAGTAATATTTTGAATACCTTCATGATTATTTTTGGAATGAGGAATAATTTCATAAAAATTTTTCGTAATTTAATACTTATTTTAAATTTAATATTAGTTTTAAAAGTTTAGTTTGACTGACTGTATATTTTGATATGAGAAAGACAGAAGCATCTAATAGTCAGTCAAACTTTCTTCAGCTGTCGCTTCAATGTTTAATTTACCGCAATTTCAAGTAGATAAGTCATTGCATAATTAAAAGTTGAAACTTAATGTCTGTGACGTATCTGCCGAGACTTTGTATCTGAAGATATTTTAATTTTCCTGTTACCAATCCCAAAATTTTTTTAACTAAACGACTTCTTTTATTATTTTGCACCGTCGAGAATAAACTAGATGTAGCGTGCTGTAGAACATCAGCGAGTGTTATATTTACGCAACTGAACCGAATTATGTGATGGTACATCAAACTGAACAATTACTTTTAAAATTGAAACTTGTATTCACTAAAAATGAAAATTAATTAATTTTTACTTTAATTTTTACATTTTTTATTCAGAAATAACAGGTAAGCTCCTGTTGACCTGATACCGTACCAAAAAACAATTTAGAAATGTCTTTATCCAATACAACAAAGGAGTCCAATGCTTTTCTTTCCAATGTTTGTATGAAAAAAATGAAAAGAAAAAACCTTTTTAATTTCACGGATTTTGTTATGAATTTAGAGACCAGATACTGTTTCTTATCTGCAAAACGTTTCAAAAGAAAATATATAAAAAAAATAATCAGGGGATGACTGGGAAAAAGGTCCGTTATATCTGACTTTTTAAGATTTCGGAGGTTTGCCATAAAAGGATAAACTAACATTAAAACTGTTTAAAAAATGAAGAGACCAAAATTTTCATTTATTCTATCGGAAAGTCCGATATATTCCAGGTTCGCTCTAATAGGTTTCAGCTATGCTGATTATTCTCTTGAAATAAAAATTTTAATTTTTTCAATAATATTTAAATATGGTACATCTATTTTTTCGGGCTGTTTGCGCTGTTTAATTGTTAAAGCATGTTAGTTACACTGACTATGTTCATGACAAATATAATGATTGTTTTATTTTTTTCAAACTTAAAATAATATACAAATTTAGCCATTTAAGTAAAATATATAAGAGGAATTTATAGCAAGGAAATATCTGTTATTATATTATGTTTCCTTACTTTACATACGTCTTATTAAGTTAGTGGATTTTGCCTTAAAACAATCGCATATTATTTACTATCCGCTATTCCTATAATGTCATATCGTATTTGACTAAAATTTTTATAGTAGTTAGGTTTGCTTTGGAGCCTTTCGGTAGAATATCTTAAATATGAAGGATATTTAAGACCTATAACCTAAAGTTGATTCCGAACAACTAAGAACACATGTGCTAGAAATGGAATTCAAAATTAAGAACTCTGGTTCTTAGTGAGCACCTTATCCGCTCGCCTAACATCTAGCTGAATTCATTACTTAAAGAATAACAATATAACACAAAAAATAACACAACGAAGCATTGCTTTTACAAACTTTAACATTTTACTTTTACTTTAACATTAAACTTTACATTTACTTTTACAAAAGCTCTACCGCTTAGTTCTTATGTTGATGTTAGAAATAGATGAATCATAAGAGAAACATATTTTCTCGATTTGGACTTTCTGCTCGACGAGAAATATTAATTTTGAAGAGATATTCCATCAGAGTATATGTTCCAAATTCTCCAACTCTATGTCCCCTGAGCCCCGCGAAGTAAAAGATGATGAATAGTTACGTTTGACACAGAAATTCATCTTTGTTGATAGAAGCGGTAAATAGTAAACAACCTTTCCTCGAACCCTTTGCACTTTTTATCTCAGAAGCTCATTTGTCGAATCTCACTCGATATTTTTTCAAGTCCAAACCAATAAATGCTCATATACAAAAATACATGGAAGAAAAAGCAAAGCCAATTTTTTCCTGAAAATCACGAAAGAAAACCAGTATTGCATCCTTAAAATTGTTTAAAGAGATATCATACACTTGAAAATTACAAAATACAACAATAATGTAAATAAAGCTAACATTTAATTAAATTTTTTGTCATTTTTTTCATTTAAATTGTCCTATTTTTTAGGGCAATTTAAATGTTTTGGTTTGGTTTGGAGCATTACGGTCTACATTTTGCAACACGAGGGCTAATGAGACCAGGACCTACTGCTTAAAGCCGATTCCGAACGGCTACGAACATCCATGCCATAGTGGGATTCGAATCCACGATCTCCGGTTCCGAAGGCCAGCACCCTAACCATTCGGCCACCGTTCGGCGGCAATTTAAGTGAAAAAATTATATAGTGATGAATAACACTTAAACATATAACACATAAAAACATCTGGAACCTGCTGGTTACAAACTATAATTCGGAGAGCAAAGAGTTAAATATACCTACAGATTTCCTGAAAACACTACTAGAGACATTACAATCAGTTTGCATACTTGCAAAAACCTTTTTTCGATACTGATTTACCAGACAAGGTCTATATTAAAAGTCCGAATAGAAAATAAAGAAAATGCAATTTCTACAAGTAATCCGAAAATGAAATCCTAAAGCTCTATCATAATTTGTGCTTTAAATGATTGAAGGCAGTTCATGAATCTTAATTTATTACAATTAGAATATAGTGATTAATTACTATATGCTACTGTATTGGTTTTATTTTATAAATTATATAAAAACAATTTTTTCCTATAATGTCAATTTAGTTCCTGTTTCAGATTTTCATTCAAGACTTTTCTATTGCACGCATTTAAAATAGTTTTTTATAAAGCCAATATTTTCGATTAAAGACGTAATTTATAATTTAAAGCTTATTATATAAGTAGATAAGGTACTCGTATTTTTACTGTTTCTAAAATCCTGCATTCAATAAACGACGTCAACCAGTAGCTATTTTCTAACATAAATATTTCATTATTGCTTTCTCTTGATTATTTTTTAACCTGTAGTATTACTTTGATCTTCATTTTATATGCTGTTTCTAATTTGGCACTTTTGTATTTTTTTTTCCATTTAACATTTACAAAATTTTATTTCGACATAATGTAGTAATTATTATTCATGAGATATGATTCCGAAACCTGCTATTTACTGGAAAAATAAATTTCAATAAATATTTATCTCTATGTATAAAATCCTTTGTGTGTGCATGTTTGTTATGCATTCCAAAGTGGCTGGACCCATCTTGATGGAATTTTGCATGATGATTAAAGTCAGCCCTGGAAAGGTTTTAAATAGCTCAAACTGTTCCGAGGTCAAGGTCATGATGAATATAGAACTCTATTTTGATCCTCATCGAGCTCGGCTACTCTATTTTTGCACCATTTGATGTTTTTTCTTTCTGTTTATGCGCAAAAATAATTAAAATCTTTTAAATGACTTAAATCATGAGATAGTGCTTCAAATATTTTTTAAGATAATATAAGTTTTAGAGATTTTCGACTAAGTGTAATCCATGAGTTATTTCACTTTATTAATTTTTATTTGGCATGTTTATTTCTTTTTAAAGGGAGTTTTGGCGTTTGTTCAAATGAAGATCTATTCTACTTCATGGTAACAGAGTACTCGCTTGAAAAATCAGAATCATTTTACATTTTGTTTGTGTATCATGTTTAGAACCGACCTTACCAAATTCGATTACAGCAAATGGGATTATATACTGTATTAATCTAGCTAAATTATCATTATCTTTAAGTGATGTTGGTGACATGGAGTCTTGAAATTTTTTATGGGTACCTTGATTCTTTTTAAGTAATCATGCAAATAACGTAGTTATTTTTCTTTGAGCCAAGTGCAAAAGCAAATTGCCAATCAGAAATGATATAAAGAAAATTTGATGGGGCATCTTATGACGTCCTTGTACGTCTTTTAAATTATACAAATTTTTTTTTATTTTGATTGTCATCAGAATTATCATTTGCACATTCTCTTTAAAATAAATATAGCTAAATTATCATTAAGTTTTGTTGGTGACATCGAGTCTAGAAATTTTTTATGTGTGCCTTAATTCTTTTTAAATAATCTTGCAAATAAAGTAGTTATTTTCCTTTTAGCCATGTGCAAAAGTAAATCGGCAAACAGAAATAAAGAAAATTTGATGGGGGCTCTTTATGACGTCCTTGTACGCCTTTTAAATTATACACAAATTTTTATTTTGATTGTCATCAGAATTATCATTTGCACATTCTCTTTAAGATAAATATAGCTAAATTATCATTATCTTTAAGTGATGTTGGTAACATTGAAATTTTTTATGGGTACCTTGAATCTTTTTAAATAATCATGCGAATAACGTAGTTATTTTCTTTTTAGCCAAGTGCAAAAGTAAATCACCAAACAGAAATAATATAGAGAAAATTTGATGGGGGCTCCTTGTGATTTCCTTGTACGCCTATAAAATTATAAACAATTTTTTTATTTTAATTTTATGATGTGTCATCAGAATTATCATTTGCACATTCTCTTTAAGATAAATATAGCTTAATTATCATTATCTTTAAGTAATGTTGGTGACATCGGGTCTTGAAATTTTTTATGGGTACCTTGATTTTTTTTAAATAATCATGCAAATAACGTGGTTATTTTCCTTTTAGCCAAGTGCAAAAGTAAATCGCCAAACAGAAATAAAATAAAGAAAACTTGATGGGGATTCCTTGTGACTTCCTTGTAAGCCTATAAAGTTATAAACAATTTTTTATTTTAATTGTATAATGTGTCACCAGAATTATCATTTGCACATTCTCTTTAAGATTCAAAGTTAGTTTCGTTTCTCGGGATAAAGGTTTTGTTTGAATACTACTATGTGACCACGTCCCACAGCGTGAATATATATTATATTATTGTTTCTCTTTATATAGATATTTAGTTATAAATAGAAATTTCTCACGATTAAACTTTTGCTTCATATCGGAAACGAACATTAAAAGCGTCATTCAACTACTTAATCATTGTTATAATTCCATATGAATACAGCAGTAACTTTCTGTGAGAACGTGTTGTTGTAGTTTGCTACCGACAGCGTTAATATCCATAAAAGTGAAATTATTCTTTATACAGAGTGTGGAATTCAATCAAAAAATGAGGCGCTCAATTAGATGTTACAACAGTCCAAAATATAAAATTTCAACAGCCTGTAGCTAATTATTTATGAGCATTGCATGATATATAAGTACATACACACAGACTCCATGGCAAAGACAGTAGACAAAATGCATTCGCGGATGGTCCTAAAAGGTATTTAAAGTTTCAAAGTTAAAGTTTCTTTATACATGCTTACAGACATAACGCTTAAACCCTTAATGTTTACTCTCGAGTTAACTCGAGCATTCTAAACTGGTCAAACTGTGTACACTCGATGTAATTCGAGCGGTACTTTGTTGTTATAATTTTTGAGTTGCTATAATTTTTCACCATTGAATGCAATCGAGAATTGAAATTAACAATGTGAAAACAAAGAAAAAACAATCGTTTTATTGATAGTTATCATTTACATGGGATTGTAAGCTATAACACTTACTTATTCAAGTATAAAATATATTTTTTTTCTACTTATCACTTACGACTTATCTCTTAATTGTGAGCCGCTTTCTGACAGCGTATTCATATTCATATTCTGATTCGCTCATTTTTCAATATATATTTTACTAAAATATAATGTAAAATAAAATACAATTGTTAACTATTTTAATACTAAGCTCTGGCTGTAAAGATATCCTTGACTCTAGGCGTCGCTTTATATACTTTATTCTTGAGATATGAAACATAAGGGTTTCATATTTGATACCTACGCATCAGGGGATGACACATCATTTTGTCAATTGGTAGATTGCCTACCAATTCAACAATATACTCTTTCGACAATAATAGTAATATTCTAAAAATTAGATTGGTTTGGTTTGGTTTGGAGTGCTACGGTCTACTTTTTGCAACACAAGGGCTAATGAAACTGAGACCTGCAGCTTAAAGCCAATTCCGAACGGCTACGAACATCCATGCCTCAGTGGGATTCGAACCCACGAACTCCGGTTCCGAAGGCCAGCACCCTAACCAATCGGTCATCGTTCTGCATATTAAAAAAAAAGGAAAAAAAATTTTTTTAGAAATCATACCAATTGTATAACTATCCAATATAATCAAATTTTGATTATTTTTGTATTTTTGTAATTTTCTTGGCAAGACAACGTTCTAAATTGTGTTTTTTACTTTAAAAAAATTTATTTTTTTGGCCGGCCTTTTTTTAAAAAAAAAGCATAAAGGGGTTGTTTCTCAAAAAAAAGCATTAAGGGGTTAATCAAATTGGATTCAGGCATGGCCAAATTTGAAATTATATTTCCTTTGAAATCAGCAGAAAGAAATTTTTTGTGATTACAATACTTCCTTTACTTAGTACAAGAAAACAAACGTGTGTATAATTTATAGGCGTTTAAGAAACTCATATGGTGTACACATCAGAACTTTACCTAAGACAAGGCAGTCCTAAGTTTACACAGTGTGTTTGCACAATGCATATTTATCAACAATGCGGTACAAGAATTGATTTTCCTCACAAGTCCCATAAATCGATGCTAAAGAACATTCCGGGAAGTACTTAAAAATATTATGAATGCTTACAGCTCACAAAATGAAGAACATTATTTATCGGTAAATTACGGTGCCTTTATACTTCATATGCAACAAGTGAATAACTGTTTTAATATAAGCAAAAGTATGATAAACAAATCTTTTCGATAGCTCTTGACTGCATCGTTTATTAACGACTCTATAGTGATGTCAACAACTTCATTTGCTGAATGAAAGGAGATAAGCTCCCTTGCATTAAAGTATTTATAAAACTGAAAATTACCCAGGTGTTTTAACTATTATACAAAATCTACGAAAACGGTAAAATT
>CM063504.1:61086195-61101195 GCA_032207245.1 Pardosa pseudoannulata | reverse complement strand
AACTGAGGACTCGTTTTTCTTTATGTAAAATATAATTTTTGTAGTATAATTATCTAACCTTTTGCTTTAGCAATACAAGGGTCATCCGGAAAGTATGTTTCCCATATTGCCAAAGCGTTTAAGAAACACAAAATAAGGTACAAGATAGAAGCAAATCCGACTCAAGTACTTTAGTGCACAAGGCTCAACCCAGTGTTTCTTCCCACACTCTTTGCAATATACAATTACGAATCAATATCATAGCCACATTTATATAGTTATATTCTAGAATGACGCAACAGTGAGAAAAAACAGTGGAGATACAACTCCACATTTCGAAACACACGGCATAACTATATGTTTGAAAAAATAAATACAAATTATTTGTTATTTGCATTTTTTTTTCAAATCCAACCCTACTTAATTTAATTATTTTCGAATTACCAATGTAAGAACGTAATAAGTATGAAATAAAACTTTTATTAGTGTATTCGTTTTTCAATTTTGGGATGAGCAATAATCTTAAGATCTTAAGTACATGGACAGCTAAGGACCTGGGAAGGTCTTGGCTATCACTTTATCCCTTTCGTACAGAAGAAGACCTGAAGACACACTTTTTTCAGTCCTAGGTGGCAAACTTCTATGATACTAGTCTACAAAATATTATACCAGAATAAAATAAATTTTACAATAATACTGTTGGTTATTATGGAGATTAATAATGTTGTATCTTTTGCTATAAATTTTTCCATGTACTAATGTTTTATTTCTTTTTATAGGCCTAAGAAAATTTACTGGATGGTTCTCATATGTTTTATTTTTACTATACCTTCTGTAGCTCTGGAAAATATTTCGCGTTATGTAAAAGCTTTAACCGGTATCATAACAAATATTCTAATTGACAATGGGCAGAAATTCTATAAAGATTAAGAAAATAGTAATACATTTCGAGCATACTACTGTCACTAATAAAGTATTCAAACATAGACTTTAATAAAGTATTTAATAAAGAATAAAGTAATACACACAATTTTTAAAACATCAAAAATCTATTTTTAAAAGTTTAATTTACCTGATTGCAGTTTTTTGTCTTATGTCACACATCTCATAAACATATTTTGAAAACTAAAATTTATTTAAAAAAACTAAATTAAATATAGTGGCAGATAAATTAAATATAGAGGTTTGAAAATGATATCACTTAAAGCTTTTGCACCTTACACGCATGATATATAAAAATATATACTACGAATAAATTTGAAATTTTGTACGAATGACGAAAGAGCTTTGAAAACTGTCAATATTTCGATACCTTAAAATCTTGGCCTTACAAAATAAAATTGAATTTCTAACTTAAAATTAAAACATAATTCTCAATTTTAAACAGAATTCTCAAATTATATCTAATATCTCTGTAGAATACTCAGAGAAGGGAGCAACTTCTATGCAAAGAAATGTGTTTTTATATAATATTTTTAAACAAAAAAGCAAAAATTGTTAATATTATACAGAGAGAAGGAAAAAATTAAGCAACCTTAAAATGAAATAGATTAATATATCATATCATTTTGTTAGTATTTTACATAGTACATGACGAATAAACTGTTACCCGGCTTATGTCTGAAGGGTTATAGAACTCCCATTTGAAATGAGGTAATCTTTGTCTCACTATTCACATAAATATTTATTATACTTAATGCTAAATTTGACAGTTCTGCTAAGCCTACTTTCCCTGAAAATTTAATGTCTATTTCATTGAATTAGGAAATGTAAGTAAAAATAATAATCAAAGGTAAAATTTTACTATTCATCAGATTATAGTTAAAACAATTATTACCCTCAAAAACTATTCAGTTGTTACTATTAATTACTTTAAACAGTTTTTAAAACAAAACTCTGCGAAATTTATAGTATTTGAAACGCTCCAGTTGTATTTATAACCATAATATACCTTCGAAATTTATCGACTGTTTACCTAGTAGAGTATAAATAAAAAGTACCTAAAACTAATATATTTTGAACACCAAAAATTCATTACTCTTGATATTAAAGGATTATTAAAAATAATTTGTATGGGAAAAAATATTTAACTAGTATTATTTTTTAACTATAATTTCAGAGAATGCTTACGATAACTAAGTTATAATCTAAGACATAAAAGTTATCGTATGATTAAAAATGACCCTATTACACGTACATAGAAATAGTGTGGAATATTTTCAATAATGTTCCTTTTCAAACAATTAATAACTAAATTATTAATTGTTTGAAATAACATATTAAAAATAACATATTTATTATACTTAATGCTAAACTTGACAGTTCTGCTGAGCCTACTTTCTCTGAAAATTCTACATTTCTATTTCACTGAATTAGAAAATATAAGAAAGAATAATAATCAAAGATAAAAATTTTACTATTCATCATATTATAGTTTAAACAATTATTACCCTCACAAACTGTTCAGTTTTTACTATTAACTACTTTAAACAGTTTCAAAAACAAAACTTGACGAAATTTATACGTATTTGAAACGCTCCAGTTGTATTTATAACCATAATATACCTTCGAAATTTATCGACAGATTACCTAGTAAAGTATAAATAAAAGGTACTTAAACTAATATATTTTGAATACCAAAAATTCATTCCTCTTGATAATAAAGGATTATTAAAAATAATTTGTATGGGAGAAATATTTAACTAGTATTATTTTTTAACTATATTTCCAGAGAATACTGCCGATAACTAAGTTTTATTTTAAGACATAAAAGTTATCCTATGATTAAAAATGACCCTATTACACGCATATATAATGAGCGTGGAATATTTTCAATAATGTTCCTTTTCAAACAATTAATAAATAAGATTTTTAAATATTAAGTTATTACCTTAAAAATGTAAACACCTTTACATAATTATATTGCTAATGACACATTAAGTTTTTAAGCAGACTTTCCAGAAACAAAATTATTACATTTGAAAGCCTACTTTTTTCCTTAAGGAATCGTGTTTAAGATTTGGTTCAATAACCTTCCTGTACCAAATCTTTAACTGAAATGCTTAACTTCTAAATGTTTACAAATGTTTAAGTTTTTTAGAGTTTTCATTAAAAGCATTCACTTTACAGACTAAATTTTTTATGCGAATACAATAATTTTTCCCGAAGGAAATAAACAAAATAAAGCCTTTTGTACTCGAAAGTAATTTATTCAAATGGTATTCTGCATTCAAAAATTAATTACATTCTATTATATAGAATAAATGATCATCTTGAATTATATACCTTCACATAGAATGGTGTTTATTTTTACTTATAACATTCATTTCTCAAAATATTTCATAATTTATAACCACACTTAACTTTGAAAAATATCCTTTTTAAAATTCTGAAACATATCAGTGAAATTATCTATTTGTTCTCTCGTGTGAAGATCGTCCTTGAAATAACCTCGTAAAATTTTCCTTTAAGGTATTTTAGTACTTCAAATAAATATCTTCGTTTGATCTTTCCATCGTAATTTAAATATTCAAAAGGGATATATGTCCGGCAGCCATTTACTTCATTAAGAGAACACATTACCTTTTAAGACTTAAAATCTTCATTCTAACAGCCATTTTTCTATTCCTCATAAATAAAAAGTCCTGCTATTAAATAAAACTTTTATAAGTTATTTAATAGCGCTCTAATTTTAATAAAATTATTTTCCATTTTAAGCAGTACATTTTTATATAACATAAAAATGTACACTAAATAAAAAAAGACAATTCACTTATCCACACGATAACTTTTGAAATGTGTATATTAGAAACTAAATTTTATACCAAATTGAAAATTTGTTTTTTGTATTCTGTCAACCTAAAAGTTTAAAGGACACTGACACTTTAAAATTAAAATATTAAAGAAAACGGTAAAATATTAAAATAAATCAACCTTTGTCATTTCTATCAATTAAAATATATCGCTCGTATTATTATAATTGTGGTTCACAGAATAAAATACAAAATTATTTTCTACTTAATGAGAAAATTCAGTTACTAATTAAAATATATTAAACGTTATTATTTTGTGGGATAGTGAATTTTTATTTTTTCACTTGGTGTACATATTTTAAGCCTCTTGAAAAATGTATTACTTAATATACCAAAATTTATTGATTTTTAATAAAGAAATACCCTTCTCAATGATCTATGAAAAATTTCTTTCTAAACAAAGTAGAGATTTTATTTTGTATTGAATTAAAAATAGGCTGTTATTTTAAAGATGTTTCAGCTGGAAATGTATTATGTCCCCTTATATTAAAATTCTTTAATACTGACTATGTCTCAGAATTACTTATATGCTTTTTTAAAATATATTTTGAAAACGTCATATAAAATCTTTGCAATCAAATTTGACATCTTATAGAATACAATTAATAGCATTGTAATAAAATAAGTAATTAAATTTTAAAGGAGATTTTAAGGGTAAAACAAAAAAAAATTCAAGTAGCTTCTAGGACTTTAGAGCTATAAGATTGATGAAGAGTAAATATACAAATACTGTTATTATATCCTTCACTGGTAATATATCCCATTCGTTTTGTGAACAACTACATAATAGTTTGCAGAATTTTTATGTTTTCCCGGAACGAATCTTTTTTTCAGGGAAAGTAAATGGGAACCCAATAAACAGTCTGCCAATTTCCGGGTATCTGTTATTATTTAAAAATGTCTCATTTGGATTGACATCCTAAACTTTTTCAAGTTGTGCAGATAAATTTACTTTTGCGACAGGCACATTGACTAAAATTATGACATATAGCTTTATATATTATAAAGCTTCACTTTGCAATAATATGTTTACGTATTGGAGCAAACAAATCTCTTATAAAGAAGTATTTCTGTTTTTATAAATGGCATCCAATGATGTTTAAAATGACTGCTGATTATTCCTGAAATAATAATTCTTGTAATATTCATAACTGTTTAAATTTCATATTTGTTTCATTCAGTAGTGTTCATAATAAATTAGATTTAAGAAATTCATCAACATGCATCCGGTAGAAGTGATTCGGGCATTAATTGCTCAACACTACATGTCATTTCAATAACATAAATATGCTACTCCACTTCCTATTTATTGAAAATGGGAGAAATAATACGGAAAAATAAAAGAAAACCTATTTCCTCCTCCCTTTAGAGATTTTTATTTGTATAAAAATATAGGAAATGTAAGAGTGCAGGCATGTTTCTATTCTCGCAAAACAGTTTATATAGTTTATAGTATAGGTAACATGAAAAACTAATGCTAGCTAAATATAATTAATATTATGCAAATATTTCTTCTAAAAAATATTATGAGGTAATATTCAAACTTAAAGTGTTCGCATCTATTAAAATGAAAATGGTAAAGCCCATGATAAACTACCAATATTTTGTACTATTAATTTACCATTCTACATCAGACTTGATTTACTCTATTACTGTTCTAATAAATTAATAAAATAAAACTACCCCAAAGAGTATTTCTGTCCTCGTATATCAATTTCCTTCTATATAATAATTGCTCTTTCTTTTAAATATTTATTAAAAGGAAGGTATATTTTCTGGGTTAACATTTAAACTTGCATGAAGAAAATAATCTAGAAAAAATTCATTGTTTATGAATGTTAAAGAAAAACTTTGACATCAGTCGTAGCCATCAAACATTTATGAGTGAAACAAAGAATGATAAGTAATAATTTATAAACGAAGAATATTTCAGAACAAGGCTAATAAATCAAAACTGAAGAATGCTGCACAATAAGGCCTAATAATTCAAAATAACAAAAACTAATGCTTAATAATGCATACATAAATGTAAAATATTAAAAATAATTGTTTGCAATGGTATTTCTACAATAATTTAGCTTATTTAAAGCACTAATAAATAATTAATTTAATAACATATTCTAGTTAATAACAATAAAACGTACAAGAATACAATCAGTTTCCATTATCAAATCATTCCGGATTATGACTTTAATCATCAATGAAATGCAACTGTACAAAAATAAAGTAGTGAATCATAATGTTTTTGATATGAAATAAAGAAATTTAAACATCAATGTAAGAGATACAGTCACGAAAACTATAACTTGTGCTAAATATTAACTTCCTGTTCTGTGAGTGATTAATATAAGATAAATTAATGGGCCTTATTAATGTTTATGCTTTATAGAAAATATTTAGACACTTGCATTGTAATATATATTTATGTGTATTCTGTATAAAGTAACAATATAAAGACAAAATGGCCTCATTTAATCATTCAATATTGTTATTTTACTCCTACTATTACATACGAAAAATTAACTCAATAACTTAAACGTTAAAATTGAGCTTGGATATTTCGTATTTAATATTTAAGTGAAAATAAAATTTGAGAAATATCTAAAAGGATCAAACACAGAACGTAGCTTAAAATTCTTAAAGTAAATTTAGATTATTTTACAGCTTAGATTAAATTCCTTGAAGCCGTAAAGTCACAGTTTGAGTAGTATTTAATCGTAATTAATTTAATAGTACTTAAATTTAATAGTAATTAAGTTTTATTCAGAATTAATAAACAACTTATATATAATCACAAAGCTTTCGTGAAAAGAAATGTATTTTTATGTAAAATTAAAAGAAATATATAGTTTTCATCTAAGCTTTTGTTACTTACTAAAAGAATTGTTAATTTATTTCTAAATTCCAATATATTATACTATTTGTATTTTTATATGGAAGCAATATATTCCATAAAATATTGTTTCCATTTAAAAAATTCAGGAGACGAAAATAAATTTGAAGCAATTTAGCTTTTTAATTTGTTTGTTTTTTTAATAGCATAAAAAAGAGTCTATTTTAACAGCCCAAATGAAATTTTCTTTGTAAACATGTGAGTAAAATATAACTTAATTATGTGTAATAAGTGCATGTTATATTTCTCTAATAATGCACTAGTTAAACTAATAACAAGTTAATGCTTAATTCACTCCGTCAATCGTCTAAACAGAATTGACGTGGTTACTGATGTAAATTTATTAAAATTTGATGTAAGTGGAATGTGTAAGCTTATAACGTATGATAAAATCAAGGCTTTATTTCTACAGTACTTATCCTTCTTCGCTTTCAATTGACTTCTTTTTCAAATGCCACAGCTATAAATTTTGTAAAAATTAATATTTAGAAAATTATCCTAATTGCCTCCCAACAGGCTGAATCTATCGCTCCCATACACACATTTGATGTATCCGTTTCGAAGAATCAATGTCTTCCGGTTGGCTTCTTAAACTTTGATATTTTAGCAAAGGCACGATATCGTTTTGTGTGCAAAAAAAAATTAATAAATAAAATTTTTATAAGCAAATCTCTGTTATCGCATTACGGCGTGCGAAACGCCCTGTGACGTCATAAACAAAAGGTGACGGGGTCTCGCCCTAGTGTACGTGATCGGCAGTCGCAACAAATTGATTCTATCACGAAACATAGAGGCAGTTTGCACTCACCCTGGGTTGAGCGTTCCCCATGTCGTCTGCCCAAGGCGGCATCCCCTTACGTCCCTAGGCGGGGGGGTGCGGCGGAGCACGGCACGTGCAGGTAGCCGACATCATGGCTGCCAAACCTTTCGGAAAGTACTTCGGAAGTACTCGGAAACGATCGGCTGGTGTCCTTTTTATTCTTCCGAAGAACGTAAGAGCGCGCAAGCTATCCGGCAGGATTATATCCGGACGGCGAATTATCCGGGAAAGAGAGGCGAAAGAGAGAAACAGTAGAGAGACCGTCGAAATGATGGCCAATGTAGGGATTGCGATTTCCGAGACCCCTGGTGGTGGTTTTCACGGCCCCGGCTGGAGGCAGGTGGGCAAAGCGCCGCCTACCAGTGAATTTGAGAATCTGAGAAGGAAAGAGGAGGTGCAGACAATATTGAAAGACCGAAGAAGTGGAGTTGATGAGAAAATAAAAATATGTTTCTAATTTGGAGGGATTGGTTTGGAGCAGAATGTAAGAAAAAATAAGTCCGGAGACAGCTGCGAGTCTCCGAAAGGAATAAGTTTTATAAACCTTAAGTCAAGAGTGTTTGAATCTGGAGGCAATGACCTGTAGAGCTCAATTGGGTTATTAAAATCGGTTATTCCTTATAGACAGAGAGCACATTTCAGTTTATAACAAATGGTTTGTATTGGGATTTGTACTGTTAGAAAGAGAAAAGTCGGCATAATAATAGTTACACCTGCTTCGAGTTTTAGTTATAGTGATATTTGAATTTAGCTACAGGCTAACTACAAAAATATTGCAAGTATCGATAATGATTTTCAGTGTCAATTTTTAATCTATATTGTCTCTTATAAAAAGGGGTGATTCGAAGAAAGAATGGAGATTTTTAATTCCTTTGACAGGTAGGCACAAACTTACGAAAATATTTTTTCTTTGAGAATTTTAGATTCTGGCATAAAAAAACTGTTAAAATAGAAAGAAATAAAATTGCAAAACAGATGCATAGACACAATACTGACAGTTTGATTGAGATTTCCTATTCTAGTATGTTATTTTGTCTGAGCATGAAATTATGAAACGAGAAGAGGGGCTTACGTGCCTACTCCTTTGTTCCGCCTATGATTGCATATACATGCTTCTAAATCCTTTAAAATTCCGAAATTAATGTATTTAAAATTACAAGGGAAATAAAAACTTTTTCCGGGACATAATTTACAGTGTAAATTTTCTCTCTTTTTTTTAGGTAGCACCATTTTTTCTGTTATGTGCATTAAGCACATTTATATCAAAATAGCACCAGTATGTTTATTGACACTCGGTACAAAAAAATGAACTATGAAACAGTTGTTTGGTAAGGTCTTTTAGCAAAAAAAATCAACAGGTGTATGCTCAAATAGGAAAGAAGCAATCGGATGTTTCATTTCAGGTTTATTAAAGTGCGTTGTATTTTCATTTTATTCTCTCACTTAAATTAAAGACGTTATATCAAACTCACTTTCGAGTAACATCTAGTCTTAAGTTTGATCTAGTTTAGTGTCTTTATTTCTAATTAAAATCTCCAACTATATAAATGCTTATATTTAATTAGAAACTAACATTAATACGAATTTTTCTCTAATCAAGCATACACAGAATGGATAATTTTGTCAAAAACTCAATTTCTAACATTTATTTTTATTATGATATACGCCAGTAATGGAACCAATTCTTAAGAAAATCGTATAAAATTGCAACACTTACAATACTGAAGTCTACATATAAAAATAACATTTAATAAACAAATCGTAAATTATTTTAAATTTCTCATCTTGGCAATTATTTAAATGCATTGTTTAAAATGCAATGCTTCATTATTTCATAATAGTTTCATTATCAAGATATTTTGGTAAGCGGCTGTATTTAAATCAAATAAGTAAAACTTTGTTTTTAAATCAGGTCTTCAAAGTTTTTTGGAACAGTCAAAATCACTTTTAGATTTTCTTTTTAAATTTATAAAGAAATTTACGATACTATTTCTCAGTGTCTGTTTTCTGTAGACTTAATTACATTAATTTTCGAATCTGTCTCTAGAGAAAATATTAATTACACCTGGTTTAATAATTTTCTATTTTTCTGTTTCTAAGTGAAATTACTTATAGTTACTTACCATATAACTCAGATAAGTACTATTTCAGATACTAGACATATTTTATGAACCTTTTCCGAAACCTATTAATTTATGTTAAATGCAGTGAAACTGTCAATAATGATACTCTAGGGACCTAAAAAAATTATTGTTTAAAATAGGCCGACGTAGATCGCTGTCTTTCAATACCAGAGTTCATGGATTCGAATATCAGTGTAGGAACCGGGGATCGTAACCCTATAGAATAGCTTAAAACACTAGGATCCAGTCTTATTAATCTCCGTGTAGCAAAAAGTTGAACTGAATCTCCGAGCAAAACAAAACCAATAATTTTATAATTACAAAATACAAGAATTCTAGCTATCTTGGGACACATTTAAATTTCTTTAACTTCAATCATGACTACAAAACTATAAATTATGAAACACAATTTATTTTTCAGCATCATCTCATATCGGTACAGTATTAAAATATAAATAAATATTGTATCTTTGCACGCACAGTATATTTCACAAATTAATCAAATTCACGTATAATTAAGGTTAATAATTTTCACAATAAGTTCAATATAAAAATGCTATATAAAAAACACTCAAATAAATATAAAATAGACATACCTATGAAAACATACAATGCCTATTACTACACCTTACTGTGAATATAGACATCTATTCTCATTTATAAAATCACAAACAACAAAGATAAATTATTTCCAGTTACAAAAAACCAGCACTTTTTAGTCCTTTTGCTAAAAAATATCACATTTTAGGTTGTAAAATAAAACAAATTAGGTAATATAAATTTCATATAATAAATGTTTTAGTTTTTACGCAGGTGTTACACAGCATATTTTAGTGTACAGGAATTGATATTTGTATATAATTGTTGATAAAGTTTCGTATTAAAAAATAAATTGATGCAATTAAGATTTCATCATAATGCATGTCTGGCACTTTTTAGCTATTACAAAATAAACCTTATTTCAAAGTTTCTATAACTTAAAAAATTATATATTTAGAAAGATGATATTTTTACTGATTGCAAAGTTTTTATTTTCCATTATATAGCATTAGAATTTATCTAAATTTAACAGAAAATATTTTTTAAATCAAAATTTTGGTTATTTTTACATTTATCTAGTGGTGCACAAAATTATCAATGTATTATGGTGAATATAAAACCTTTTTTCAAAGTTGAAACATAATATTTTTTAAAAGGATAAACTTTGAAATTTACGTTATATCACAGCCGTTCAAACAAAAGTCATGAAGTCCAAAATTAATATATAGCCAATTTCAGTTCGTATGTCGTTACAAAATTAAATAAATAAATATTACTTTACCCATCTTTAATTGATTTAACAGTAGATTTGCTGATATTTTGATGACTGTTTTATGACATGAAATAGCTTCCACTCACTGATTAAAGATCATGAAATTTTATTTATCTCTAAATCAGAGTGTTGTATATCCTATGCAGGCATGACAATCTCCTCACTTCTAAATCCGTTGTAGAACAATTTTTGGACTTAAAAGTTTTGCTTAAACTGCGATAAAATATTCTTCCCCAAAAAATTAACTTTTTTTTAATTTTCAAACTTTTAACTGTTATATATTATTAAATATTTTTACCTCTGAAATAGGTCAATAGTTCATTATTTTAAAATCATATTATATTGCTTCAATATTATTAAAAATGTTGATTATAATAATAACAAAATTGTATGATGTTGAGCATTATCAAATAACTAAAAAAATCACATTCCTTCCTAACTTTATTATTAAATTTGTAATGTTCCAGAATAAAATACGAAATCTGGGTAACTGTGAGCAATAATATAATTTTCTCAATCATTTATTTAGAAAGGAATTGAGGATTTTAAAGATGAAAGTATGGTTGATTTTGTAACAGTGTAGATCTTTCAAGATTTTCTATAAAGCTAATAGTAACAAAGAAGGATGATATTCAATATAAAAGAAAATATAGCAGATCTTCTCAAGTTAATTGAAAATTAAAATAAAACCTTGGATGAAATAAATAAAATGACATAAATAGATGATTACATTTAGTGCTATAATATATCTTATTTTTTAATTGTTTTAAACTTCGGGTCCTCTTGGTCCCCATGAGACGCTGACGTCTGGAATCACGTAGATTTCTCTGAGAGCTGTGACACCTTCCCCGTGGAAGTTTACGTAGGTATTTCCAACTTTCATGCGCCTTTTGGCCAGAGAACTCCACACGAAACAGAATTTGCTGAAGTTCCCGGACAGCTGAATGGTGTAGATATTTTTGGGAGTGAGGAAGAGGGGTTCTTGGAGCGTCACTTCGGCTTCCAGCCTGTGCTCGGGATCTCCCCTGAAGCTGATCTTGCGCAGCGATGTCTCACACCAGCAGATCTTGGATCGACGAAGCTCCACACAGTCGGCTTCACGTATCACTCGAACGAAGGAATCGATCCTGTTAACAATACGACTAAAATTGGGGCTAATGTCATTAATTTGTCAGGGATAAGGGGGTTGACATACATTAAAACTCTAGTACAATTAAAAGATTAAAAAAATATATTATAAAACCATATATTGAGGAATTGAAAAAATAAGATAGCTTTATTGATTACAGTGAAACCTTTCTGAGCGGCCATCCCTTCGTACCGAGAATATTTGGCCGCTCTGAAGGGTTTAATTTACTATTATAAGATAATTACTATAATGCGTAATATAAACAAGTCTGACATATATGCGTAAATGAAATTTAAAACTTATCTAAAGAGAAAATAGTACTTTATTTATGCTTCTTTACATTTTTTTCAAAAAGGCTACAGTTTTTTTCTGTTTGTTCTGTAGTCTTCGTGCTCATTCAAAATCAAATTATTTTCTTTAATGACTTTGTTGATTTCCGTTCTTCCGCAGTTAAATAATTTAGCTAACTTTTTGGCCGATTTTCCATTCTCATATTCACGCAGAACTTCAATGCTGTGCTCGAGATTTAGAAAAATGCATTTCGAAATCGTTGCAACTCAGATCACTGACCAACTAATGAAATGAAACTGGCGTGAATGACATTTTTACGGACACAAAAGCCACACAGAAAGGGATAGTTAACGGAGTTTCCTGGGCCGAGCCCTCTAACTCCGAAAAACATATCAACAAGAAAAATGGGAACAAGCGGTGGTGTGAACAAGTAACTTAACTTTAACTGACAGAGGTGCAATTCTTCCTTAACTGTACGGATTGAAATTCCAAACAAAGGCTCTAGGACACCTTCAACGATTGATTGTCCAGTTTCTCCCTCAGTTTCTATGGATGGTGCAATAGGGATTCCCTATCTGAAGGGTGTGGGAGAATACAAAAGAGATAACAGATTTAATCTTCCTTAGAAAGGGGGGGGACCGCGGGAATGGAACTTCTCAACTTATTCCTTTGTCTTATATCTGACCATAAACTTGACCTTGAGGGGTTTTTTTTACTCAAAATTAAAGCATGGAGTGAGTAAAATTTCCCGAAAAATAAATGGGGCAATCCCAAACGATAGCCGTTTAGAGGGGGTCGGGTGGCCGCTGATACAGGTTATTTTACCATTAGGTTTATGAGTCGAAAAATCCGTGCATGAAAAATTGGCCGTTTAGAAGGGTGGCCATTATACAGGGGTGGTCGCTCGGAGAAGTTTCACTATATATGAAATTCTGGAATAAGAATTTAAGGATATTTTATCGTAACATTTCTTAGAACGATGAAGTTAGACAGTATTCTCTTCCAGTTTCACTCGAAGAATTCGATTATGTTAATAAAATGACTAAAATACGGAAAATGTTATTAATATGGTAGGAATCAGGGGGTTGGTATGCATAAAAACTCTAGCACAGTCAAAAAAAATCGAAAATATATTATAAAAACCATATTTTGATGACATAAATCAAAAGACTTTTATTGATTAAATTAATTTTGGAATGGAGTTTTAAGAAATTTTATCACACTATATCTTTGTCAGTTTGAATAATTTCGACAAAGTCAGCTTCACGTATCACTCAAACAATACAATTGTATCCTGTTAACAGTACAACTAAAATTGAAGAATGTCATTAATTTGTCAGAAATAAAACTTAATATGCCATGAAATTGTAGTACAGTAAAAAGAAATTGTGAAAAATAAAAATATGATAATTTGATGACGTGAAGAAAGAAACTGTTTTAGTGATTACATATTTGACAATACTGGAATAGAATTTTTAAAGCGTTTAATCATCTTCACATATCACTCCTATTCTGCAATAGAAATTTTAAGACCTTTTATCATCCTCACGTATCACTCGAACTAATAGCTTAATCCTGTTAACTGAGCAACTAAAACTGGGAGATGCGACTGATTTGTCAATGATAAGGTGATTAATATGACTAGATTCTCGTGTAGTAAGAATAAAAATAAAAATGTATTATGAAAACATATTTTGATTAGACATGAACCAAAAACTGTTTTATTGATTATTTGAAATTCTGAGATATATTTTTAAAACATTATCTGCATCAAAAAAAATTAAAATGGTATATTTCTCTTAGAAATATAAATTATCCCAAAACCAAGAAAGAAAATAAAACAATGTAGCATAAACAAGACTTATGAAAATGTTATTTGTACAGAAAATTAACTGCTGAAAACAAATGAGAAAAATACCAAAAAGCCGAAAATATTTGTACCATTAACTGTAATAAACTTCCTCCTTTTATATACAGTTTACCTTTATAAAATGGAGGTATTGTACTTATAAATACTATAAAACCATAAATATCAATCAATGCTATTTTTAGAAGGTAAAGGTTTTTGTTCCTGTAATAAATGAAAAATCCAAAAGGTTTTTCGTTTCTTGGATATTCTGAGAATTTTTATTGTTTATTTTTACTTCTAAAAGGATCAATAAATCCTCGCATTTCTAGAGAATCTTTTTTCAATGACAAAAGGGTTTAGCGTAAAGATAATAGCTACAATTTTAGACAGTATTGGCTACAGTGAAGTGTGTTATATGTACGAGAAACTATCATAAAATTCTAAATTATATAAATTACTGAGTGACCTAAATTAGAAATGGAAAAACTAGCTTACCTTAATGTTATTATATTGTGTTTAGATAAAAGTTCAATGAATCAGTTTTATGATCTATCAGAAATATTATGACATTATTCATTTTTGTTAAACTCATCCCAAGTATAGTGAATAGAGAAAACTATTTCAAATTCTGTTTTATACTTAATAAAAATATGAATGCCTTTATTGATAGTTTTCATGACAATATAAATACTGTATTTACTCCTGCATAACGCTACTTTTTTATCTCAAAAATTTATGGCAAAAACCCAAAGCTGAGCTATAAATGGCATAGTTCTACTTCTTTCTTGTAAT
>CM063504.1:61073695-61081195 GCA_032207245.1 Pardosa pseudoannulata | reverse complement strand
TCAAGTTTATCTTTTCCTAAACTATAGATCCGATTCTGGAGTAAATTGGTATGAATAAGCTTCGTATCCCAGCGAAAAATACTGTCCTCTTTAAAACGCTCGAAATCCACCCCGTCCCCTTTTCGAGCGTTTAATGCCATTATAGCAAGCCCCATTTTAAGATCAAGCTATTAAATTTATCAATTTATCACATAATAAATAGGTTAAAAATAATTTTTTTCTAGCATTATGACTTCATTCCTTTAACCATCTCATTTAATCATTTCTTATTTTAAATTATTTAAATATTTTCTGCATTATTTTCATATGTTTTATCACTGAACTTAGATATTAAATAAATAATTTTCTTTTCTATTTTACTTAAATAATAGAATAAGTACATATGTGATAATTTTAATCGATTATTTGCCTCATAAAGTTCTTTACAATTCTGAAAAATTTTTAATTTTACTGATCCCGTCATATGACGGGCTATAAGCTAGTTAATTATAAAAAGATTAAACTGACCTAAAACCAACAAAACAAACCTGACAATTCTTCATTTTCAGGAGTAGCATGCGTAATAGCAATGGAATATAGAAAAACATGTTAAATAACTTTAACGATATTGCCACCTGGTTGCTCAAGAGGTTAGAGCGTTCATCTACCACGCTGAATGGAACTTCAAACTCCATGTAAGGATTGGTTATAATTTCTGTTGCCCCCTTTATAGAGAGCAAATATTGACCTGCCTATATGGTGCTCCCACGATAAAATGGTCAACTAATACCTGTAGATTTGTAAAAAAAGTGAAAGCTAATAATAAAAGTGCCTCCAAATTAAAAAAAAACTTTAAATAAAGTTTACTTTGATAGTATACCACAGAAGTTTGACTAGAATAAAAAAAAATTCGTCGTAAGTTTCTTTGTTAAAAATTATTTTCATCTGCAAGGTATTCCTTGACAAAAAAGCTATATTCAACAAGAGGATCATGTTCTATAATATTATTCTTTCAAAGCTTAGCTCTCTTGGTGGAATAGCAAAACACTAAATGTAAACGGTCGTTAGAGTGCCATAATATTATAGTTTATAATAAGAGATAAAATCTATGAGGGGAATAGTGTTTTTAGTGTGGTGGGGGTTTATAGATAATAATTTATGTATTAACCCTTTAGCGGACAGCGGTTTTCCAGAGAAACCACCTATTACACATAATTTCTCTGCTTTTTAGAGATATATGAATGATTTTTTTACTTTTTTTTAATGTTTTTAGCATTTTAAACTTACAACAGATGTTAAAACTGCACTAAATTTATTTTTCATTTTGAAATATAAGTATTTAAACTTGCTGTACCTAGAAAGACAGTAAATCATTTTTTCTCATCTGTGACCCCCCCCCCAAAAAAAAAAAAAAAAAAAAAAAAAAATATATATATATATATATATATATATATATATATATATATATATATATATATAAACATTGCTTATAAACTGTAAATTTATTATTATACCATTTTAAGGATACTTATTGCTGCCTCAAATTCTAATATAATAAAAATTAAGAAATTATTGTATTCACACTGTACAAGGGGAAAGATTTATCAGCTAAATTAACCCTCAAACCTTCCTATGGTTCCTATTAAGGAAACCCCTATAAAATCTAAAGAAAAGTTTTCATATATTTTAGATATATAAAGAACATAGATAATATTTATAAACTAGTTTAATTAAGTACATAAAAATTTATGTTAGTGATCTGTAAAGGGTTAAGTTATTTTAATTATATGAAATGATATAAATTCAAAAGAATTTAGTTAAGACTTCAGCTAAAGCAGAGTTTTTAACTGAAAATTGGATAATTATAATGAAAAATAAATCTTAACCAAATGTTTACGTTCAGGTTATTGAAAAGAACATTATACCTTTCCACGCTGCACATTTCCAGATAGAAGCCCACCAGCATGATATCTTTCTCGACAGAGATCTGGATACATACAGGACCATCATCTGTAGGTTTTGCTGGTATTATATCTTCAAAGGAAGGGCAAGGCCGCAAAGTTAAAGAGTGCTTCAGTATGTCAGGTGGACAAGAGTAAAGACTTCGTCGACCCTTGCACCTATCGAAGCGCTCCAATGCAACTGAAGGTATACCCTCTTTACACCTTAGAGAACATCTCCTAAAAGGGACAGATAAATACAAATACAGTGGCTGAAATTAATTAAACGGGTCTAGGCATAAACAAAAAAATAATACTTACAAAGCCCCCAAAGTCAAAGTCCATGTAAATTAAAGGAAGTTCAACAAAATTTAATACAGCTTGTAAATTATTAATTGATAATAAGTCGAACAAGAGAAAACAAGAAGCTTTCAAAAAAATTTAATTTAATGCACCGTGGCTTCTAAACCATTTTATAGTAAGAATTCATTTTATAGTAAGAAGTAAAAAAGTCATGTACAGTAGCAGATGAAAGATGTTAATGTAAAGAATTTTTAAAGAATATGGAAAGAAACAGATACTTATTTAACATTGAATAAACATCTTTGAAAAATTGCCAAAGAGATACTGCAGCACTTTTACTCTCAAACAGATAGTAGACCGATAAGTCGCCCTAGACGTTGCCCTAAATGCTAATACAATGTATAATGTCCCATTGCACCTTTTTGTAGGAAAATAGTTTTCCCAGTCGGAGTACACTGGATGATGGTAGAATTGCTACGATACTTCCTGTCGATACATGAATACCGTGGGTTTGAATCTTGCTGCTAGCATGGATGTTCATGAACATTTGGAATTGGTGTGGTTTTAAATAGTAGTTCACTATGTCTAATTAGCCATTATTTACATTATGACATGTTTCACAGGAGAAGAATAAGGAAATTCCTCTTGACTCTTCAAGCTCCCACAGTTATTATAGCCCTCTAGGTGAACGCTAGAAAGCCACGATCACTTATTAAACAAAACCCCCTCTCGTGTCAACTCGGCGGTCCCTTCTATGGCCTACTTGGCTGCAGAGGCCAAAAACTATATTTAGAGGGATACCCACATTTTGATGCTTTGTTAGGTTTCAGAACGTACTTAAATCAAAAAGCTGAGATATCTTTAAACTAATCTTCATTGATCTTTCTTGGTATGAGATAAAGCGCACTTCTTCCCAGATTAAAAAAGATCGTTTCTGATTACCGATCTTTGTGGTCATTCACCACAGAATCAAAAAACTACTACCGTTAGAAAATGATTAAAAGTTTGGTAATTCTTGAGGCCAAATAAAAATCCGGTTACCTTATGTCTTTGTTCAAAACAGAAGTCAACTTTTTTGTCCCATAACCTCTAATCACGAAGAAATACTTAGAATTGCACATGAGAACATAAATAACATCCCCAAATAGAGACGGAAATATATCTAGCTGCAACTGATTTTTTCCGTCGTAGCTATCCTTACCCACCTGATGAGTACAAGAAGGTCATCGATGTACACTTGCACGTGGCGGTCCTTGAGGGATCGGTCGTACTTGCTGCTTTGAAAGCGACCCCACCGCCACACGGCCCAGAATGCAAATGTCTCGTCAGGAAGGTTTAGCCGGTCGGAGAGCAGCAGGCCAGTAAGTGCCCTCTTGCCTAACCGTAACACCAGATCGGACCCAAACACAGTGAGGGCATGCATCTCGATGAGGTCCTGGCACGATGACTTGATGGGGCAGTCGTTGCGCTCGTGCTGAGGCTCACGCTGGTGTAGCTCCTCCAGCAGGTCACACGCCTCCGGTATACTAATGTCCGACATCACACGGTCCTCCAAGTTGTGACGCAGACCCACCAGGCCGTAACGCTGCGATGCGATCAGCAAGTCAGCGGTGACGTCGCACGGAAATGTGTCATTGTAAATATACCTGAAACGAGGCGTCAAAAACAAATGTCCTTATTTACTGCTACTATTTATTAAAAGTTTTCTTACAATCGTATATATTCATTAATTTGTTTTCAAAGGAAAAAAATGAAAAAATTTTATTTAAATTAATCTTTGTTCACCTTTATATGAATAGAGAAAGCAGCTGTTGGTGAAATACTTTATTCTGCGTGAAGGTTAATTTAAGAAAAGCTTTACTTTTGAAGAAGGAATTAACATTGAAGAAAACAGTTCTAATTCATTAAAATAATAAATCCCTGTATTTGTTGTAAATTATTACTGTAACGACAGAGATTAATGCATGTTTGTTTTCAGTTAATTATTAATCTTAAAATCTTTTATTTATTTTAATATATATTTTAATTGTGTATGAAATATAAACTAACTTTATGGGTTTCTGATACTTCTAGTGTTGTGGGATTGACTCCTGTAAATGCGTTTGTGCTGGGGAGCGAATGTGGTCTTCTCGAATTATATTAGTCTTCTAGTTCATTTAAACCCAACGAGATTGGCTCTGGTTTTGAGTTATTCTTATCGTTATTGTGGGAAGCATATGTACGATGAGAAAGCACTGGGAAATTTCTAATTAGGTGTATGCGTTATTAGGATAAGGTAACATTATATTCTTTAAAAGTGTAGTTCTAAAGTCAAAGGATTACAAGTGTTTTAAAATAATCTATATTACTCGTAAATAAAAAAGTGAAAAATTTTATAAGTGGCTGATAATCGTTAGTCCAAAACATACTACCTATGCTACTATTTATGAATTTGATACCGGCACAGATCGTAGGTACATCTTTCATTCATACAACTTAGCGGATTTATTTCATAATAAATTAAATTATTTTATACTCTTTAATGCATTGATTAAAAGTAAAGCTTTTTTCTCTTTTGTAAACAATATGTTATTTTACTCTTTTTAGTGCATTAATAAAAAATCAGAGCTCGTTTTTATTTTTTGGAAATTTTATTTTAATTTTTATTTTTTAATATCATTAATTACTAAACTATAGTTTTTGTTATTTTTCCTTGAACGCGCTTTATCTATAGCAACAGCATTCCAAAAGGTCATTTATAGCTTTGAGCAGTAATAAATAAACTCGTTCGCTCCATAGTAAGCGGTTACTCTGTTTTAACACTAGTATCCAAATTACAAGTACTGTGACTATCCCTCCATGATCAGATCAGATCAATGGTACCACTTCATTGTATTATAATTAGAATTACATATATTTTTAAAGTTTCAAATAGATATGACCCCTAAAAGTGGGTGAAATTTGGATTCGTACATTTGATTATGCCCAATCAGATCGACCTAATATGAGTGTGGTAAAGGATTTACAGCAGGAATTTTTATCTGCCTACAAAAAAATGATGCAACATGTCACTAAAAACGCACTTTCTGCATTGGTATACTAATATCATGGTAGCGAATTGCGATGTTTTCATAGACGCAAAAGGAGAGTAAGTTCATCAGGACCAGTCTGCACGAGAACAGTTCTACAAAGCAAAGCGGTTAAATTCAATTTTAGAAGATGTCTACAACGTGATCTAAACGTTTCTGGCGAGTAATAAGTAAATAGACTACGTGTATAAAATGAAATGTTTGTTGACTATAATTCACATTATCATATTCTCATAGCATTATATATAAAATGCAATTAGTGTAATAACTCAAAATCAAAATTCAGTACGCAATTTGAAGAGCCGTTTTTGCATTAGGTGACCTAAAATCAATAAATATGGATATTTATATCACTTTAAAATATTAACTGTCGAACAACCTCGTTTCAATTACCTAATATTAGTTATTAAATTGTGTAATAAATTATCAAGATAATTTATTAAAATTATCCAAACAATCTATTCAAAATTCAATTATTCATATTAGAAATACCATAACAATATTATAAAGTATCAAAATGCAGTTCAAATTACAATATTTTCTCGATCCTATTTCAACTGTTTAATCGAAGATTTATTAAAGATACAATATTTTTCCCGAAATAAAACAAATATTTCCTCTCACTTTTAAACGTGCTATTCTAAAAGATCTCTTTGACACTTCATGACTTTTCTAGCATTTAAAAAAGGAAATAGGATATGTTTTTGAATCCATTTATGGAAAAAAAAGATAATGTTTTATATTCCGGTGATATTTATGTTTTCTCTTTTTGCAAAAATAACTGAAAGTGAAATTATCATATTTTTTTTCAAATTATTTTAAAAAGCAAAGAAACTTGGCAGGAATGATTTTTATCTTCCCTGTGAAAAAAATATCTAAAACACTTTCAGTATTTGAACGATAAAAACATGAATTGAAAGATTTAAATGTGACTCATATATATATATATATATATATATATATATATATATATGTGTGTGTGTGTGTGTGTGTGTGTGTGTATACATGTGTGTATGTGTGTGTTTGAGCGTTATTTCTAGGTATTCAACTACATAATATTCAGTATGAACGAAATTTAATAGGTAATCTAGCATTGTAAATAAATAATTTAATAATCTCATGCTTTATATTCACCTGTATGTATGTACACACATATATATATATATATATATATATATATATATATATATATATATATATATATATATATATATATATATATATATATATATATATATATATATATATATATATATATATATATATATATATATATATATATATAGACACTAAAAAGCCCAACAACTGGCACACTTGCTTAATATCGTGTAAGGCCCTCACGAGCACGCAGAAGTGCTACAAAACGATTTGGCATGGAAACGACTAATGTCTGAAGTACTGCTGGAGGTCAATGACATCATGAATCCAGGACTGCCCTTAAATTCCTAGCAGGACAAGGTGGTGGAAATCTCTTCTGAACAGCCCGTTGCAAGACATGCCAGATACGCTCGATAATTTTCATGTCTGGATATTTTGGTGACCAGTGGAAGTCTTTAAAGTTAGAGGAGAGTTTCAGGAGATTCTGTAGCAGTTCTGGACGTGTGGGATGTCGTATTATCCTGCTGGAATTCCTCAAGTCCATCGGAATGCACAATGGACATGAATAGGTGCAGATGATCATTCAGGATGCTTACGTATGTGTCACCTTTCAGAATTGAATCTAGACATAATAGGGGGTCCCATATCACTCCAACTGCACGCACCCCATACCATCACAGAGCCTCCAGCATCTCTAACAGCCCCCGGTCAATATGCAGAGTCCATGGATTCATGAGATTGTTTCCATACCCGTACAGGTCCATCCTCTGAATACAATTTGAAACAAGACTCATCAGACCAGGCAACGTGTATCCAGCTATCAACAGTCCAATGTAGGTGTTGAAGGGCCAAGGTGAGTTGTAAAGCTCCGTGTCGTACAATCATCAAAATTACACGAATGGGCGTGCGGCTCCGAAAGCCCATGTCGATGATGTTCCTTTGGAAGGTTGATACGCTGACACTTGTTGATGGCCCAGCATTGAAATCTTCAGCCATTTGTGAAAGGATTGCTCTTCTGTCACATTTAATAATTCTCCTACGCCATTGTTGGTCTCTCTCTTGCACGATCTTTTTACGGTAGCAGCGATGTCGGAGATTTGATGTTTTATCGG
>CM063504.1:60983695-61066195 GCA_032207245.1 Pardosa pseudoannulata | reverse complement strand
TCTTGCTCACAGAAGCTCACAGAAAGAGTTGACTACAGCACTTCCTGGGCCAAGCCCTCTAGTGCTGGAATACTGACGATGGTAATGTACAAAAACTAGGAAAATGAGTTGGCATGACAACAAATTAAAAAGATCTAAGATGGGAGGGCAGAGATTCATGAGTTTCGACGAGAACAGGTAAAAAACAATGAAGTAGCAGGCAACAAAACCAGCAAAATACAATTAAGTGAGGTTGCTGGAAAGACAGTAGGTTGAAGTTACGTTAAACACTAAAAATAAGCTGCGAAAGCAGAATAGCATAGCACATTTTTTTTCCTAACAGCAAGAGTGACAATTTACTGAATCTAGGATCTGTGCAAGCACAGTGAACTGAGGGATTCAACGGCCAAGAAACTGACCACTAGAATTTCTCGCTGAGCTGACCAATGGCAATCTTAGGATTTCACCCTCCAAGGAGGGAGCCCTACATTTTGCTGCTTCAGTAGCGAGGGGTCTTGCTCTTTACAAGCGACTTTTTTTCCATAGACTTAACACTGATCCAAAAGAATATTCTAGCTTCCCTCGGAAAATCCGAGTTCTCGTTAAATCCGAGATCTTTATAAACGAGTTCGACTGTACCCAGTTAAAATCTGATTATAACTATGAATGTGCTTCTCTATTCTCACAAACGGCTGGAATCTGAAAGGCGAAATAGGTAAGCGGAAAATAATCGAAGGAAATCCTTTCGACCATTTACATCCCAAAATTTCAATTAAAATTCGACCAAAAAAGTTTATTTTATGGCTCATTCATTCGATTGTTAACATGAAGTGAATAAGTGAGCACTCTCTCATTGTCAACACTATTATTGCTCGCTATTTGATATTTCACGTAACAAATATATACGCATATATGTGTGCGTGTGTGTACTATTAAACTTTGAATGTAAATAAATGTTTCTAAATATGCATGTGTTTATGAATGTAAGCATTTGAAGCTATTTTCTCACGAAACCCTAAGCATTGAATTAATTTAGACCATTTAAATTCCTATTTAACTACAGTTAGTTAAAAATAAATTAGTTATAAACGCAAAAGTAAAGTATGGCAGCATATATTGAACTATAGTTACAACTATCAGCCATGAGTTACTTTTTTTAATTAATATCTTCTTCTGCTGGATGATAGACGAATGGTAACGTACCGATCTTCGGTACCAAAGTGGTACGTTCGAATACCGCTGCTGGTATGGGTGTTCGAAGCCGTTTGGAATCATCTTTAAGAAATATATCCCAGTCTCATTAACTCTCATGTAGTAATAAAGTAGACCGTAGAGTATCAAAGCAAACCAATATGAAATGTCTCAATATAAAACCAATTTCTTTTATGAAGTCAACGCCTAATTTTTTTTCCGCAAAAGGAAAACTTCGTGATATGAGTTTTATTTGGTATCACATATCAACACATTGCTGTAAAATGAATCTTTGTAATAAACAAAGCTCTTTTTCACGATTTCAGTAGATGTGCCAATCGAAAAATATTGAATATTTTATTTGAAATCGCAAAAAATTGTAAAATATCGATCCAAGTGACGAAACGCCAGACACTCGAAAATTTCGTTTATTGTTTCTAGCATATCCATTCATCTGCACTGAAAAGAAAAACACTTTTCAAAATGATTATAAAATTTCTATAAATTATCTTTCAGCTTTCCCCTTAAAAGGTGCATTAGGCATTAATGGGTGAAAATTTCCCGTATACTGGGAGAAAAACCTTGCTGTAATTAAAATCTTCAAAGAATTTTTAAAAATGTCGAAATGAAAAATTATCTCTTAAGACCTAAAAAAGTAACGTTAGAATTGTCCTTCTATTACACTAATGGTATAATAAAAGGTAGACAGAGGATACATTGCGAAATGTTTCGAAACCCCTATGCATAGTACTTCAAAGTTGCAGATTGCATTTTCAAAGAGACATGTGGATTTTTTGACAAAACGTTACATTCTTGTGAATTGACGTTTTCTGAATTTAGAACAAAAGAAAAATAGAATAATTGATTCTGTTTGAGATCAATTTATATAATAGTTCGATATAAATTCAATTTATATAATAGATCAATTTATGTAATAGTATAATACATTCTTTAAAGGTGAGACTATGTTTCAGCTTTTAGTAAATATGACATTCCAGTTTTAGAATAGAGACGCAGTAGCTCAGTCAGCAAAGGATTTGTTCTAATAACCAGAGGGTTGTGATCCGGCCAAATAACCACCATGTTTATTAATGGCTGCTGGAGCACGTTAAATAGGTTTGTGGTCGCAAGCTCTCCAATTTTCCAAGAGATACCTCAGGAGGTGACAAGCCAAGCCTAGGGATATTCTGTTTGATCTCTGCATTTGAATTACGAGACCTTGGCGCGGAAAATGCTACTTACACTTCCTAGCCTTCCTTTAGCTACACATGCTTCCCGAGAGGTGCTAAATTAGTAATAGCCTTGTTTAGAATAAACGATATCTATCTGTATTATCAGCTGCAGTGGAAAAAAAACGTTTACTTGAATAAATTATCTAAGAAACACCTTTACAAAATAAAAGGTTTCTGTTATTTAAAGTTTGTATTGTCTAAACTAAATTTTCCTCAAATTATGGACTCGTGTTAAAATGAATATTGTTCTGGAATAGAAACTTAAACTGATCTTTCATGCAAACATTTATAATAAACAACTTTCTTAATTGTGTAAATAAAGTCGGAGAAGATTTGCAAAGTTTAAAAAAAAAATGTATTTGAAACGGAACTAATCGGACGATGGCCAGATAGATAGCTTTTCTGTAGCGAAGTTTAAAGATTCAACTCTTACTAATAAGTTTTAAGCGTGTTGGTAGCCGATCTAGAACTAAGCTGTAGGTCCCGGGCTAATTAGCCTTCGTGTACTAAAAGAAAAAAATATGACTGTAGTGCTCTAAATCAAACGAAATAAAAATGGGATTTTCTCGTACAAATAAAGTAACCGACCAGCTTTAAAGTGTGTGATTTAAATATATGGTTTTAATAGCATTACAAGGTTAATACGTGGTTTTATTAGATTATTATATAAAGACTCATAGATTGAGAATTACAGGAGATGTGAAAGAAATATTGTATTTTCACTTCTACACGTACTCGTACTAATTGATCCTTCGACAGTTTTATCTTTATCAGGTAAAATTTCTTTTCGGATAAATAAATTACTAAGTTCTCAGTAGGCCGTTCATCTAAACCAGGGGTGGGCAAATACTTTGAAGCTCGGGCCAAAATGAGATTTTCAAAATGCCACCCGGGCCGGAAGACTATACCGCGTACGCTGTGCACACGCGAATGTTTTGGGTGAAGCTTTTCCCTGCCCAAAAGATTTTTTTGACAAAAATACTATAAGTATCTTTTTAAAGTATTTGGACAAAGAAATTTGACAGTTAATAAAAGATAATAATAATAATAAATTGTCTTACTTAGGTGTATATGCGAACAATTTGTGCCCAGCAAAATATGTCACGTAATTTTTAAAGAAATAGGATCCATTATATTAAATTAATGGTCATTAAATAAATCAGTTAATGAAAGATTTTATTTTGATATTTATTTATATCTTAACGATACAAATTATTTTTTATCATAGTTTTTATATTTATATTACATTTTGTAAATATAATGGTAAATAGAATTATAAAAAGAAAAGACAAACACCAAACGTTAAAATAGAATAGTTTTAGTTAATGCGAAACCTAAAATCTGGAATGTTCTTTTCATATTATTTCTTCAAAATTTGGATCCAAATCACTTGTAGCAATCCTGAATACTGAGTGTAGATTTGCGTCAGTAATTTGTGATCGATATTTATTTTTCATGTAAATCATTAACGAAAAACTTCTTTCACAAATATATGTTGTACACTACGCATACAAATAATGTTGATTTCAACATAATCGCATATAAAAGATTAAAAATATTGTATGCAGGGTTTTTCAACTGGCCGGATCCGGCCCGCGGGCCGGCTTTGCCCACCTCTGATCTAAACAGTCTACTGAGAACTTAATAATTTACTTAAAAATACAACTGTTAATAACAATAAATCATACCATGGTCTAATGAAGCTTCCTGACTTTGAATTCTCATAAACCGCATTTCTCAAGTCCTTCGTTTCATGTGACTCAAATAGCAAACCTTTAATTATCAATTCACCAAAGTTAAAATACCATGTTGCCAACTAACACTTCGACAACAGCAAAATGCTGAATCAGTGTAGGCAGTGATTTTCTACAAGTTTCCATAGACGCAAGCTGTTATCTGCAACTTGTTTACTAATGATTAATACTATCAATCTACTATTTTCAAATTGATTGCAACACATATTACGTTAGCTGAAAAGAATTTTATCTGAAGCTAATTCTACAGATGAGAAAGTAGGGGAATTTGTGATTAGGAAACAAAGACAGTTTCATTTTAATACTAAATGCATAAATTTAAAAGATCAATTTAATTCCATAAGAAAGATTTTCATAGAATTTTAGCATAAAACTGTTTACCAAGTATAAAACATTTAGTGTACAACTTTTTTCTGCGAAGAAATTTTTTATCATAAAGAGTGACAAAAAATTTCATAATCAAACTATGTAATTTGGTATTAATCGGACTGTTTTGTTTTGTGTGTATACACACACACAAAACAAAACAGTCCGATTAATACCAAATACTGGATTACATACATACTGTATTTACAAAACTGTAATGAAAATCAGGCATTGTTTTTATTTAGAGCACTACAATCAGTATTTTTTTTCTTACGCAAAAAGAGGCTTACCTAAACATTTAGCTTAAAGCAAATTCCGAATGATTACAAACATCCGTACAGCAGTGGAATTCAAACCCACGAATAAGGTACCGAAAAGCATCTTCTTACCCATTCAGTTGTCCTCTATCCGCAGATAGATCAACAAGATTAATGTATTTTCATTACAAATAAAAGGATTAAATGACTTCAGTTCCAAAATTAAAGAACCAAATTTCTAAATTCAAATGAAAACACAGTACAACAGAAACTTTAATATTGATAGGTTTGGTTTGGAGCGCTACGGTCTACTGTTTTGCCCCCGAGGGCTAATGAGACCAGAACCTACTGCTTAAAGCCGATTCCGAACGGCTACGAACATCCATGCCATTATGGGATTCGAACCCCGGAACTCCAGTACCGACGATCAGCGCCCTAACCAATCGGTCAGTTTTCGGCTACTTTAATATTGAAAAATAAATAAAGGACATTCTCTTCGAGAAACTAAAAGCTAAATGTGAGAGTAATGGAGAAGAAAAAAAACCTAATTATCTCCATCTAAAAAATAAGATTTTTTTCATCTCGAATATATTTTGAATGGGAATTTGATATGAACTAATAGAGTGATGACAATCTATTGGCATAAAACTGACTGTGTTTTCTTTTTCACTTAAAACAAGATGTGGATGTTAGGAGAAATGATTGTTTTAGTTGTATTCACTCATAACTGTCAAGTTCTATCAGCACATATTGACCAAGAAGATATAATTTGTCTGTTCAAATTGTAAGTATTCTTCGCAATTTAATAGTTTGCATAAAATCTCAAATTTCTATATCAAGTTAATATATACTTGTGTGTGTGTTTTCGTGTCTTATGTATGCATATATCTGGGTTGAAAATTTAAAATTGAAACTATTATCTTGTAATTTACTTTGTTTTACAATATACAAGCTATATCAAGTATATAAAAAATGTACGTATACATAGGTATGTTAAAATGTGGGCGAGAGAGCTTCGAATAGTTAAGGTAATAATCAGTGAAAACAACCAGATGTAATTCTCAATGTAAACGTGTGTCTTAATTGTTCAACATGCAGATCATAAAGAACAAAATGCAAGAAAGGTTTAAATTTGTCAAATCAAATTTTAAAGCTTAAATTATTTAAATTTCAAACTATTCATAAAAACAGCAAAAATGTTATTTAAGATCATAAGATGTGCTTATAACTAACATTTACAGAAATTTTCTAGTACATTAGTTTCAAATCAGTTAGGAATTGTTTAAATGATATGAACACTTCTACAGTGAATCTAATAAAAGATTAACTCTGAAGTGTTTCGGTCACTGAGAAATAAAATACGTTAAGAAAAAAAAGGTTTCATCTTAGACACTGTACTGAGGTTTACAGAATTTCATAGATGTCAAAATATCCTCATAAGTAAAGAACTTGCTAAAAGACATTAGCTTATTTCGAGAAAATATAACGTGTTTCAAAAAACTAAACCAAACCCAAACCTTCGGCCAAACAGTCAGCCATAAGAAAAATGTTTATAGCAAATAATATTTGTACCTACCGCGTGATACAGAAGGAATTTACCACTGGATCAGCAGGTATACGAAATATTATTCGTGTAAAAATGTACATGAAACAAAACACTATGCTGCTGGGTTTTCTCATAATTTTACAGAATTCCAAACAACAGTTCTTATCGAAATCATTAGGAAATTCATAAATAACTAAATTATGATGAACAACGATTTATTCCAAAAATCATAACTGATAATAAAACGAACATATATTTTGACGTTCCAACAAGTCAAGAAATTAAAATATGGGGTTTTTTCAGCTCACCTGCAGCCAATAAAGAGAAAAAAGAAAAAAGCTATGAAAACTGTAATATACAATTCTTTTTCCTAAATTATAACACTGTAGAAAGGAATGAAGCTAGATAGGGATAGTTTGGTTTGGAGCGCTACGGTCTACTGTTTTGCACACGAGGGCTAATGAGACCAGGACCTACGGCTTAAAGCCGATTCCGAACGGCTACGAACATCCATGCTATAGTGGGATTCGAACCCACGAACTCCGGTACCGACGATCAGCGGCCTAACCAATCGGCCAGCATTCGGCATATAGAGAGGGATAAAGCAGTAACAAATAACTGGTAAGACAATTAAACTCCATCATAATACTAAAACATCATCCAATAAAATTGGCAGTTGAATTTCTTAAACAAAGATGCATCAAAGCGATAAAACACCCTATTCACCCGATCTTGATATGTCTGACTTTTGTCTTTTTTTATCTAAAACAAAAAATTATAGATGCAGTTCTTTCATTCTGCAGACGTGCTTCTAAAAAAATATATTTTTATCGATCCATAACAATGGATGACTTGAAACATTTAATATTTAGAAAACTCACCTATAAAATCGCATTAATGTTGAATTGAACAATCCTAGGATTTGTTAAGTTTTACTACTCAACCCGGTTTAAACATTTTAGCGTTACCTCGTTCAACATTTGAAAAAATTATTTCAAAATATATATACATAAGATTTCTTTGAAATTACGTTGCCGAGCGAAGGCCGAATGGTTAGGGCAATACTCATTCGTATTGGAGTTCGTAGGTTTGAATCCCAAATCTGGCATGGATTTTCGTAGCCGTTCTGAATCGCTTTAAGCAGTTGGTCCCGCTTCTATTAGCCCTCGTGTAGCAAAACAGTAGACCGTTGTGCTCCAAACCAAACAAAAGTTAACATTACAGAACGAGTAATACTTTCAACTCACGCATAACAATCTCCTATATAATAATAGCCTATATAAGTTATCTATCCGTCTGTCCTCGCATTTATGAAGCGGTTGGACCTAGAATAGATAGAGGCATATATATTGGATTCTTGATGAGTTAGGGTTAGCAAAATTTAAAGCGAGTAAAGTTTATCTTCTCTTAAACTATCGATCCGATTCTAAAATAAATTGGTATAAATATGCTTCATATCACAGCGAAAAATAATGTCTTTAAAACATTCGAAATCCACCCCTTCCTCGCTTTTCGAGAGTGATAATTTTAAATTTAATTATTGTTTATTTTTTGATGCAATGAAAATTTTATCACCGGTTTTAACAACAAATTCTTTTCATAAAAGTCTAGGAGCCAGTCTCACCAAAGTCATTTAAGGACTGATCGTGATTAACCCATGGCGCCAGTCAATGGTGGGACGCAATTCTCTGTTTAAACATAGATTAATCGCGGTTAGCCGTTAATTAACTTTGGTGAGACCGGCCCTAGGAGTCTTTTCCACAGACTAATAAATAACTGGCGTTTAAGTTATATATCTTTGAAAATTAAGAAGTTTGTGCATTTGTGTATTTGTTTTTTATACATAACCCCACGGTTTGCAATCGATTAGCTAAATTTTGGACAACCAAAACACAAAAACAAACCATTTTTTATCTACCTAATAGGGTACTTCACAATTCTGGAAAATTAAAAATTTTACTGATCCCGTCATATGACGGGCTATATTATAGTATAATCAATATTCTTTAATGGAATAAAATAATCAATATTATAAGTAAAAACATTCTAAGAAAATACAAATAGTATATTTATCACCCACTTTAACTTTGTTAATTAACCGTTTGGAGTACAGAGAACAAGTTTTGCATGCTTACGTCAAACAAAATATTGACCCTCAATGACGGCAAGATATTAATCCTAAGAAATGCAGTGAAAGGGTATAAAAGTTTTAATATAATATAGTAAAAAATATATCACGATAATTTAAAAGATAAGTGAAACGCCAAGAAACTAAGGGATATAAGCTTCAAAATTAAAATATGGAGATAACTAGTGAAAATAATAGGAGACATACTCACTCGATTACAATAAAATAAGTTCATAAAAAAATTCTAAAATTTTCTATTTTATCTGAACTTTGCTCTAGTTTTACACAAATTTTACAGCAATCACTTACATCCCTTTGGTTTTTGGCTACTGCGTAATTCACCTGAGCGCCAAACGGAGAACTAAAACAAAGATTTTCAGATAACTTCAACATAAAAATGTTATTTTTTTAATAAACAATCGAACTTCTTTATAACAAACTTAAAAGGAAAAAATTTTTGTTTTGGTATATCTAACAAGTTAAGAAAATTGTTAGATCTCGAAAAATGTATCATTCATTAGTTGCTAAATGTAAAAATGACTTGAAAAAGAATTTTAAAAACAATCTACTTAAAAGAACTTTTAATGAATTTAATTGATTTAAATTGATTACATTAAATTGAATAACTGCCCATTAAGTTTCCTCAAGAATTAAATTTTCTGAAAATGAACACAAATTAAAAAATAATTTCACTTTTAATTCTTTTACACTGTTTTAATGTAGATATAATCGGTAATATTCTGCTGACGTAATACCTATTCTAACAAAAATTATGAATTTTTTTTCTAATACAACAAAGAATCCAACAATTTTTTTCACTGTTTGTGTGGACAAGATTGTTTGAATTGCAGGCATCTTATTATGATATTAGAGTTGAAATGCTTTTTACACAATTGCAAAAAGGTTTAAAAAAAATGTTTAGTGGACAACTGAAAAAAAAAGCGTTTTGTTAAATCTAATTACTAATATTTTCTATAAAAGGTTAAATTAAGGGTAAAAATGATGGGAAAAAGTTGGGATCTAAATTTTTTTTCTTATTATCTAGAAGTGAGTTCTTCCCACGTACTCGATTACAATAAAATAAGTTCATGAAAAAATTCTAAAATTTTCTATTTTATCTGAACTTTGCTCTAGTTTTACACAAATTTTACAGCAATCACTTACATCCCTTTGGTTTTTGGCTACTGCGTAATTCACCTGAGCGCCAAACGGAGAACTAAAACAAAGATTTTCAGATAACTTCAACATAAAAATGTTATTTTTTTAATAAACAATCGAACTTCTTTATAACAAACTTAAAAGGAAAAAATTTTTGTTTTGGTATATCTAACAAGTTAAGAAAATTGTTAGATCTCGAAAAATGTATCATTCATTAGTTGCTAAATGTAAAAATGACTGGAAAAAGAATTTTAAAAACAATCTACTTAAAAGAACTTTTAATGAATTTAATTGATTTAAATTGATTACATTAAATTGAATAACTGCCACAAGAAATTTTCACAAGAATTAAATTGTCTGAAAATGAAGACAACTTAAAAAATAATTTCACTTTTAATTCTTTTACACTGTTTTAATGTAGATATAATCGGTAATATTCTGCTGACGTAATACCTATTCTAACAAAAATTATGAATTTTTTTTCTAATTCAACAAAGGATACAACAATTTCTTTTTCACTGTTTGTGTGGACAAAAATGTTTGAATTTCAATTTCAGGCATTTTATTATGATATTAGAGTTGAAATACTTTTTACATAATTATAATTGCCAAAAGTTTAAAAAAAAAATGTTCAGTGGACAGCTGAGAAAAAGCGTTTTGTTATATCTAATTACTAAGATTTCGGAGATTTTCTATAAAACGTTAAATTAACACTTGGCATGCGTTTATACTTCACCGCCAACCTTATTTTCATGAATAGAGCGAAAGTTTAGTTATTCAGAAAAATCGGAGTAAATCGAAAACTACTTTGTTTTTATGAACGAAACTTTTTTTTATTTTACACTTTAATATACTTTTAATACTGTATGATTTTTAACAAAAAAAGGATTTTTACGAAATCACAAAAATAAACAATTTTTAAAATTAAAGTCCGATAATCTGTCAGCGCATATTTCTTCATCACTATCTTTGTCAGAACGACTCATTTTATCAATATTGTATTCAACAATAAAAAACCAATCTTCCAATTGACAAAACACGACTTGTACGTTCTCGAGCTAGGAATTCGATTGAAGACGAAATAACGCAACAACAGACCGAGTAACTCGACAATCATAACTTGTGTAAAGAAAAAATGCAGAGTATTGCATAGCAACGCAAACACGTATCTAATGTCACACATTCATATAATTACACGTATTTAGTAGGTTTGTGGTGGTTAGCGGGTATCCACCACAAATCTACTAAATACTTACTTTTACTTGACCCGCGTTCCAGTGACAGACTGCAAAAAACGTAAAAATACGTTGCCCGCACGCGAAGTGTTAAGGGTAAAAATGATGGGAAAAAGTTGGGACCTAAATTTTTTTTTCTTATTATCTAGAAGTCTGTTACATGGTGAGTTCTTCACAACGGGGTTTGACTGAGATCTAAACAACTGGCCATGAAAATTAATTAAGAATTGAAATATAATATATAAAAACTATTAAACACAATAGTAATTTGATTATTCAATCACAATATATCACTAAAAACTTATACTAATTCCAAACAGTTTATTTATATACATATATCATGTAACTTACCTGTATATAACCAAAAGGCTTTACTTGACGAAGAGAGTTTTAGACAAATGTCGATTACAAAAAGTGAAAGTAAGAACGAAAGTCGAATGCACCTGGTTATAAACAATGAATGTCAGGCAATGAATAAGTACAAATCTAAAGTGAGCCAAATTTATCGTATTATCCACTGCGATTTTGTCATGGGATGTTGATAAGATCTGTGATAAAATCTGATCACACGTGATAGTGACAGATAAGAATGAAAGGGGAAAAGGGGGAGCCATACCGAAAAACGTGGGAAAACTCGTACTAAATTTAAATGACATTTACTAACCAAAAGTAAATAAATAAAAGGTAGAAAAGCTGTTCAATTTTTAATTTATTATCACGGCAGATAAATTCTGCAATTTCAGCTGTACATAAGGAAATATTAAATTTTGTTCCTTAAGAATACCTTAAAAAAGAGTTTGAAACCAATAAAGGAGAAATATTTTGAGATATTTGTAAATTTTCAGCATTTTACTGATAATGATTCATAGTACGATTGCTTCACAACTATGTAACATCTTCATATAACGACAGTAACGCAAACTGGTTATCATCTACCAAGTGAACACTATGTCCAACAACTTTTATCAGTAAAACATATATTTAAGCTCTTACTCACTTATATCGTTTATAGTTAGACGCATTTAATAGATTTCCACAAATTTTTTATTTACTAACCACCAAAGTAAATAGCCTTCTATAGTACTTTTTATTTTTATCTCTTTATTTGTCAGAGAATGGCTCTACACCTCTGGAATTCTATGATTTCATTGCGCGTATTTCCTATAACGTTAAAATTTCTTTTAGAAGGTCACCGGTCATCTATTTGAAAATTAATCATACTTATGTATATCATCCAGTATAAATTCTATTAAGAAGAATGTAATAATTAAACACAGGCGTATCTAAGAATAGTATATAGAGAGCAATTTGTCGCAACGTCATGAACTACTATAATGCCCTTCCCATTCATTTTCATGTTTACAACAGCCAATAGGCAAACAATAAACTGCCCTTCCGTTTGAAATTAAAATCAGAATTGTCATAAGCTGAGATGTGCCCTGCTGCGTGAAATCGCCTTATACTTGCATGTCACACGTTTACGTGCCAAATATTAAGGTATGTGTGTGTACATGTAGATCGGAATAAAATAGATCTTATGACGTAACCTGTATTGGTCACATAGAATGACACAGGTTATATAAGGCTTATTCGGTGTTCCAATCAAAACTAATGCACTTCACTAAAAACTATTTTTAACAAAACTTTCTTGCATAATTGTGCTTAATTCTCTGCTTCGAAATCCATATCAGAATAAGGCGATTTCACGCAGTAGGCCAAATTCTCAAATTATGACAATTCTGGCTTTAGTTTCAAACGGAAGGGCAGTTTATTGTTTGTCTATTGGCTGTTGTAAACATGAAAATGAATGGGAAGGGCATTATAGTAGTTCAGGACGGTGTGACAAATTGCCTTATAGAATATAATGCAATAAGTAAACAAAAATAAATTTAACTGTAATATCTTCTAGAAACGGATAAACCAGCAATGATAAAATGTAATGTAAATTACTTGAAAGAGTAAAGATTACTTGTTACGAACAAATAAATACATGCTCCATATGTGAAAGAACCAATCAACTAAAACTTTACATTTATGGCTAAAAAATAAAAACAAAATATTTTAATTTAAAAATTAAGAAATTAGAATTGTTCTTTTAATTTCAAAACGTTAAATCTTAAATAAACCTTAAAAAAGGCATATATCATAAATATATAACAAAAGTTTTTAATCACAGTCTCGGCAGAATCGATTGGCCAGGGTGATTGCGGAATGGACGTTTCCAAGTTCATCCTAAAAACATGAACCCCAGAAACTATTTTGTTTGGTCAAAAGATGGGTAAATTGGTAGCGTATTTCGTTAACGTAATCCGCGGGTTCGAATTCCGCTACGGACATCGGCGTTCATTACCGTTTGAAATCGGCTTTCAACACATTGTGTGTGGGTACATTTCGCAGCGGAATTGTACCGGGAGCTGGCATTTTGCTCGTAAATTTAGTTATTCACTTAAATCTCAATAGATCGAAATTTACTTAATTTATATTGAAATTTATAGACAAATATATATATATATTATATTATATTATATTATATTATATATATCATTTTCGAAAGGATAAAAAAGTTAATTTTAAATCTAAATTGATTTTTTTAATCAACCTTCCGCTCTGTGGTTCCTCATCGACTGATGTAAAAACTAGTTTTTATTTGTCTAAATTTTTCCAGAATCTATGTAGTAGACAAGAACATTTGGCTTCGTTTTCCTGTATGTACCATTATTTTTGTACACACAAACAATGTTGTTAGACTAACTCGTATTAGTACTTGACCTGCGCTCAAATAATCGTCAGAAAACGTACGTGTCCCGCAGACAATGTGTTAAGAGTAGGTCCTCATGTAATTAGCTCTCGTATAACAAAAAAAGTGACCTTAATGCTCTGAATTTAAACCCAACCTACTTCTTTAGCTGCTATCCAATAATGGACACCTAAGTATACTTTTTTTTTTGGGGGGGGGTATATTTATTTAAAAAAGCTGTTATTTTAATTTATCCAAATATTCTACGACTCAACTCAAATAAGCTATTTTTATACTAATTTTGCAATTTCAAAGTTTTAGTAAAACAAATTTACCAAATTTTACGTTAAAATTCTAGGGGTGGTAAGTATACTTCCCGCGAAATCATTTATAATCATAGGGGAAAATGCAATTTAGTGTTCATTACCTGCAATGAAAAGATGAGAAGTATGTTGCAATCCAGAAGGCTTTACGTTCTGCACAAATGTATGGGTCCTGTCTTAAGATCTTGTGCTACTTTCCTTTATCGTCTACAACTGGAAAACAACTTTGGTATGATTTCCCATAATGGTTGATTGCACATTTCTTTGACTGGAAGCTAACAAAATATCTTTTCAACTTTTTTAAGGAATATACATCAATTAGCTGACGATGTAATAGATGGATATTCCCTAAACGGAATTTAGCAGTAGTGGGTTTTGCGGTTACCGCATGTGTATTACGTAAGATCATGTAGGTGGGGAGCAATCTTCCCATAGCCCACAAAAGGGTTAAAACAGGGGTTCCCAAATTTTTAAACATTGCAATCCATTTTTACGAATTGAAGGTACAGAGATTCACTTCATATTCGGCTTATTAATTTGTTTCGGAGAGTCTTACCTAAAAAGTACTGATGATTCCAATAAAAAAATTTTAAGCGAAACTTTTGATAGGTGGTTGCGCCTTTTGCTTTAAATATTTAATATTTCCACGTGTACACACAACCAATCGCAAATGATATTACTGTCTTGTGGGGGTGTAAAAAAAAATATTGTGTTTTTATTTTCTTCAAATTTTTCTCATCGTGAAACAATGTTCTAAAATATTTAAAGTACTCTAATGTTGATTTTTCTAATAAATGATAATACAGATATATTAGTATACAAAATAAATATTTATTCTAATTTTCATATGTACTAATAAAAATAATAACAAAGTATATCATAGTCATCTGTTTTTAGTATGGAAAGAGGTGGCCTACAGTCACTACATTTCTCCCCAAGTCTAATCAAACACAAAGTCATCTTTTTTATGTTCAATTTTTTATTTTCTTTCGTGAAAGATAAAAATTTAAGTTCAAGTTTGGGACACCATTTTGGATTCACAGACGATTTTTTAGCAAACTAAGCTACCATTCTTTACAGTTTGCATAGTTTAATTATGTGGGCTGTTTATACGTTCGTTTGTTTTTTAATTAAAAAATGAAAGTAATAGTATTTTTGAAGACAAGGCGGTCTCTTTGAAATGAAATTGAAGTTACAAATAAATAAACGAAATGTAAAATAGGTTGGTACTCACGAGGATTTTTATTTTTATTTTTATTTATTCTCAAAAAGCCTTTTATTGTTGAAAAGCGAAATTCCCGTACGTAACAAATATTTTTAGGAACTCATAACACTGGCGTAGTTTAAAAAATATTTTGACAATACAAGAAATATAACTTATAAAAATAATTTCTGTGAAATGTTTGAAAATCCTCAAAAGTTTTCAAACCTTTACCCCTGTTTTAGTAGTCGAACGCGAAAATAACTGAATCAAACTTTTCAGCAGTGATTCATCGGTAAATAGAAAACAGCTTATCTAAGTTACAAAGTATGAAGACCATTAAGAGCTAAGAATACATTTCAGTCATGATTCAGTCTGGCTTTCTTGTTTTTCTATTCGAACCATCCAAAAAGCTATTGAGAAGCTATTGAGATAAACATAATTTACGTGTAATTATATCCGTGAAAGTAGAGTCAATTCACATGATTCTCTTATTTTAAAAACATTGAAAAGCTATATTTTTGGCACGTCATTTTTTTCTTATTAAAATAAAAGAATTATTCTGAAAAGTTAACAAAATCAATCTTACATACGCTTTAGAACTGCCTTTCAGAATTTTAGAAATTTTTAAAATAAATGAACTCTTGAAATTTAATTAATAAAAATAAAATCATACACATTTTTAATATATTTGTGAAATTCTTAGAAATACTCCATGTTAAGGGTAAAATATTAGAAAATATGAGTATAGACATAAGTATAACATAAATATGACAAAGCATATAGTTCCATTTGGGGAAACTGATTTTTGCATTCCATGCTACAAGATTTCTAGTTATTCCTTAACTATTCCAACTATTGAGTAAACGATTAATACATGACCAAGTGACATAAGACAACAACAACTTTTAAGTTTAACACATTCGTTGAAATGAATACAGTAGCATTTGTACCATATTCTCTGATATATGAAATTTTTACAATTCTTTTTCAAATACTTCTATATGTCAATTAGAATACTTAAATTCTGTTCAGGATGTTAAATAAAGCATACATAGGATCCGTGAAAAATTTTTAAAAAGGATCACAATTTTTTAATAAATTTTTAGCTGAAAACAAGCTTGTTTTCTTTAAAAAAATTTATCAAGTTTTCTTTTCCGTTATTATGCAAAATGTATTCCTAAACGAATTTATGCATATTATACCAAAATGCTCTCAATTTTAATGTCATTCTGTGATTAAATATTTATATTGATACACAAGTACATGAAAAAGGTGTAGTCACATAAGCAATAACTTACATTTCAGCAATTTCGCTTTTTGAAAACTTCCCTGTTTCCTTAAATATTTACTTGCCTTGCTTTTTCTTTGGCAAACTGGTTAATTATATAACACGAATTTAAATTACTATATAAATATCTCTGTGAACAAATAATTTATTTTTATCTGTTCAAAAAAAAGGATGTAACGAGATATCCTCAAGAAAATTTTATTAGATGATAGAACAGAAAATTCTACATAGTTATACAAGAATTAATATTTAAGAAGAGGGAGAAAATGTATTCAGTTTAAAATTATTTGTAAAAAATTTTTGATCTAATCTCCTTTGGTCGCAAATGATGACATTTTACAGATTTAAATTTTTTTTAGAAAGGGCACGTATAAACCAAAAGATTTTTATGATCTATAGTCTGGTAAAATTTGTTTAAACAAATCTTTAAATGTAAACTGTATAGTAAAACAATTTTCTCCATAGGTTAATGTGGAAAAAAGGAATCCAATATACCCAACTACCTTAAATGCTGAAAAAAAATCTTTCTCCATTACAATTTGAATGAGCAATACTTATAAAGATTAAAATTGATGTAGCTATGTTAGGAAATGTAGATTCAATTTTTGAAAAGAATATTTTCTTTAAACTAAGTTCTATAATAGATATGTTTTCTTTATCATCTCAAAAAACATGTTTAAAGTAAAAGAATTCTTCGGTAAAATTATATTCTAAATCCTCTACATACGTATGTTTGACATAACTTAGCATTCTTTATAATATTATCCTCCATTAAGATCTTCAAAATGGCCAGAAAACCAAATTTCTTATAGATTTCCTTATAGGGAATTTGTTTTTCCTTTTTTTTATAGAAATCTATCAGGGATACATAATACATATTTATAACTTATTTTATTTCAATTGTAAAATGGATTTCAGTGTACCCAAAATTGTCATCCCAAAAGACTGGCGCCCAAGGGATAAATCCTTGTTGGTGGTGGCTATGCTTCAATGTGTATTCCTCTGAGACCCAGGCAGTCCCGACTTTTTAAAGGGTACTCTGCAAAATATTATATGTTTTATGTAATCTTTAACTTTCCTTTGTTTGCATATTTTAGGTTTTATTAGGATTAATGAATATTGAATAATGACAGATGGAAGGAGTATTTCATCTTGTTGCAACAAATCCTGATCCCCAGTGGAACTGATTTCTTTCTATGCATGAAATTCATTTTTGGAGAACACTTATCACAGCTTTTCACCTGGTTTGAGAAATACTTTTAAAATGACAACATCGACAAATTTGCATGATTTTGAGATCTGTTTAATGTCAGTACTCCATCTGGATTTACTGCTGCGGAAGAAAGTCTTATCCAATTTAGCGACAATTCATTTAAAAACAAAAATTAACAGAGAAATTTATTGTCAGCAAAAGAGGAATATCCCCTTCTGAGACTCAAGTCTCGGTAAATTTATATTTGCTGCTACTTATTTGTGTAAGGATAGAATTTTAGCAGTTGCTTTCATAATATTAAAGTATAATGCTAAAGTCAATGGAAAAAAAATAGCTAAGTTTGATTTAATTCTACGATTTGAGAAAATTTATTGTAATCAACAAGTTTATCAGTCCCAATGATTTTTATATTTATCAGAAAAATTTGTTCGCTAAATTCTTCTGACCTAAAATGCATTTATTTTTACCTAACCTATAATTATATTAAAGTACTAGTTAGAGTTTCACCTAAGGAATTTCGGAAAAAAGTGAGCGTAGCAAAGAGTACCAATGAATGTAAAAGTTTGAGAACCACTGCACTGCTAACATATAAAATTGATTGCTCTCTGATAAAGATTAGATATTGTGCTTGTTATCAAAGACCACCATATAGTGTTTTTTGTTTGTTTTTAAGCAAAGTAGACAACTTCACTCTCTGGATCGGTTTGGTTTGGAGCTCTACGGTCTAATGTTTTGAACACGAAGGCTAATGAGACCGGGACCTACAACTTAAAGCCGATTCCGAATGGCTACAAAGATCCATGCCAGCAGCGAGATTCGAACCCGCAAACTCCGGTTCCGAAGAGCAGTGCTCTACCATTCGGCCATCGTTCGGCACTTTCCTCTCTGAACCTTTCCTAGTAATTGAAAGCGATCTGCTCTAAGTTACTAGTTTTTTAAGAAGTTCGTAGATCCTAGCACTTTGTCCTATCCTCTTAGGACTACCCTTACTTTTTATCCACTAACAGACCACTAACCTGACAAGCCAGCAGATCAGAAACCATCGACGTCCGTGGGAAAGTCTTTCAGATGACGTGCTCTCCACGTCTCTCCTGGTGGTCCTGAAAGTAGAATAAATTTGTTCAGGGTGGATATCTACCGAGAAAATAGGGTTCAGATAACAAGAGACAGTAAAATGGGCAGACGGGCACATTTCTAATTTTCAACTCAAGTTGTCCACAATGTTTCTCAATCACATTATGACGCGGCTAACAATGGCACAATTATCCGTTTCAGATCAGGTTACAGTATGTACTGATGTACTTTCCCACGATGGTCAGCACGTGCATACACAGCTCTGGACTAAATTTCTAAGAAGAATTTAGATACAGTTGTTGACTTGGAGTTTTAATGGGGACCCCTGCAGAGGATTTATAGCTATTGGAGTGGTACAAGTGCAACGGTCAAGCCCAGGCAGGGATGCAGCCATGAGATATGGGGGAAGGGACTAAGCAATAATGTTAACTTTCACCAAAGGGTTATTGGGAAAAAGAAAAAAAAAAGGAGCGTTGAACCCAGGTGTAAAGTTATAGAAGAAAAGTGGGAAAAGGAGTCGAGGTCGGAGGTGCAGAGAGAACGGGTGCATCCAGATCCCGTGAGCAAGCTAGAGAGAGCCCGGTCCAGCAATCTATTCCCGAGCACGCCAGCATAGACGTCCATCAAAATAAAGGCCGCTACGCCAATACCGACGTCCAGAAAACGACCTTTACGCCCGCCGGCCAGCACAGACGTTCAGCCTGTTGACAGCCCCAGCCTGCTCGCCTGTAATTACTGGAGGTAAACCAACTTAATATTCATAATTATTACCTAGGTCTCTTGATATAATCTTTTCATAAGGATTACTATTTCAAGAGTATTGATGAATAGCAAAACCAAATAATTGCAGGTCATGTTAAATATTCATGAAATGATGTATTAATTTGTAAATGTTGTACATAATAAATGTTTAATTTAAATATAAGATATTTTCCTTTAATTCCATAGCGCATATTTTACTGTGTTTCCCCTTTGAGAACGAACACTAGAGTTTGTGTGTAAGTACATTACAACAAAGCAACTGAGAGACCACTCGTTTTTTAGAGGAGATAACGAGTTCGTCCAACAATACCCTTCCTAGCACTGTTCACAAACGTTTAATCACAAGTACGTAAGATTAGTTAATACTTGTGACCAAACTCATCTCTGAGATAGGTAACTGTAAACTTTCTAATCAGCCACTTACTGCAAAATACGGAAGAGGTTAAAATTTTGCTGATTCATACTCAAAAAATCATTTAAGTATACAAATAAGGGCACAGTTTATTTGCTTTTTCCTCTGAGCTGTAATAAGTCTTATTGATATTGATGTAATTTAAGCTCATTTTCTGCATATTTAATATCGAAAGAAATGCAAGAATGAAATCGAGTAGGATTAAAGGGAAATGTTGAAGTTTTTAAAGGTGGAAGTGTTTCTTAATTTTTAAGGTTTAATATGGCCGAAAAATGGTGATGTGTACCAGTAGCGATTGCAAGATCGCCAGCTTTATCACTAGAATTGAGATTTCTGTTCGCAAAGCATTTCCAACTTCAGAGTAATTATTCCAATTACGAGACAACTCTTTTTGACACTCTCATTGCTGGAGGCCACAGAAGTGACACTTTTGAGCCTTTCAACTGCTTGTTCACGATGATGTCTTGCAGACATTCTTAGCTAATTATTAACGTATGACATGGAATTTCACAGAAATAAGTTCAACAACCTACGGCACTATTTCCTTAAATACCTACATGTATTAACATTCAAATGGAGAATGAGCTTTTGTGCACTTCTTTTTATGCAGATACTTGGTCTTGTCCTACAACACTTTGTTCATTTAATTTTATTGTGATCGGTCGGAAGTGCTACATAGAACAAATCAATGGCTCCTTAGCAATTATCAAACAGTGCAGTTTTTCTACAATGAATCTATCACTTGACTGATTATCTTTTAGAACCAGAGGCTTTGCTTTCATAACAACTACCTGCATTCAAACTGTGTTACAATAAGGTTTTTTTTTAATTTAACACGTTATAAATACCTTTTTTTTAAAAAGTACAAAGTCTGATTCTTTATACCGCTTTATAATTTTTTACACCCAAATTTTTCTCAGTAAGCACAGTTATGTAGCCTTCAAGACATCTTATCAACTTTAGGAGCCATTTTCAAAATAAATCTTTTATTCCACATTGCAGTGGAACTATATAGTTTCAGATGATTATTCTTAAGATACCAAATATTCATCTCAAAATTAAAACGGAAAAAATAAATGCTAAATTGTTTCAATAAAGTTTAAACAACCTTCTGTTACAATGCATATCCAGAAAACAAGAGCACTCAAATTTTTAAAAATCAAATGAGCAATATATTTTTTAAAATTTTACAAATTTATATGCAAACATCAAACATTATTTTTCAATATAGTCACCTTCCTTTTCTGCACTGCATGAGTTTTTTATACCTTTTATCAAAAAATGCCTCTTTTCATTTCTTGAACCCATTGCTTGACAGCGCTTTAAACCTAACCATCAGTTGAAAACCTTTTTCCATCCATAAACAATTTTAGAAGTGAAAATATGTAAATCTGAGGGTACCAGATCAGAACCGTAACAAGCATGATCAATAATTTTCCAGCCGAGAGAACTCAGAAGTTACTTTGTAGTGTTGGCTGTCTGAAAATTTTTGGTGAAACATATTCCCTTCCTTAACCCTAGAATGTTGCCCATTTGTCACTTGGATGAAGTTCTTAACAGATAACACTAACCTACAGCAAATGGAATGTGTCTTTTAGTACCTTCATATAACTTTACCTACTGCATATAAAACATTAACTTTTCCAAAATAATTCTATTAGTAGCTTTTTTATTTAAATATTCCCCAAAACAATATTCATTAGGATTTCAGACCCTCATTCAAGAAAAGTCTCTCATTATAATGTACATATTTAAAAAGACTTCAAAAATCAAATTAATAATAATGTATGATGTAGAAATGAATTATATGATAAATTCAATATCTTATTTGGAATCGAATACTCAAAGAAATTCTAGCATCTTATTTCATCAGAAAATTAACTAGAAACACTAAAGGAGAAAACAGAAATAGTGTGATGAATAATTATTTAACCTAAAAACATTACATGAAAATCTTGGAGAGTCAGATGAGTTTATCAGTTGTTGGTTTAGTTTGGTTTGGAGTGTTACAGTCTACTTTTTTGCAACATAAGGGCTAATGAGACTGGGACCTGCATCTTAAAGCCGATTCCAAGCAACTACAAACATCCATGCTATAGTGGGATTTGAAGCCACGAACTTCATTATCAATTGTTGGAACTGCCTGCAAAAATGAAAGATAAATTTCTTCAGATCTTTTCTCTTCGAGTTGCATTCTCAAAGTGTTGGAACCTTAATGTATTATTTTGATCTAGTCAAAACACTTCAACCATATAAAAAATCCAATAGATGTCTTCTTTTTTTACTTTTCAACATAAATTTACAAAGTAGAAAATGAAATGGTTTTCTAATTCTACAAAGGAGCAGTAAGCACATTGGATCAGATGTGCAACATTATTTCAGAAATTTTCTTTAATTTCAAAATTAAGAAAGAAAAACACTTATGGCCTGTAAGTGATTTATATGATATGATAAACTTTAATTTTAGTTAATACATATTTTATATAAATGTATAACATGGCTTGCAATAAAAAAAATATTAACAAAAAAAGGCAGCAGTTAAGCTAAGTAAAGACATTTTTGCTACATAGATACCAAAGCATCTAGCTATTATATATCTAATGACCAACAAGGAGAATTAATTATAAACTTTTAAAATTGGATATGAACATCCATATATCTGAATAATCTAATAAAAATATGAAAATTTACGCAGTTTATCCTGCATTATTTATGAAGAATGAAGCACAATTGTTGTTTAACATGTAACAGTGAGACCACTAAATTAATATTTAAATATAAATTTGAAAAAATTAATAACTTTTTGCTTATTTCTAGACAGGGAATCATAAAATTAATTACACATGGAATAGTTCTATTCAAATTAGCATTTGCAAAAAAGGTTTTAAGCCTGCCTATTCTCACTTTGTCTTGGAGATGAATTATTACCCTTCTTGTAAGTATTTCAAAGGGTATCATTCTACAATCAACATCCTTTTTTTTTTGTTTTTGTTTTTTTCATTATTTCCCACTGTAATTTTTTTATGTTTAAAGCATCACTTCCTACTGGGGCAAAAAATTCAATACAAAAAAACCCTTTAACATACCTGCCAGCTAGGTAAAAAAAGGAATGTGTAAAATAAGGCACAAGCAACATTTTCCTAATAACTTACATCCATTCATAAATATTTTTCCCTGCACCATAGTTCAGAGCAATAACTGCATATACTTCAGATATTAATACACATTTTGACATTAAATAATTTGCTCTTAAACACTAACAGATTTTGTAATTTTCATACTTTAAAAAAATTATGATTAAAAAATAAGATTTATAACAAACTGAAAAATTCAGACATGATATTACTTAAGTTTTTATTATACAGGCTTGCAATTGCTGAGGTACTTTCAAAAAGGTGAAAAAAGTGACAAATAATACAGAATAAGTGACTAAAAAGTGACTAAACATTAAAAAAAAAAGCGATTTTTTTCCTCCTCTTGATTACAGATGCTATTATTAATATTTTTCTATTTATTTTAACTCTAAATCAAATGATTCATGTAAGACATGATTTTAGAGTCAAATACAAAAAAGGTTAAAAAATTTGTTTAACACAACTCAACATTGCTTTTTATTCAAGAAATAATCTATAAATTATATTTGAATACATACAATACATTAATTTTATAATCACAATTTTCTGCATATATTAATGATGTTTTGAAATATGTACATAGCTAGATTAGAGTATCTAAACAAAAATTGTGAAGAAAAAGAAAAAGATATGTGTGCTTTGACATAAATTATTTTATTAAATGTACATTTCAGTACAAATGTAGATTTCAGGAACTTCTTTACGACTTTTTAAAATGACTAAATTCTGGAAACCATATGACTAATTACATTTTAATAAGAAAAATATGATTAAAGCATCACATTTTTGGTCTTTTATTAAAATATTTTGTTAATTCAGATTTTCTTTTTTCAACAACAAGACTTTTGCTGTGATACACCATGGAAAAAGTGACTAAAAGTGATCAATTGTAAAAAAAGTGACTAAAGGTGAGAAAAGTGATGGAATTGCAAGCCTGTTATACCATTTTGGAATTTGATAATAAATATTTACAATTATTGCAATATCAATCTTAGTAGCAAATTAATAAAAGACATGTTATTCTAATGTTAACGCTTATTTAGGAAATCAAGAGTGGTTTTTTATGCTTTACTTCAAATGTCTTTGTCAAAAATCTGATTAAAACTTTCTTTTAATTGCAGGTTAGCTGCAAAGAATCTAAAATGTACCTATGAGTCAAAATTGCATTAAAAATTATGGTTTTGGCACAAATGTATAGATAGAGGTTTAAATGCATATTTTTATGCATAATACATAAAGTTGAAAAGTATGTTTTATGATCCCTTGAAAATTTGTTGAATTTCATATTTTTCTTCCAGAGGATTAAACAAAACAAAACAAAATAATCAAGAAATGAATTATAACTACAAATACATATTTGGCAAAAAACAGTCTTTATTTTTTACAAATATAGCAAAGCTGATTTAATTCATTGCACAAGGTCACAAAACAATAACAAAAGAGTAAAATATGAAAACCAAACTTTGCACAAAAAGCATTACAGATATGAGAATTTTCAAATATTATTCACATCTTGCACTAAATCACTAATATATAAAAAAGTTAATTATGAATACATTTATAAATTTTTCTTGGATATATTTTTGAACATGGAAAAAGAACATCCATGGGGAAAAAAATTATCACAATTTTCAAGACACTTTCCAACTCAAATTATTTTTCAGACAGAGCAAGGAGGGAAGTTATAGCTTGTTCTTTATTCCTTCCGCTGCTCTCGAGAACTCCTATAATTACTTCTTTATCATAAGATGGAAACATTTCTTGAAGCTATAATGAAACATATAATTTATAAATACAATCAAAATTAAACTGGATTTAAATGATGTCAAAAAAATTAAATCAAACTATCCCATCTACTTTTACACATGTAACATACTGATTTATAATCTTTCATATTTTCATAACATTTATTTGTAAAAGATTTAAGAATTTAAATATTTCATGTATAAATTTTAAAATCTAATAACATGATATTCCAATCATATAAAGAATTGCTGTTCTAGCATTCTTTTACTAATTTATAAATTTCAAAATTACAAAAAATATAAATAAAACATTTTATACACAGATCTGCATTTTATGTCATAAAACTGTAATAAATATTTTAATACATTTTCAGGATTTTATGTATTTTTCCTAGAACCTCCTTTGTACTGAAAATCTTCAACTCCCCCCTCAGCTTTGCACAGCCCTTATATATGTAAAAACTGATTACTTATAAACAGAAAAATTAATTTGAATACTGATAGGGATAGGGGTTTATTGTAAGTAATCAGAGTTAATCATAGTAAATAATATCTATTAGTATTTTAATGACTAAAGAAACTTTCTTTCACAAATATTCTCCAATGTTGGCAAACTGATTAACTATGTTAATATGTTTCAATTATAAATTACTTAAAGTTTAATACAACCTGAAATTGATTGTATACCAGTGATAACATATTTGGTGTATAATTGACAGAAAAATGTTATTCATGATAACAAAAGAGAATATATGCAATATAATATGCTACCTATTTAAAAAACAATGTATCCAATTACATAATTACTTCAAAGCTATAAAACTTCTCTAACAAATCCAAATTTTGAACATAAAAAGGCAAGTAAAAATTCCTCACTGTTGACTTAATCTATATTAAAACCAATTTCTTTCATTATTAATTGTAATTTCACAAACCTTGAAACATTAACATTTAATATATTTAACAATAATTACTAATACTTTACCAAACCATCTGATAAAAAAAATCTTCTGATATATTTGAAAAGATTATTTTAATAATTCATCTATAAGGTAAAAATATGATTTGCAACTAGTAACTTAGAAAACTAAAACATTTACTAAAATTTGAGAAGATATTTTATCTTACAATGTATTGTTAAACCATTAAGAATCATAGCCCCCCCCCCCTCCAAAAAAAAAAAAATTGCAATGTAAGTGCTTACAAACAATTAGAAATTGTTAAATTACTTCATTGAAACAAAGAATTTTACTCACAAAACTTTAATTTGCAAACTAACCTACTAAAATTTAAATAAATTTCATAGAAAAATTTTCAATTCTACTTTCATGATTAATATATAAAAAAAAAATGAAAACTAAAATTTACTTGTTTAATATCTTCTTCAGAAGGTGGAGGTCTGCACTGTTGTTGCTGCATGGATGGATAGACATAACTGGGATTCATTACTGGCTGTACCATTGGATACTGAATGACAGATCGTGCTGGAAATAAGAAAGTACTTAATTAAAATCAGTTTTATAAAAAATTCCTTTATGCAATATTAGGCTGCTGAAAAACAAATATCAAAATAGACAATCTTTCAAATGCATATTTTGTATTCCTATTTCTATATAACAATTCAGTCCTACAAACAAGTAAAAAAGTAATTTTTTTAAGATATGCTTATTAATGTAGAGTTTTAAAAAATTCATACCCTTTGCATTCAATAAACAGAAGTATACATAGCAAATTACAATTTGATCTTTTTGTATTTAAAAATGTCTATAAATAATCAAGTTCATTAGAAAGATGAGAAGTTTACAAATTCAAAATATCATTTTTATAAAATGACTACAGAAATCCAAAAATTCTGTACATCTTATTTTGTATCCCAGCCAAGAATGCCACCATAGACCTTTCTTCTCACCAACTAACTTTACCAACAATAATTTAATATGGTTAAAGAGACCCAAAGAAATATATAAACATGCCTAAATAATGATACAATGTGTTTTTTAAGAAAGCGCCATTTTGAAATTAAAAACATACAAGTGTACCTTTTTTTTATTAATTTTGACTTTTACACGACAGATTGCACTTAATCTATTTTTCAACATACTTTCCACCAATAGTAAAGTACTTGTACTGCATCACTAGCTTTTGAATTTCCTTTTCATACCTGATTTGATAATTGCAGCAACACTGCATTTCTCAAAACTTGAGGAAACTCATGAGATAATGATGAAATCTTATCGAATCTGAACTTTTTACATGGTTCTCAGTAATGGCAAGAGGTGGTCCCACTTTATTTCCCCTCATGCATACTCATATGGCTATTTTTAAATAATTGAACCAAACCCATTTCCTTATTATTTTTTACTTACGTTACTCCCTACACTTCCTACACTTCACTGATCTCCCAATGAATTTCAAATGCTTTCACATACTTTGCATAAAGAAAATGAATAACAGAACATATATCACAGTTAGTGGAATTTTTAACTGACTGGGGGATTTTAAATACTCACAAAAAGATGAACACATCTAAATTATTTCGTAATGGCATATGTGGCTAGCACACAGATGCAAGTATTTAATGTATATGCATGGAACAGGAGCCACAATGTTGCAGCTGCTAAATTTTAAAATGGTATGTACTTAAAAAATACACCTTGTATTTTTAGTGTAATCTCTTTAATCAGAGTCACCTCCAAAGCATAAGATTAATATCTATGTAAGTACAAAATAATAAATTAAAACTTTCAGATTTTACATATTTTAAAATGTTGCTATGACAAAATTGAGTCATCATGTCACAAGAGGAAAGAGAAAGAATTAACAGACAATCTTTCTATTACAGAATTAGCTTTACTCATACATAATATTTTTATTATGTATAAACAGCATTTATGTTATTTTTTCTCATTTAGGTTGTTAATCTACACTTACTGATTAGTTAAACCCAGATTTAGTAGTCATACTTTTTTAAGACAATGATATGTATATTAGTACAGAATATGACAAAAAGGAAAAGCAAGCAATTTAATCATATTGGATTAAAAAAATAATAAATTTAGTCTCTGAGTCAAAAGACTCATGAGAAATCATCAAATGAACAGATTTAAAAATAGGGAAAATAAAAATATACTTTTTTCAATTTAGAAATTATCACAGTTTCATTCATACGAAAAGATAAAACATTAAAATATATTTTAATCTTCTTAAACAAAATTTTCATTTATACATAATGCATTGTATTTTCTAACCGTTCTCAAAGTTTTTTAAACAGTACCTTAATAAGAGTAGCTCTATAGAAAAATAAATGTAAGAGAATTCATAAGTTATCATAATAACATGTTAAATCAAAAATTTGTATTGAAATTCTCAAAAAAATAATTAATATGACTGATATAAATCTGTAATAATCATAAAATATTTATTAACACAAGATGCTAGAGTAATATCAGTTCCTATAGCTCATTTTTTCTATATTAATATTTAACAATTAACATTTTATTGGTAATTAATATATATATATATATTAATTATCAATAAAATATTATATATATATATATATATATATATTTTCTTTAAACTAATTCTACTCTGCAACCTTTATGCAAAAATATATGAAAATAAAATATGTATTTGATTACTTGGTGTGTAGTATGACAAAGGTGCATAAGCAGGCTGTGGTACAACCATTATAGGAGTAGCTGCAGGCAACATAGGTGACTGATATGGAGTAGGCTGAATGAATACACAAAAAAAAAATCAATATTTAAATAAATACTCAAACAAAATAAATTGAAATATAATTGAATGATAAACAAAATAAACACTTTAATAACAGAACATGTTTACCTAAGTTTGCATGTTTACTTATTCTGCAGGTAAATCTTAATTACCTACATACTATTATGAATTCATAGCCATGAAACTAATTTAAATAATTACAGATGTTATAATAAGAAAAATTACCAAGTTATCAAACCTCTGTAGCTGTAATCCTCAACCTCTTACATATTGTAAGTTTTAACCCCAGATTCAAAGTATTTAAGGCTGAAATTATTCATATTCCTTAAAACCTTGAAATAAAGATAAGGTGACCAACCATCCTCTTTTTACAAGTTCTTCCTCCCTACAAAAGTGTCTTCCTTTTCAATATGTAATACTAAATGAAATTTTTAATATGTAAAAACTAATTTGGAATATTTAATAACAAAAATTTTTCATACAGAGGGGGAAAAATACTTTTTTTAAGGCAGAACTTCGTTGTGACTATAATCAGGAAGATAATGTAATAAATCTTAAAAATGTTATAACTGTGATTTTTGACTGTTATTGATAGTTTACTATTTGATAAAAACAAACTATTGATATTCTATGATATTGGCAACCTTACTGACTTCTAAATGAACTGAGACAAGACAGTATTTATTTCTTTCCCTGTGAATATTCAACATTTGCACCTAGATAAACGTGGATAAAGCCTAGATAAAGTTTTATCACTAATTTTATAATTTTCAATTATTTTATTTACAAGTTTATGTAACTCTACCATTATACAACCCTAAAATAATTTGATTTTAAAATTTAATGTCTATTTCTATTCCTTATACTGCTTAATTTCAGTTTTAATAGTCATTATAATGCTTTCTGTTTACTGTTCCAGGGAATTTTTTTTTCAATATGTGTTTTTTTTTTAATTTACTTATGTTCTCTCCTTTAGTAATATTATGCCCTTTTTATCATTGGAAAAAAAGATGATCACCTTAATAAAAGAGAATTTTATATGTTACTGATATCTTTTATGGATGCATATTTCCACATAAAAATAAGTACCTAATTTTAAGAAATAATGCATTCTGTTGATTTCTGCCAAAGTTGGATATATATACAAATAATGAAAGCAAATATGAAAAAGCAATTGCCATATATACACATAGGTGCCAACTTTCAAAGCTGTAGTTTATTGCAGTAATGATATTTTTCAGCATATAGATAAAAATATCATTTTAAACAGAGAAAAATGACAAGGTTTATTTAATCTATGAAACATATATTAATCTTTAGTAATCACAGATGCCTTTAAAGCAAAAAATTTGTAGTTTACTGAAATAACATTTTTAATGTATATATAAAACATAATTAAAAAAGCATGAAAAATAATATTACTGTTAATACAATATGTAAAACAAATATGTATTGATCTGTAGCATTAGCAAATGTTGATGCACAAGATTTTGCTTTTTTTCAAAACTTGTTTGTCAAACACATTCTCAAAATATTTTAAACTTCTACTGCATTTCTCAATCATCAGATTCATTTCTGATCTGGCTTAATGTGGATCACTGTACATAAATTTTAGTTTTGCTTGTTACGTAAATTTGGAATCATGTCTTACTTCTTGCTGGAATACAAAATTAACAATAGAGGGAAGAACAAAGTAAGAATGGGATTTGTAGGAAAATTTTAGGGACTTTAAAATATATCACTGAAAATCAGAAGAAAAAGTTTTTCCACTGGAAGATCAGAAACACACAGAAAAATTGGAAATATTGTTACCTATGCAAAAAGATAAAACAGCTTTAAAACAACCACATAGGTTCATTAGTTCTATTAATGAAAAACATTTTACAGTGAATTCAATACCTTAGCAGATTCTGTTACAGAATAAAAAATATAAAATAAAAGTAAATATAAATAATAAAATCAAAAACTTCTTAATTTAAAATCTGCTTCATAACAGTAGAAAATAAGAAAACCTTCTATATTATAATAATACTTCAACATTAATGAAAAGAAATATATAACAATTTGGAATTAAAAGAATAAGATAACATTTCCTTACAGTTATGTAAACAGTAATATTAATGGATCCTTCTTTGTCTTCACCTTGTCGACCACTAAGAGGAACCCAAGTATCTACAAACTTTCCTTGTAAAGCTTCCTCAGGGAGAACATATTCTGCATGAGCTATACGTTCATCAGCTGTTAATGTATGCTAACAAAAAAAAATTTTTTTTAGAATTTGAATTATAAGAGTTAAAAAACTATTTTCTGAAAACTTCAAATACGAGTTTTTAAAAAAAATAATAAAGGAGGTATATAAAAAAAAATAAGTAAAATTTTAAAAAATACAAATAATTCATCAACACAATTTATAAATTATATATACAGTCATGATTTATATATGTAATCAGACAGACTTCATGATGGGTGGTTGCAGTCATAGCCCATAAAAATAACACTGTTTTAGCTAAAGAGCTTTATTACAATAATGTTGGAGGAGGGGTTCCCACTTTATCATAGGGACAGAAGAAACTGAGGGGTCAGCTAGCATGAAGTTATATATAAAAAGGCCCTTAACACCTGGTCAACATCTGTGGGAAAATCTCTATAAAAATCTGCTTCCGACAGTGTGACCTCTCAGTTTGTTCTGTCCCTATGATGAAGTGGGAACTTATCCTCCAATGTTATCTTTATAAAGCTCTTTAGCTAAAACGGTATCATTTTTATGGGCCATGACAGCAACCACCAATCATGAAGTCTGTCTTAATATATATATATATATATATATATAAATAAATCAAGTACATTAGTCATTTATATTTAACAAATGTATAAAAACAAATACTTTTCTACTAAAATAAAGAGTTTATAAACTACTTTAAAATTATTAATCATATCAATGACATTAGATCAAAATAGTTACTTTCCATCCATAAAATAAACTTTGTTATACATCATCCATGTTACACATGTGAGTATTGTGAAGACTAAAAATGTTGTATATTACAACACAATCACTTAAATTTTTATATTACACACATCAGATATATTCCAAATTTGGCAAAATTACTCTTTACTTTCATAAAAAAAAGTAATTCAGAAAAAATGACAAAATTACTTAAATTTTATGAATTTTAATTTTAATAGCACTAAAATGAAACTCCAGAAATTAAACTGTTCCTTGTATTGCATAAATAATTTTATAATTCTAGCATTCAATAAGTCTAAATTAATTTTGCAAACTGCAAATAAACTTATAAATTTTTCCAGTGAAAATTCATAATTTTAAGCCTTTAGTGAATGTTTTAACAAATTAATATGTTTATACAGAGAATAAAAATATTGAAAAAGAAACATACTTCATCAAAGACTTCAATATAAATGCTTTTTATTCCATTAGGTAAATATCTAAAAAAGAAAATAATAATTAAGATTGTGGATATAACAAAAGCATGTTTAGAAATATTAAAAAAGAAATAAATATTAACCCTTTAGCACTCCAAATTGATTTTCTAATTCCCAGTAGTATATCCAAAATTAATGCTTGTGTTTTATCTGTTTATTGCAGATCTAGCAATTTTAATAGCCTTAATTATGTGTGAACAATAATTCCTAAATTTAAAAATCATGTTGAGCAATACTGATAAAAAAAACAGGATGTCATGAGTCCCAAAAGTCAGCATTTCTCTTCTTTTGTTTTGATTGGCTTTCCCAGTCATTGAAAAATCTGACAATAAACCCCTACATTGATTGTTTCATCTGGTTTCATAAACTTTACAAGCAAAACACCTTTATGGTTACAAAAATCTGTATACATAACTGTATGGTGAGAAATTGTTTTAACTTTTTTGGTTTGTTTGGTGGGTTTGCATCATATCGCTGCTGCCACGGTTCTTCAATAAGAATACTCAAAATTAAGTCCACCAATAAAACATATGCCTGAATATTCACAACAATTATGATATAAAGTAGCTATATTTGTACATAACTTTTGGTAACTTCTCAATCTCATATTTTATTTGTAATCCCCCAGAGGTTGAAAAAAAAAGCAACTGTCTAGTATTATGTAATTTCTAGAATAGAACCTTATAAAACATAAGATAAAGTTTGAACCTTTTGACTGAGTAAGAGACTTATGCTATACAGGGTTACTGAAATCATCAAGAAAAAAAGTAACCAGTACTAATAAAAAATATCTAAGAAGCTTATTCTATTCTGAAAAATAAATTAGTGTTAACTATGAAAAATTATCCATACAATTGTAAAGCTAAATATAAGAATAAAAGCAATTAATGAAACATTAATGCAGGGTTTTGTAGATATATGAATGGAAATTTTAAAAGAATGTCAAGTTATCAAACTTAAAATAACCTTTCATTATAAGAAAGCTTCAGGAACTGAAATGAAGTGATACAATTTGTACATAATACTTTTAATACAATAAACATTCTATTCTGATATTATAATACAAATATATATCAACCAGTAATTATATACAAATATATAAAAAATATAATTTAAAGTAAACATTCAAAGTACACAGCAATTTAATAGCTTTTTATTATGAAGTTAGTTTCTAATTTAAATGCACTTACGATGTTATCGTCTTATTCCAACTAGGAAATTTGCCAGCTCTGACATCAGCATGAGTCTCATAGACTGTATGTCCAATCCTTATTCTAACATATGGATCCATCTTAGTTAAACTGTAATTTTTTGCAAGCTGTGCCTGTTAAAATATATACATTTTCATGTATCAAATATAGAATACTCAATTTTAGTAAGACTTACATAAAACTTTCATACCTCAAATTTGAATATAAAGTTATATGAATAAAATAATTAAAATATATCTATTAAACATTAATCTTCACAGAATATTTACCTGTACAACACAAATCGTGATCTGTGAAGCTGCATTATTTGGACCAAAATATCGCTGCTGCAATGCTTGTGAGGCAGATTGGGAATTTCTTGTTGGAGAACTAACTTCAGAATCTGCTGTACTTACACGAAGGAAATCGTCAGGGAGATTACCAACCATAACCTAAAAAATAATAAAGTATTTCACATGCAAGTAAAGTTTACTAGCAATAAAATAGTAATACAACATATTGTTACAAAAACTTAATGTATTTCAGAACCATAATTTCAATTTAAATCCAGTCTCTTGAATATAAAAAAATTATAATTTTCATGCCTTTTTCCTTTTATTAATAACTTTAAAGTATTTAATTACAAACTAATTGCCAATGTTTAACTCAGAAAGACGATTGCATAATAACATTGTAATATCTAAAGTAACTGTCAGTTAAAAAATTAAATCGTATAATATAATCAAAGTAAACAGATGGTAAGTATGTATAGTACATTATGAAAACCGACAAGAAATATTTTCAGTAAAACTCAATATATTTTGTAACTACAGCTATAATAGAAATTTACAAAAAGTAGAGCATATATGAAATAAAGCTTACATTTTTTCGTTTATCAATATATTTTGCAGTAGCCATGTTATATATTAAGTATTAAGTCATAACAGTAAAATTCTTCATAAAACTCATCAGATCAAAAGACTATCATTCGCGCAGCGTAACATTCTGAACTCGTATTTACGATTCCCCACCTACAAACCTTACGTTATTTACGTCACATTCCTTGTGATATCACAGTGACTTAATCACAATTGATTCAACCATGGAAGCATTTTTATTATTATTATTGGTATTTAAATATCAATGTACCTTTTTTTAAAAATATCCTGTGTGTAAAAATGATTTATTTGGTTTGAAGTGATATGGTTTACATTTTAGAAACGTGAGGTGTAATGAATCCAACACCAATTGTTTTAAGCTGATTCTGAACGTTTATGGATATCTATGCTAAGAAAATTCAAATAGCAAAACTGGCGCCATACTACATACTTTCAAAGGCCTCTTTCTTCCTCCGAATATAGAAATAGAATATTTACAGAATATACCATCTGGTGTCCTTTTGCGATTTATTCTCGGAAACATGTTAGAACTCTACCCCCCCCCCTACTACTACTACGCCACTGCATTTGAACTTCTTGTCTCCAATACCGAAAGGCTGTGTCCTGTCATTCGTCCATCGTCCGACGTACCATCATTCTTTCCCAAAAATAAAAGCAGTTTTTCCTGAAAGCTTTTGACTTAACACTAAATTTTTAAAAATTTAATGTGGATATCACATAAATTTTACATTTGTTATTATTTTGATTGTAAGATGTGCCATCATAATTATTATCTGCACATTCCTTTATAGTTTAAACATTAGTTTTGTTTTTCAAGGTAAGGATTTTGTTGAAGTAAAGCCCAAGTATAATAATATATGGTAGATACGGATATAGGGCAGTGGCTTATACGTGCTTAAAAATTTATTTCGCCTCTGGTAACCTTTTGCCGCCACATTTTCAAAGCAAATGGTGGCCACTTTTTTTTTAATACAAAAAATCAATTCAAAAAGCGATGAAAATTTGGAATTTTCCCAAAACAGATAAAGAAGCGCTCAGATTCTATCAACAGAAGAGCATTTCGGTTGAAATTGCATTGTGATAAGAATCATGAAATGAAATTGTGTTTCGGAGATGAAATTCAAAGACGCTGCAACCTTTCATCTTGTTGCTGTAAAAGAAGTATCCGTAAAGGCACATGATTTCAGACATCGAAAATGAGTTTTTTGAAATGTGTGAGGTTTATTTGTAATTGGAGCGAAGAATTAACTTCAGTTAAATGGTGTGAAAAGCAGTTGGAAATCAGTCACGGAACAGTTCTAGACTGGAATAACTTCATGACAAACCGAGTACCCATTTGAAAAAATGTTAAGCGATATTAAACTATTTATGCCTCCAAAATAAATTTTTGAACCATTTGTTAATGGTTTATGTGTATTATATGTGTTGTGACCAATAAAGTCTGCCTGGTGTGATTTGTTCCGGAGACTGTGTTCTGTGGTAAAAATGTCTGTTTGGCGAAATTTGCTTCTTTATAATGAAAAAGTACATAATAATAATACAAATATGATTTATATCAAGATACGGTTCATTGATATACACACACACACACACATACCAAGCATTCGCCTAGACAGAATTATTGCAAATACCAAATGTCTAAACATCTGAAAATCAGATAAACCAATGTTTTCAATAGAAGTATTTTGTTTTAAATCTGCTTACATTTAAACTAGATTCACTATAGATTGTTGTACAAATCAGCCAGTATTTATATTCACAAGATTCAGTGATATTTATTGAAATTACCTTTTTTATAGCTTATAAGCTTTAGATTTTGATATCATAATATCAAATTTTCAAGTAGAAGGCACGTGTCAAATTTGGTGGACTTATAAAGTGTGTTATAGGCATTCGGAAATCATTTCAGTCCTTGCAGTCATGCAGAAATGGAGCAATTTGTCCAATGTCCAAAAGGGTAAGATCACTGGCTTTTAAGCCAAGGGTGGATGCATTTCTCATACAACTAATTTTGTAAACTTTTCGCTATCCATCGTAGTAAAACTATACCGTGCATTGGAAAATGGCACTATCCAAAATCAGTGAAGCAGCAAATGTGGTGAACCACGGGCCATAGATGGCACAAGTGACTGACAGCTATGGAGATGCGTTAAGATGAATAGAAGTGCAACCTTTGAGCTACAGAAGGCCCAGATGAGCCAAGGGGCTGCCAACGGTGTCTCCACTACGACGGTTCAGTGAACGTTGCTGCCTATGGGCCTTCTCATCAGACGCCTGGTTAATGCACTTACGTTGACTGCTGTTCATCGAAGATGAAGGCTGGAATTTGCCCGCCAGCACCGCAACTGGACTTCCATCGAGAGAAAATAGGTGACTTTTTCCGAGAAATCGCGTTTCATGCTCCGTTGGACAGATGCACACTGGCATATATTGAGTGAAACGTCTAAAAGCAAGCAAACACCCTGCAACAATATCCGGAAGGGTCCAAGCTGGAGAAGGTAGCATTAGTCTGGGGAATGTTTTCGTGGCATTCTCTGGATTCACTCATCTTTGTGGAAGGTATGATGGATCCCAACAAGTATGCTTTTATCCTTGGGGACCATGTTCCCTCCTGCATGTAAATTGTTTTCCTCCGTATATGGCATCTACCAGCAGGATAATGTAACGTGTCATAAAGCTCGCAGTGTTCGTGTGTGATTTGAAGAACACCAGGATGAGTTTACGATACTCCTTTGACCAGCAAATTCCCCCTACTTGAACCCAATCGAGAATTTGTGGGACTACCTTGATCGGGTTTTTCGCACCATGGATCATCACCCTCGCAATTTTGCATAGCTGGCCACGGCACTGGAGTCGGCATGGCTCAACATCCCTTTAAGAACCTCATTGACTCTTTTCCTGCAAGTCTTGCATCGGTCCGCTCTGCATATTCTGGATTTTGACAGGCGGTCACATTAATGTGACTGGATCGTGTATATAGAAAGAGAACGATGAACTTTATTTTTCTGTTAATGTTCATGTTGTCAAAAATTTTTCTCTTTTACCAGAAACGACAGTCAACAGATTGGGATACTTCATTTGTGTGGTGGAATGAGCTGTTCTTTTTAAATATTTACAATTTACAAAGTTGTCAGTTATGCATTGTAAATAGATGTGACCATCGATGGTAGTTAATGCCTTATTTATTTTTTAAAGAGCTTGGTATAATGTAGGTGATCTGAAATGAAACCAGAGAACGTGTGTTGTACCCCCTCTTCTGTATTTACAATAATGTTCAAAATGAATCAAATTGAGGTGCTGCTGTGTTAGCTAGAAAAAGCACTTGTAAGATTTCTCTAATTCAGGCACTGCCAAATCATCGATCACAAACTACTAGTAATTTGTGGGGAACTCTTCGTAGATAGCAGTGCCACGCTAAGTTTGACTATCCTGGAGTTAACCCTAAGTAGAGCTATCTGTTTGAGCTCAGACAGATAGCTAAAAAAATAACCACATTTAAAATCATTTTCTACAGACTTATTATAAATATATTTGGCATCTTGTTACCAAAGAAAAAGTACTCAGATATGGATTAGAATAGTCTTAAATTGAAGGTAATTTTCAGTTTTAAATATAAATGAGTTTTTTCTTAGAATATTTTTTAAGAATAAAAATAGATTAATTGTTGAACACTTGCACAACTGTACTTGAATGGCAGCCACTACCTAGTCTCCTAACATTAAAAAATTTTATGACGAAGATGAGTGTCACCTTTCTCATTAAATATAGTACATCTGAGGAAAAAATTGTTCTTACATCTGTAATTTAATACTGACATTTCAATTTTTTCAATTTCAATTTCTTTTTATATACTGTTATTATTAATATTTTTCCTATTTACTAGAAATTATAATTATAAGCAATAAATAGATATGGAAAAAAAGGTTTCATTTTCATTCTGGTTTCTTTTGGTAGCTCATAGCAGAATTTAAAAACGCGATTACTCAGAAGTTATCCAAGTTTGGTGGTCGCTGCTCTAATCAATCAATAGTAATTGTTTAATTGCAATAAATAAAATCCTCATTTTAATAAAAAATAAAACTTTCTGTAGGCACTGTCTGATTTTACTCTGATTACAGTTTATAACTCCCCAAAGTGGCAGATAACTATAAAAACCAAAGAAATTTTAAGCTTTCAGGCCAAAGCCAAGATAGAAAAGCTAGGTAAGATGCCAAAAGTTTAAAGATAGTATGTAAACAGCCAAGATAGTTAAGGGGCATAGAGTTAACTTGATAATTAAATAAAAGTACATGAAGACGAGGACTAGAAATTAACCCCTTCTTGGTCAGTGTGGCAGATAATGCAACAAAGAGAAAAAAGTGGATCTGTCATTACTAACACATTTAGTTATATATTTCACAACTATTTTCTGTATTTAAAAAGGTAAAAGTATTTTCAAAATAGATATGTAGGTTGGATGATGTGAAAATTTGCACTGGGCCATGTTTATTGATTTTTCCCACATATAGTGATATCTGTAAGAAATTATGCTAAATAAACAATTCATTATATATTTCCAATATTCATGACTAAGATATTTTTTCTTTAATAAGATAGCAAGCAAATATGCATTAAATTATTTTATTATAGTTTTACATACTCAAGATAAAATGTTGTAAAGCTGTTTTTATGGTAAAATTACAGCATCCTTTTTGCAAACATTTGCATTTTTATAAAAAATCCTTTCATATATATTCATCTTATGTTCTTCAAAATAATACGTTTTTTAAATATAGTATCAGAAATTATTTTTCAATTTAAAAGTTGGATTCATTGTATGAAAATCTGGTTTAGAGCACTACGGTTTACTGCAGACATGCCAACAATTCAGGCATTTCTGACAGGAGCACATTGTTTTAGAATTTTAAATTTAACAAGCTACTCATAAAGAACACACATAAGCAATGCACATACATAATAAACAAAGCAAAATAACCCAAACAAATTAAACAATTATATATTTTAATTGGTTTCTTAATTAAACTGAGAAAATTTATTAAAATAAACACACAGTAGTAAATTATAAAAAGCAAATTAAAATTTATGCATTTAAAAATGTGTACGTAGCTTTTTTAGCTTTACAACTTTTTCGGTTTTTCTTGTAGCACATTGACCCTGATTAAATTTTCTATTATCACAGATTCTAGAGTTTATCTACTCAAATTTGAACTAAATTAAGTTTGGTTTTTCCACCCAGTACTGAAAACTCTTTAACATGTAGCATTACTGTGAGGAAAGAGTAGTACATTCAGCATTATATTTTGCAGGACTTCATTGGTGATTTGGTTGGGAGTACTAAGGTCTACTTTTTTGTTACTTGAGGGATAACAAGACAGGCACCTACAGCTTAAACCCAATTCCGAATGGCTATGAACATCCATGTCACAGTGGTATTTGAACCCTGATATCCAGCACCAAAGATCTTTTTCCTAACTATTTGGCTTATTTTATTGCATAATTAAAATCCTTTAGTTGTTAAAAATTTTTGGTTTCTGGATCAATCTGAAGGTTTCTGGAGTTACACTAAATTCCTACTTCTCTGGAGTTATTGGCTTGTCTGCTGTTATTTAGCTCACAAGCATTGTTAGGAAATCTGGAGATTGATGGACAAGATATCAAATACAGAAATTCTAGTACATCAATGAAAAAAATACCTACTGACAAAAATACTTTGCTCTTTCAAATTTAGAACAGAATATATATTAATTTTCACATTTTTTTTTTTCATTCAGGAATATTTAAAAATAAATCTGATGAAGAGTTTAAACCATAGAGGTTTAACAAGTACTTTGTTATATTATCCACAAAAACAAAAAAGGTTTCATAAAAGGGAAGTCTACAACGAAAAGATATCCAAACAATGTTATTTAAAGGACACTGTATGATACTGAAAAGTTCTGATAATGCCCTTTCTCTTATTTTTAAAATGTAGGATCCTTAAATTACCAAAAGTTTTTTTATACTACACTCAGTAAACAATTAAGTATTATACATAAAATAAGTTGTACACTATATATTAAAAGAAAAAATTAAATTTTTTTCTTAAAGAGTTCAGTTAGCTACACTGGAAACACTTTATTAAATTACCTCTTTATCGAGGACAAACAGTTTTTATTTTAAAAATTATTTTCTCTATAATTTTGCAAGTTCTACATAAAAAAGATGTATAAAAGTAATTTGATTTTTCTAAATATAATTACTTTTTCTTTTGTTAACAGCATAAATCTTGAAATCTAATTTTAATCAGATCTTTACCAAAATATTCATAAACCATTTATATTATATTCCTTTTATGAATTTATAGCGAGTTCAGTTTGACATGATTCAGCATAAGTAAAAGTGAAGAAGTTCCACGAATGCTTATATAAGGTTTAAGTCAAACTCCAAGAATTAGAAATGAGAAACACAAAGTGAAACAACCAGAAAACCAACACACCATGAAATATTAAATAAACTATTCCAGTCAAACTAGACAAAACAGTGCCACCTTGGCACTAAAAGTCTGGATAAATTATAATATATCCAAACATTCACTGACCAGATAAAAGGTTACTCATGGTTCATGCTACACCTTTAAAATAAAATTAAACTAACTCATTATAGATTGTAATCAAACATAACTTACAATTTTTTGAATGAAATTTTAATTTCAAACAATGTATTCAAAATTGTATGATGAATACAACCATTATAACTGAAGTATAAATACAATATTAACACACTTAAAACATGTTTATTTACATACATTTAATCTAACTGCACAAAATTTAATGAAATCATGATAAGTATGATCGTTTACAATTAGAAAATGAATACACAAAGTAATTTAATATCTATATTTTGTAGAATAATCTTTTGGAGAGATCACCAACCCCCTTCCTTTTCTGGCACCTCTGTAAAGGACTTCCAAAATATCAATCATCTCATTTTTGTCTTCAATGGCCCAATTGATCTTGTTGTTATTACCAGTTCCCAAATCAATCTGTATATGCTTATTACGAAAGAAAAACATAAGAGTACAAGGGTCATATAACTCATACATTTTGTTAAAGTCTGGAACTTCTGTTGTATCCACAAGATAAATAACTGCAAAGTTTTTTATTCTTTGAGCTATTTTATAAAGAGTTTCATCCATTTTCATACAAGTGGGATCCCAATCATGCCCAAAGCGAATAACCACAAGTCGATCTTCCTCGGATAAAATAGCTCGATCAACTTGCCAACCATTATGTAGATGTTCCAACATGTAAGACATGATTATAATCTGAAAAACAAATTAGTGTTTATAATAAAAGATTAATATTTTGATATTGCAAATGTTTAAAAAATTTTACACTTTATATAGCTTTTAAAATCTTAAATATGATAAGAGCATAAACTTATAATAAGTTTATATAATAAACACAGTTGTTATTATATAAAGTTATTTAAGAAGTTCAAGGACTGTAAATGTAAAACACAGCATATATTAGATTTCTAAATTAATTATACACAGCAATTTCATTATGTTTAAGAATATTACTACATACTTTCCATATCCTAATTCTAAATATAATAAAATCCCAATGGCATGAAATATACTGCAAAATATTTCTTACAAGTCTTGTTTAATTAACCAACCTTATATTATTTTCAACCATCTTTTGTCATAACAAAAAATGATTTACAATACATCTGAGATTATCAGTTTGTTGCTTCGGAGCATTATGGTCAACATTTTGCTACAAGTGATGAGCTATGACATTAACTGTTAAGTTAGAATTAAATGTAAAACTAAGAAAATAAGAATAAATTTGTTTGAAGTGCTTGCCACTTTTTAGGCTTTAAAAAAAGGGGAAAATAAAAAATAAACAATTTTTAGCCCCTATTGTATTATTATATCATGCATATGATTACAAATATCCTGATTAAAATTACTAATCATGCTTGCAACTATTATTTTTATTGCTTTGATTTTTACATATTTAAGTATTATTATTTAAAAAAAAAAATAACCTGTGTAATAGAAATACCACATTTTGTATGGAGATAACCCTTAATCCTGTTTTACTGATTACCTGCCTCTGAATCCCTAACCCTGTGAAATTCTAAAGAGATGCTGCAATTTTTATAAATTTTCACTACATCTACCTTTGAATTACACTTATAATTTAAAAATTAGTATCTATGGAAAGCTTAAAAGTTCAGCTACAGTATGCTGTTTTTCAAATTTGAAAATTATATAATCTCCAGTCTTTATAAAGAAATTCAGGTAAGAGTATGTTGTATATTTCAAGTTTAGAAATTGCAATTTTAAATTAATCTGACCAAAACTAAAAACAAGATGTGTTTGTGAAGATGACAGCTATCTAATGCAAAATAAATAAAATATTTATATATTTTTTAATATTCGAATGGGAACTTATAATTTTGGATTTGCATTTTCATCGACTTAACGTCAACTTTAAAATGGGAAAGACAGAGGGAGGCATACCCATAACGAACAATCACTAGAGTAACTATAAAATTATATTTTCATTTTGGGGAAAGTCTCTTTAAGATAAAAATAAATTAAAATACCTATTTATAGAGGTATTTACAGGTTTCCTAACTTCTTTTAAGCAACCTTTTTATCAAACTAAGAAATATTGTTTAGATTCTTACTAAAGAGTTTATTGGAGAAAAATTGAAGCTATAATCAAAATTATTGATTAATTCAATATCTAAAACAAAAACTATATTGCAAGCAATAAAATATTATTATAATATAATACATGAAAAAATGAATATAATATTAAATAAATATAATAATTCCATTTTATAGCTAAATTTAAATTCTTTTATATTGTATTACGTAAACTGGTCAGACATTTTTACTACATATCAACCTATTTTGTACTTGCTTATTTTTTAAATTTCGTACATTTTAATAAATTTACTACAAATTTATAATTATTATCAATCATACAAATGTGTCAAAATTTACTTTTCTAAAATATGTAATCTCATAAAAACGCCTATTTCAATAGCATATTAAATTGATCATATTTCAAATACATGTGAGTATACAGTTTAAAATTCCAGATCCTTCATGGACATTTCTTAATTTACAACATTACTAAATTTTGAAGAATAAAATTATTCTTCCCCTGAAACATTAAAATAATCTATAATACATACAATCTATAATATAAGAACAAAATAAATGCTTGGAGTAGCTTAAAAATAAGGTAGGTATAGAACATTTTGTAGAAATTTCCATCCAATGACCAAGCTTTTGCTCGTTTAATGTTATAATATTTATGTAATTTACATACTTGGACCACAATCATTAATAAGTTGGAAGAAACCAACAATTTAAACCATTTTATTCATAGGTTATTTCCTGAACAACAATACTCATGCAATTATAAACAAATGGTTATATTCCTTAACATTGATACAAATCAAGATTTCTTACCAACATAAATTTTGACTGTTATTAGATAATCAAACTAATATCCTTTCACATAAACAAATTATAAGGTTTATATTTATATATACTTACAATATTAAAACTGTCGTAATAAGCTAGAAATTAACCGCAAGGTTAAGACGCTGCTCTAAATATTTAATAAAACTGACTATCGTGTCACAGTGTACCATACAAAATACAAAACATGGAGGAGAGTTGCAACTAACGAGAACAAAGGTATGATTCTCGATTGTGGAAAATTTGAGAGCTCAATAACGAATTTTTAAGAAGCATGTCAATAAAAAAGAAAAATAATCATATATATTTATACTATTTCACCCAATTTTTGATTACTTGAATCCAAAGAATAGTTATATTATTTCAAAATGAAGTATTTTGTAATTTGTAAATTAAATTTACAATAATATAAATTGGCAACATACATCTTCACGTGACGTCTGGAAGTTTATGTTTGGTCTCGTCTGCTACACTGGCGCGTGAAGAAGAAATTTAGTATAATTCACAAATTACATTTTTTATTGGCTGGGATTATTTGAAATTGATGGATATTTATAAAATGTACGCATGATGTTTAACCTCCTTCACTTAATCCAGTTATTTTTGATTGGAAATAAGTAAGATATTTTAGAGATTTATTTAAATAATGTAAGGATTATTCTTCTCCATATATTTATTAGATTTAAGCTGCAGAAATGAAATTTTCTCTTAATAGTCTGTTTCTCGTTGTATTTTTGACTAAAAATGTCGTATCCATAAAAGACTCTGGAATGCATCAAGCCTATTCACAATCAGATACGAATGAAATTATAACTATTATCGCAGATCAAATGATCAACAGTTCTGAAAGTGTAGGTGATTCAAATATTTTGGGAATTTCGAAGAATTGTTCGCTGGGTTTGGAATTGTTTACAGAAAAGGTGACAAATTTAACTCGCTGCATTGTTATAAATGCAAGACCCATAGGTCTATGTATGAATTGTGAAAAATATTTTAAAGCAACGGCGGACGCCTACAAAAATCTTAAAGAGGTAAGCATTGCTGTGTTTTGATTTTTTTTTGTTTATTAATTTTTGAAAAATGATCCGTGTTTGAGAATCCCACTTTTTCTTCAAATATTTAAATTCTCTTATGTAGTTCTTTTCTGTAATATCGGTCCAAGAATCGCTGTAATGTGAATTTTCAAAAGTACCAGAGGACATTAAAATTTAATAGTTTTTTTTTGTTCAATTTTAATAAGTATTTAAAACAAATTTTTAATACTTCATTTTTAATATTTAGTTCAATGCTTTATCTTTATTAATATGCTAGTAAGTAACATGTCAGTATTGTTTTTCATAGTTTCTTTAACACGTCTTTATTTTTACACAGTGTTTGATTGATTTTCCTTGACTTATATGTATGGAAAATGTTAAAATTGCCGTATATTTTACAGGAGCCAGCTCCATGTCACAAGTTTTACTTTGAGAGTGACCAGATAGGTATAATCAATCAAGTTTATGACCAAGGAAATGATTTGTGGTTGCAAAATAATTGCCAAAGTAAGAAAATCACATAAAATCTTTACTTTTAATTCTCAATATAAAAGAAAATCAATAATCTGTATCCCTTCCCCCTCCCAAAAGAAACAGTTTATTTATTCAAAATCAGTACTGGAATCAGAGTTTGACTAAGATTGTTTTGTATTTTTTTAAATATCTTAGATTTATTTTGTAGAGTCTTATAATGTTCATCTATATAACATTATATATATATATTTGGGCACATATATCAACTATAATTGTTGGTTGAAGATGTGATAAGCTAATGCTCTTTGATAACCCCCCTTTTTTTTAAGGATTTTCTTTTATTTATATTTATATGAATATATGAAACAACTTACCTAAATAATCATATTGTGTTGATTGGTTAATATTATTGTTTATATAGTTCTGTATATATTGTATAAAATTTAGGATATTAATATATGCAAAAACTCTTACTAAACTAAATTTTAAATATTGTAATAATAAATAGAATTGAGATATTTCTAATCCTCAAATGTACTAATTTTTGTTCTTGAAAAATTATTCAATTATTGCATGTTAATTTATTTCTTATATATTTTTAAGTTTTCTTCTCCTTTGTAGTGATTAAGATTTTCTTTTGTTTTAAATTGTTTAATGTTTTACCTAGTGTTTATGAATTTAAAAAAAAGTTTGTGTATGCATAGTAAAATTTAAACTATATATTTTTGTGTTTAAACCATGATTTAATTAAGGAAACCCATCAAAAACTTAAAATCTGAAGTATGTTTTTTAAATGCATACTTAAATTAAAAGTGATTTATTATTTTTAATTGTATTCTATGTGATTAAAGCAATTGTTTTCTATATAGTTAAAAGTAAATAGTATATATTAATTAACTTTAAACATAGGTTGCAATTAATAGTCAATCTCAGTACAATAAAAAGTATTAAGCTTATTTTACTTTTGTAAACAGATTTTCCTACTTATAACAAGATTAATTAAACAATTATATTTGTGTGTAGTACCATATTAAAGGTAGACAAATAACTGTTTAGTGCCATATTAAATCTTTCTATTTGGCTTTAAAAACCAGGTTGATCCTCTTTTTAAAAGAAATTATTTATTAAAAATAAATGGTCATCGATCAACATAATGGTAAACTGTTGCTAATGTATAATCTTACAGTAGTCAGTTCCAAAACTACTACATAACATTTGGTAATGCTAACAGTTTTGAGCCGTTATCAATACCTAATAGATTTGTATGTATATATCCAAAGTTGAGAAAAACTTGTTTAATGAAAGCTGAACTTGCTGAACAAGAAAAAAAATATAGTCGTATTAAGTTGCAGAAAAGCATGGATATTATTTTAAAATACTTCTCAATTTGCAGTATCTTTCTATCATGCTTACAGGGTAACTCAAATTTATGAAATCACTAATGTAGGATGGTGAATTGAATACAAAATATTTTTGTTATAAATATGACATTTTCATGTTTTTAATTATTAAAAATCAATTAATAAAATTATACATAGTTTTAAAAAATTTTAAATTCAAGTATGTTTCTACATTATATGTTATAAATTTTGGTAGCTTGGTAATAGTAAATGCTATAAAAGCAAATGCCCCTGCATTGGAACTAATAATAATAATCTAGAGTATATATTGATAAAAAATACTTGCTTTAACATACTTGTCTATAGTTAATAAATTATTGGTAATTAATAATAAAATAATTTAATAATTAAACAGCAAATTATTCATAGTAAAAAGTATTCTGGAAAAATGTTTGATTTGTTAAGTGAATAATAATATGTAATTTATAAGAGTAAATAACTTGCTGTTTCCTAATTTTATTGCAATAGCAGGCAACACAAAATTTATAAGTTTTTGAATTTTTTGACTAACAGGTTTTTGACTTGAACATTGGTTTTGTCATGTGTCAAAAACCTATCAGCCCTGGTTAAAATTCTTTTATTTAAGATACTAGCCAAATATAAATGGTACATTTAGCTAAATTTAGCTTGCAGTTTTTCATATTATTTTTCTAATTTGGATAAGACAAGGTAAATGGAAATTTGTTTGAAAAATTTATTGTTCCATTGAAAGATATATTTACCAAGCAATTCTAAATTTGTTTCCATATACTTTAGTACTTATTAGGATAATAGCAAATTTGGTACTAATTAATAACATTTCTTAAGGTTCTAGTAAAGGCCTCACTCTAATAAAGGTACTTTTCATAGAAATTATTTTTAACTTCTATATATATTATTTACTTTATATATAAAGCTTATGATTGGTTTTATAAATGGCATACTAAAAATAGTTTTATGGATCATTAAATAGCTAAAGTATTATTTTAATTAGTTTCATACAGGAAAATGATTATTCCCCTCATATGTAAATACATATTTGTTATTGTCAGTGATTTACATGTTATAAGATAGAAAATTCAATGAATGCTATTTTCAAATTCTCTTAATTATTCAATTACAATTTTTCCTTAAATTCCAAAAAGGTTTCAATACTTATTAAAATTGTATTTTATCATGTTTAAAACTGTGTCATAAGTAACCAAGCAATTGTTTCAAAATTCTAAAAGTAATATATCAAATATTTGAGAAAATTAAGAGTGTAGCATTAAATTGTAAATGTGTATATATATATATTTATATATATATATATATATATATATATATATATATATATATATATATATATATATATGTGTGTGTGTGTGTGTGTAAATAAATAAACCTGAATTTATGTGTGTAATTGTAGCCTTAGCAAGGTGTAAGACAAGAATGTTTTATTTTATAAAATGCAGAATTCTGTTGTAGATAATTGATTACTTTTACAGCTTCATTTTTGTGTAACTTGTATACTTAGGAAGTGTATTGGATCTTATAATGTACTTATTTTAGATCGTATGTTCTACAGTTATAAGGGTATATAAGGAAATAAAATCATGTGCCTTATATTTAGTATATTAAGTTATTGTTATCAGAATATCTACTATGGAGGTTTCTTGTTTTAGTTTGGAGCATTATAGTCTACTTCTTTGTTACATGATGGCTAATGAGACTGGAGACTACTGCATAGATATGAAAGAAATTGGTCAAAAAATTTTTTGACCATTAAGTGAATACAAATTCGTTAGAGATTTTTATGAAAAAGGGGGAAAAATTATAAAGTATCAGTTTATGTGAAAAAAAGGTGGCACATGAAAGGATGAAAAAAAGTTTTTTTTAATAACTGTTATGATTGATTTGTATTAAAAAAATTTTCATTTTAAATTAGAATTATAAAGATACTTATGATTGTTTTTTTTCCTTTTTTTGTTTATAGATTGCCATGATTACATAAATGATACATTAGAGTTTTTCAAAGTTGCAAAAGATTTTGAAAACTGTTTCAAAAAATATAATGGCGTAAGTATAAATTTTAAAATTTGAGTAAGTTATAAAATTTTTATATCAAATATTTAGACTTATATGAATCATTGTTTAACATTAACAATATTTATGTATTGCTTTGTATTCTTTGAATCTCAAAACCTAAATAAAATATATTGATGTGAAAATAAATTATTTTTTAACTAAAAGCAAGTTTTTAAATATTAAGAAGAGAAGTAGTATATAAATTAAAATCTGTTTATTTGAATATAAAGGTGAAAATTTAATATATATGCTAATAAAAGTATTTTACAGATTAGTTAATTTGTAATTATATATTATCCTTATAATAGTCATTTCTACTCTTCTTTCTCTAATAAGTAATGCTAGTATAAGTGTTGAAATATATTTACCCTCTAACTGTCAAAGGCCAGGGCAAAAATGTATATCAGTTTTCTTATCACACTAATTGCCTTGTCTTCCATTCTGCAATCAGTTGAATATGAGTACAGAAGTCTTAAAGATAAAATTCTACAGTTTTGACAGTCTAGAACTAGAAATTGGAAGTCATATGCTTATGCTCTTATCTACTGAAGTGAGACTTAGGCTATATGTATCAGTGGGTTAACATAACCTAATATGAATTATTTATATTTGTTTTGTGAATTTCTTCATTATTGTTTTTACATTATTATTAGAGGTTATTTTCCTATTCAATGTTTATTTTGGAAGAGTTGTATTGGATTGAATGATGATGTGTATATTATTTTACATAAACTTTTATTTGTTATATAGTAATTCATAAGTATCTTCAAAAGTAGATTAAATAATATTGATTAAATTTTTGTTCTAGACATCTGAAAGTGAACGCAATAATACATGTGACATGTGTCAAGAGTTCTTTGTGAAACAGAATACTATTTACAGAACATTTGTTCAGAGAGTAAGCGAAGATATAAATGATGGGGTGTGCATGGATATTGTTGATAAAGTAAGAAGTACTGTTCTTAAGTACATGTAATAAATATTTTTTCTTATAGTGTTTACAGGTCTAAGTTTAATCATATCTTGATTATTTACAGTTAAACTCTCATATACTACCACTACCCTCTCTGGAACTAATTTAGTGTTGTAATCAGTTTGGGGTACATTGAATTATATTCCTATATTCATTGTTAAATTTGAATAAAAATATAGAGACACTGATAAAATAGATATCTAGTCACATTAGATTAAAGTCAAATTTTTAATCTTACTTAATTTTTTAACAGAAATTTTTTAAAAATTGGAATTTCTTACGTGCAATAATTGTGTTTATGTGCTGATAAGAATCTGCTTAACATTCTTTCATCTTTAGCATTTTTTGTTCTACAAATTTTCTTAGTTCTTTAAGGCAAACCTTCACTTTCTCTATTTTTATATCTATTTTGTATTCAAATGACTTAGATCTTAAGAAGCAAATTCTGCAATATTTTCATTTGCCATCTGTTGAAAAATTGTTATACTGTCTTTTTATGTCATAAAATGCTGTAAAAGGATGCAGCAAATCTGCCGGTATTTTTTAAAATTAAATATGGCAAAGCTTTTCTAGCCTCATTGAGTGAATAATTTGTTGCCCTGAAATTTTTCCAGAAAGGGATTACATCTACATTCAATCTATATAAGTAAGGAAATGCTGGATATTTAATAAAAAGCCTAAGTGAGCTGATGATATTATTCCTTAGGTACTGACATCATGACTTGTATATAATTAATCTTTCAGTAACTCCCATTTATATGTTAATATTGTAATGCTTAGTGTCCCTTGATCAGACAATGCAACACTCCGTATTTTTTCCTTTTTCTCTTACTTCACAGCATACTTTCTTTTTTTTTTTTCCATTCACTCTTTTTATTCCATTTTTCTTTCTCAACATTTATGGAGTTTTGTAATGACGGAATGAATAACACACATTATCTTTCCCATATTTTGGTAGCAATCTGTGTTTTTCTAATATTTTCTTTTGCTAGGGTATTCAAACAACCTCCCCCTCCCCCCAAAAATAATAAATAAATATTGATGTTACACATGTTTGAAAGTTATCAGCAAATAATAGTCAGCCAAAACAAGAGATAGACCCCAAACTTTAAGTTTGCTGTATTGTCAAGAAGTCTGTTTAACTTGTTTCTGAACCCAAGATGGGGAGTAAGAAGACCTACTCTGAGTCCATGCATTTGAAAATGGTCTGCGACATCCAGTACTAAATTGCATTTGAAGTTAAATCTAATGCTTAAAAAGTGATATTTTCCTGGAGTATAATGCATTTAAGATTTAAGGAACTAAATCAAATGAAATATTGGATTGTTATTTATTAAATGTTGCTTTTAACTCTTCCCATGAAATGGTATTTATTTAAATAAAGAGGAGTATATGTGGGTCTGTAAAAACAATTACACTGAAACAAGGAGAGCTAAAATGCATGAAAATTGATACAGGGATTTTTCATGACACCAAGCAAATCTTTTCATAGCTCTCTCTCTCTCTCTTTTTATTTTTTTTTTCTGGGGTGGGGTGGGGAGAATCTCACATCTTGCTGCTAAAGTATCCATTGGATCACCTTGAAGCTCAGAAAATTTTCATATCAGATGCAACAGTTTAAAAAATTTGTAAAGTTGATGCTATGCCGTGGTATAATGCAAAGAGGGAGGTGTCGTTGAAAATAATAGCAGTCTCCCGTATGTAGTGCATTCAAACTTTAATAAGTGTAACTAAATTATATATTAGATTGTTATTTACACCACTGCACATTGTTACAACACTGCTTATTTATCTAATAAATATGTAAAATATATACTATACATTGAAATATTAATAGTGTTTTTTATGCACTTCATGACAAATGAGAAATCTATATAAATTAAGAGGAGTGTTTATGGAAGTAGTGATACTGAGCTACAGAAGATATGTATTCTCACATGGCCCTGGGTGAGAGCTACATGCCCAAAATATTATACAGATTCTTTGTAACATTCTTCCAAAATCAAATAAGCCCTTTTTATGAAAAATTAAAATATTTGATTAGTTTAAGTTTAAACAATTTATCACATATTTTCTATATATCTTCCTCTGTAAGTATCAAACAGATTATGATACAATCCCAACTGGCTAAATGTTTAGAAAATTTCTTTTCACATAAACATTTTCGAAAATTGGTAAGACATCACTTTTTATGTTAATCACGTTTGGGTCCTTGGACTGTGCACCAACACCATCTGTACATACATTTGTTTATATAAATTAATTAGATGTTAAGTCAAACGTTAAAACAGACACTGGTATGCTGATGTCAGACTATCAGAATACATTATATCAGAACACCTTGTTTAATAAAACTGCTAGAGATATGAAACAAGCTGTATTGAAATTTAGGTACCATTTTTATTGTTCTTCAAAATACTAGTAAAAACTCTATTTTATATTCTCTTTTAAATTTTGTTCCAATTTAGTTTTGGGAAAAATACTATTCTGTTCTCATGCGTAATTTTTTCTTTCTGTAATTTTGATTTACAGTGTTTGATTGAAGTACTGTTTAAAATAGACACAACTTCTTTAAATTTGATGAGTATTTATGAAACTCATGTAAAATATAAATGTATAAAAATAGCATTGAATACTTGTAAGGATATTACATAAATATTATTTTATGTTACAAATTGTTCTGGGATTTTACGTTTATATTATCAGTTAATAATTTGATTTTAGGTCTTAACCATAAAAAAATTGAAACATTTAATAAAAGTTTATTAACAGTTATGAATGATTATTGTCATGATTGTATTATGGTCTTGGAAAAGATCAGACAGGCACCTATTTTAATTTTTGGTTTCAATTTCTGTTTGAGTAGATATATTCTTCTTTAATATTCCAAGGCCTATTAAACTGATATTTTAGACCCTAATGACAATTTTTACATTTCAGTACCAGATTTTGAATCCCCCTTTTTTGTATGATGTTTGTATCTGTTTGGAATCGTTTCTGGTCTTGTTAGTACGTTGGTTTCAAATAGTTATGATTGGACTTGGTAGGGCGCTGTTGTTGTTTTGGAAATCTACTTCAAAATTACTTCAGGTTTTTTGTAGCTGTTCAAAATAGGCATTAAGTTATAGGTTTCAGTGTTATGAACTCTCGTGAAAGAAAAAGGTGTGCACTTTATCTAAACCCAGTGGCTAGAAAAATCCAATTCATAAGTGGGTTTCTAACTTGCTACTCCAGTACCGGAAGATAGTGCTCCCTTCTGGTCTTCACTAAAAAATTTTAAAATTGTCCACCTGTTAAATTAGTTTTAAAATGTGTGCATGCCATTTAAATCATGCTTTATTAAACATTGATTATAATTAAATTTAAGAAAAAATAGTAGAACTTTACACACAAGTTAATAATTAACATTACAGCTTTTTAATAAATTTTTGTTGTCACAAAATTTTTTGGTTGTTTTTAGAGAGACATTTTAAAAGTTTGCTATTTGAAATGACTTTTAAATTATTGGTATACTGTTCAAATCTTTATTCTAGCAAACCACCGTACAACAAATGAAAATTTTGATCTCATGATTTTCCTATTGTTTACAATGCTAATTATCCATTTATAGGGAATCTCCATTTTGTACATTTATAGTGAATATTAAGAATGAGGTAGACTGATCCTTTCTTTCAGTCATTCACTGAGTTTTTTTTCATTTTTTAAAACTTTTCTGCAGTTCTTTATATGTAGATGCTGTGGTATCTTGAGCAAAAATTTTAAACGTAATTTTAAACTGTGCATTTAATCTTCTTTATTTACTCACTGTTGCTAACTCAATTGGGAGTATTTTTTTTTAATCTTATGTTACTAACAATTGTATCAGAATGTAATGACCCACATCAATATTTACTATTCCTAATTTTTTGTTTGGTTTATTTTTGATTTATGGCTGTACTCTTGTTTTAAATAAATAAGGAAGAATATTTATATGCTGAGATGGCTATAAATATTTTACTTAAAATGTTCTTGTTGAAAAGTAAGAGATATTCTTATTTAACCCATTTCATTTATTGGTATATATTTCTGTAATGAATAGATACTGTGTACCATATGAACATAAATAAAATAAATTTTAAATTTTCATGTAATTTACATAAACTAAATTAAAAATTAATATTATGTTTATACAGTAATTGTGAAGTTATCAGCTCTTTGTAAAATTGTTTATTTAAAACATTTTATCATCCTTTCTAGATGAACATTACACGTCACATTTGGAGCAGTCAGAATTGCCTTAAGTTTGATTCTTATATAGGCTATCCAAATATCATAACAGCTGTTCTTGTTGGAGCTATGCCTATTTTCTTTTATATGCTTTCTAAAAATATATCTATTATTGAAGATGTGAAACTTGTCCGCCGTAAGTTTAGAATTATTTTACATTGTTTATTATTCAAATTTAATTTATAAATTGAATATTTCTGTAACTGACAAAATAGTTGATATTGCCTAAAAGATAAATATTCAAATTGCTTCGTTTAGATCTCAAGTTTTCAATTTAACCTTTGTGTATATATATTGTAATCTGTGTTATAAATCCTTTTCTTTTCTTATTTTCTGTTCTTTTTAAATTTTATTTCATTATGGTTTTTTAAAATTTTAAATATTTTTGCTCTTTTTACAGTACTAGTTTTATGAATATATGCCTTTGCTACGTGATCAGTAGATAATTTTATCCTGTACAGGTCTTTATTAAGCATTAGAAGTCAAACAATTGTTCATATAGTTTACTGCTTAACTCTTCTATTCATTGGTAAAGAGGCTGAAAGTAAATTTTAAATAGTTAAAAATTTATATTGAAATTATTTTCATTTTAGGATATAACAGTAAAATACTGAATAAAAATTAGTTTTTTTATGCATATGTTATTTCTAAAACTTTTTTATATGCTAAAAGTTTCATATTTAATTTGTATAAAATGTAACAGTAGTCATTTGTGTTACACATATGTTAAGTATTAAAACAAACGTGACATCAGTATATTACAGAGTTCCCATGGTCCTAAGTCCTTAAGAATTCCTTAATTTTAGCTTTAATTTTTAAGGGCTCTTAAAACTACTTAATTTTTGTCAAAGGTTCTTAAAAACTCCTTAATTTTTAAATTGGAACACAATTTCTCCATCGATGAGATCTGCCGTTATGTGATTTCCTATTAGTTTTCTCTTTTGACAGTTTTTTTTCTTAGTTACTTATTTGACAAATAAATAATCTTTCGTAAAGTATAATGTCAGCTGCCCTTTCCTAATAGCTAACAGTCATGCAGCATGGAGGATGGGGGTTTATAGATATTTCAGTTACTTATGGAAGTTTAATTTTCCTTGCATTCAATGCAATAGAAAAGTCTAAAACATTCTTTTTTCCCAGGTAATGTCGAGTATAATCAGCTAGTATATACATACATATATATATATATATACATATATATACATATATATATATACATATATATACACACACACACATATATATATATATATATATATATATATATATATATATATATATATATATATATATATGACTCTGAGATATACATATATATAAATGAATAAAATGATTATCTCTCTCTATATATATATCAGAGTCATTTTTAAACCCTCAGAAAGTACTGTTTATAATATTGTTTTTATTCATAATTTATTTTTAGTTCAATCACTCAAACTTTAGATGTACATTTTTCAAAATTAGTTTTTGTCAAATAATTTATCTTATATTACTTTTTAGACATTTTTAAATTCTGGAATATTGTAGGACATGATGTATTGAACATGCCTTGTCTGGTTCATAATCATTAAAATATGTTCCTCAGGAAATAGGGTTATGCCATTGGGTTGTGTATTTCAAGTAGGTCCTTAGAAAGTCCCTAAAAAGTCCTTAATTTTTATTCTGGAAAAAGAGCAGCAACCCTGTATTAAAACCTAGTAAATATGACTTTCAAGAATTTTTAATAAGCTTCTTTATTTATATAATTTTTATTTTATGTAAGTAGTGTAAAATGTTCGAAAAATGGCTGAAATGCCTTAAAAATTTTTAATATCAAAATTGTGTTTATATGTTGATTATTTCTAAGATAACTTCTTTCTACAAATTTTAAAGGTATGAAGAAATTAAAATATTTATTTCTGTATGATTATTTTCAGCTGATAATCTCTTTAAAATGCATTAGATTGCTGTCTCACAGCATAATCTATATATATAAAAATGAATTTGTGTGTGTCTGTATGTTCTCTATAGACTCAAAAACTATGCATCCAATCGCCGTGAAAATTTGGGAAATATTTAGGTATATCCCTGGGAAGGTTTTTGTAAATTTTTAACGTTCGAAATTCATTCCTTCCCCCTTTTTCGAGCATTTCATGTCATTATTCCAAGCATTATTTTCCCCGGTTAAACGCAAACGATTAATTTTTTAATTTATCGCATCATAACTAAGTGAAAGAAGCAATATTTCTAGCAATGTGACGTCATCCCAAGTAATTGTTTTAAACAGAGTTTTCCTCGGTTAAAAGCAAAAGATTAAAATTTTCAATTTATCACATAATTGATAGGTGAAAATGATATTTTTCTATCATTATGACGTCATTAATTTAAATATCTGATTTATTCATTTATTATTTTATATTATTTAAACATCGTCTGCTTAGTATCAATTCGATTTGACCTGGAAATTGAGATATAAAGTGATTAACTTTCATTTCTATGTGGCGCAAATTATAGTATTTTTATATGAGAACTTATTTTAATTCTTAGTTAATTTTTACGTTACAATGAAATGTTTATCAACAATATTTTAACAACAAAAAGTACAAATTTCAGTGACTCTCATGGATAAATAAAAACCTATCATTTTATATAGTTATCTTCATATTCATATGAATGTGATTTCTGTTTCATACAAAACTATGTCGTTTGTCATAAATGTCCTTAATTTTGGAAAACATTTATTACTACCAACAAAATTAGCACTGTTGCTGTCAAAACCTCTGCTTTCTATTCTACCACGTAATATGGCAGGGTATATTAACGTTGCTAATCAACATACAGTAGTAATACAGTAATGTAATTTAGGGTTAAACTTATATTTTACCATAAGAAAAAAGTTTCAGCAACTTTAATATAAGACACAAATTTGATGCAGATTTAATCGTTAGCATGTAAACATATATTTTGTTATTTTTATTTATTGATATTAAGAACAGTTTTCATTTTTATGTTTTTTTATACAAATCTACCCGATAAGTCATAGAGTAACTAACTTTGGAAAGAAATACTTGATACCGCCAAATGAACATATTCCGTATTAATACATTTTGAATTCCGAGATTAAAATCTGACTGTGACTATATATGTATGTATGTTTGTATTTGCGTCTATCTCCTTGCGAACCGCTGGACGCAGACGGGCACCAAAAGTACGAAAAGACGTGAAACGATCCAAGGATGTCATGGCACCAAAAGTACGAAAAGACGTGAAACGATCCAAGGATGTCATTTCGCCCATTCGCTTTCCGATATTTCGATTAGTTCGAAAGATATTGACGAAAAACCGAACAAAATGCCAGTTTAATTTTGCGACACGAGCTTTCCATTGTCGAGTTGGCATCTAAATATGGCAGTGTTATTCATTGTTGGCTTTATTATCGCCAGATATTTGGTATTCGGGAAACACATAAACGTATCTACGCTATTTAAATTCCAGTGTAAGTATATAAATATATGATGGCATATATGTATATAAGACTATTTTTTATATGATAAAAGATAAACTCATTTTTGTTTAGGAAATAACTTCTTTTTTCTATTTTATTTGCTTGGCGAGATTTTTATTTTCAGTAATTAAAAATTGCCATATTCTATCAAATTTGTTTTTATTTCGCAGTTGCCATTTATAAAATAAAAACTAACATATGGTTATAGGTTTTGTTATCTAAAACTCAACTACACTAGAGAAAAAATATTGGCAAGTGATATACAGGGAACAAATAAGTTTTCATTTTAGAAATGGCAACTATGAAATGTTGAGATATTGTAACCACTTTTGAATAAAGTTTAAAATGTGATTTCAAATAATATAATTGTTCTCGGTATTTTAGCCTTATATACTTATTTCGTTTTATCAATACTAGTTTGGTATATTTCTTTCATTCTGAATTCAAATGCGCCATTTTTATTTATCCAATTTTAAGACTTCACTCTGTACTTCATCTATTATTAAATAACCTTGGCAACTTTCGGTATATTTCTTTTAATTAAGTGTTATAAAAATTGAAATCATTTAAGTAACTTCATTCTTATGATAACACTTTCAAGTAATATAACTGTTCTGGGCTTTTGATCTTATGTGCTTAGTTCATTTTATCAATATTTAGTATTTTTCTTTCATTGTCAATTCAATTGCGCCATTTTCATTTGTCCAATTTTGAGACCACACTAACATCTATTTATTATTAGGCTTGGCAGAATTACTTAAAGAAGTGATTTCGGTCAATCGAGTTCAGATATTCTAATTAGTTCGAAATACATTTTAAAACCAACAAAAACACCGTTTTAATTATGTAGTACAGTCATTTTAACTGTTGAGTTGGCGTGACAAATAATGACCATATTTTCGTTGTTGTCATCGTTTTCGCCAGATAATTGGTAATAGAATTGACATTAATGCAAAACAACTATCGCCTATCCTGCCAAACCGTTGTTTGTTGGTAAAATTTGAACTGCGGCACATTTTAGTAATTTTGTTAGTGATTTATTATATTCTTGAAGAATTTTTCAAGACCTTACCATTAAAATTGTAGTGTAAATATATACATTTATAAACATAAATACATTTGAATGCATTACTTCGCCCAATCTGCTGAATGCTTAAACTCTTTCCACCATTAAAATACCGTAATAACAATCAATTAAATGTATATTAATTAATATATGTACTGAGTGGTGCCATTTATTACCTATAGTTACAACTATTTGTCATCCGCAATAACTTTTTCTCTTTGAAATATCCCAGTATCAAAATCATTTTATTTTTTTAATAGCTAAATTTTTTTCTTCATCAAAATATGTAAATTTTTATTTTACTTTCTCAAATTTTTTTTAAGAAATTAGTATTTTTCTGTTATATGTTGGCATGATTTTTATTTTCAATAATTACAAATTAGCCATGTTCTATCAAATTTGTTTTTATTTCACAATTACCATTTTTTAAAGAAAAAGTTATCGTCATAGGTTTTGTTGTTTAAAATTTAACTTTTATGTATGTAAAACATTAGTACTAAAAGGTATCCAATCTCGGAAATGAATTATGCCATTCAGAACAGTACATATATTACTCTCCACAGTATTTTGAAATTTGACTCCTACATTAAAAAAAAAAGTCGTGGAATTGAGAATTATTATGCAGCGGTTCACGGGTTACACAATGCACTTACTGGACATTCAGCTATTAAAATAAACTGTTATAATCATCAACAATCTGAAATATACGAAATTTGTTCAGCATTTATATTAATACGTCTTATTATCTTTAATAGTGGTTCTAAACCTTTCATCGAAATATTTTAAGACCCAGACCGAAGGCTGGGTGCGAAGCAGCTAGTATAATATAAACTTGTTTGTCATATTATGATATAAACAACATGTCTACAGAAAAAGTTATATACGTTGTGTATTTTTTTATTAAGTTGTACATAAATTATCAGTTTGCTTGTTGTTAAGAATTTTCTTTATTTTTTTCTATTTAGTTTATATTCACTTTAATAATGGGTTTATTGGACCAGTCAAAGTGATTGTTTTTGTAATTTTAGTTCAATGTATATTTAAATTAATGGCTAAAGTAGTGTTAAAATAGATTCTTTTTTCAAGCTATTGACATTTTATAGATTTTAGCAGTGTTCTGAATTTATGGGATTTAAATGTGTAGCATATGACCTAATTATAATTTTTGGCAGATTTAAAAATTGTGTTAATTCAATTGGAAGTTAATGTTGTTTATGATCAAACTAATGCTGAAATATTTTTATTATTTATAATAATTGTATTAAATTATGTACATATATATAGCTACATGCATTTTTACTTTTTTCTTCTCTAGCTAAACGAAAAAGCTTTGCATCTCTGGCATCAGACTCGGTACCATCTGATTAAAGGTTCTACAATTTCTTTATATTTTTCAAGTTTTCTGTGATAGTACAAAATACTATCTTCATTGTACATTCAACATTATCATTACAATTTTATACTGTTAATTTTAAAATTTAATTTAATATTTTTTTATTAAGTTTTAATTGTGATGAGGAATCATGTAAAGAGATTAGCAGAAAAAATGACTGTTTTTTAGGTCCTTATTCCTTATTTTAAAGTTACAATTTCATATGTAAATACAACTAATGGCGTTGTGTGTATCAGAATATACTTCCCTTAGATAGTATATTGTATGTAAATTATATTTTGGTTACAATTTTCTTTTATATGTGATAATCTGTATTTGTAGTAAGAGCTTATCCAGGCATAGAGTTTTTGAAATAATTGTATAACACAGACCTGACCAGCCCAGAAGATTTTGGAACCAGGCCATGTTGAAAATGTATTTTATACTAATAGGCTGCATAATATATATTTTTAAATAAAAATTAAAATACATTATTGTTACAGATTTTATTATTATTATTCATAAATTAACATTAGAAGAATTGAAAATTTGTTAATATATTTATAATAATAATTCATAAATAAATTTAATAATGTTATATATGCTATAGTGAATACAATATTTGTTTATATAACATATTTTGGGAACTTCTCCACAGGCCTCGAAATTTTCCTTTCCAACACACTCTTTGCTCAACACTGTTATAATACTTCCATTCATGTAGAACACTTGCTTTGTGGGAAAACTGAGTTCTATAATCTTAAAATAAGTTAGACTCACTTGATTTTTTGTTGTTTAGAATCTAATTTCAACTCAAAACTCTTGTCAATTATTTATTTAAATAAAATTTAATAACTCAGCTAATTACCAAATGTTTTCTATCTTATTTTCAAAGAATTTTTCTAAATTAACTTTTTATTTTTTTTTATTTTATTTTATTTTATTTTTTTTTTGGGGGGGGGATGGGGGACAGATATTATTTACAAGACTTTAAATATTTGAGAGAGAGAAAAAGTAACTTTAATCTGTTTGATCTTGAGATTTCATAATATAGCTACATAACATTTAAAACAATTTGGAAGTAAAATGGGATATAACTGAATAGGTTTGAAACTAAAATATTTATTAAGGCAATTACATTGCCATCGGGTGAATAAAATCTTTTTTATATTATCAACAGTAGCTCTTATGGATGTAATTGCATTTAGACTGCTTTATTGCATTTATTGAAGTAGTAATCAATAACATTATGCTTATGCTGATTTACTAATTATTTATGCTTTAACCATAATTAGTTTTACCCATTAAAGGAGTATATTTTACCTCACATAGGGTAAAAAAATATTATAGCAGAAAATTGAATTGATGAATACATACACTATTATATTGAGTATTTAATATTTTTCTCTAAGAATGCTTCATTTTAAAAAGTGGAGCATAAAGACAGTTCCTTTGTGGTTATGAAAAGATTATTTTTATTGGAAATTTTTATTTTGAATGTAAAAAAAATATAGAAATGGATAGAATATTTTCTTTTGAAATATATTTCACTTTAAATGTAAACAATAAAAAAGTGAGCTTAACTGTTATGCCAATTGCTGTGTTATTCTATGTTTATAGTTATATATTAATGTATTATAGTTTATAGCTTCTGTGTAGTAGTTTTAAACATTGTTAATGAAGAATAAAATATATTAAACTTATATGTGTCCTTTTATGATTACTAGCAAAGAAAATATTTCTATAAACTTTTATAATGTATAAAACATTGTTTGTTGTAGTGCTTGCTTTTGCTTAGGTAGGAAATTCACCTGAAAAAACAATGAAAGCTCCATTAAATATAAAGAATTTGGTGTTTCATTATAAATTAGCATAGGGTTTGGTGGGGTAAAATGGGTAGAAAAAGCGTGATTTCTCATTCTGCACTCTTTTTCACTTAAAAAAACTATAAACAAGCAATTTTATTCATGTATCATGCAATGGGTTCATTACCATTATTGTTAAAATAGTTTTATACATGTTCTTAAATTGCAAATTTATAATTTTACTTCTTTTTTTATACCCATTTTACCCAAGAGGTGGGGTAAAATGGGTATTGATTTAAAAATGCTATTAATTATGCAAAATTTAATTAAAACTTTATTTTTTAGCTACAAACACATTTGTATGTGATATAATTACAATTTATATTGCAAAACTGTAATGGCCATAATTATTAAGTTGAGCTACGTTCTGCTACATCAGAAACAGTCATCATTTCACGAGTCTTAGTTTGTACCTGCTTTCATTTTCATCTGTCAGTTTCTAAGGCTTTTTTTCCCTTCCAACTGCAGTGGGGAAATTATTATAAGGATGGCCATTTTTAACTCCTTATATGTAGAAGAAATGGCAAAATTCGAAGTTGTCAAACTGGAAGTTTGCATAGTAAGAGCTTCCATAGTAGCTATTGTTGAAGTCTGTGAAACAAACACTGTTTACAGTTATTTCTCCATTTTTTTCAGTTAACACTATTTTGGGTTTAACAGTTTTTCCAGTGTCAAATAACTGTTTTAGCAGGTTAAGGAATGTGGCTTTGGAAACTTTTTAAAGACGGCTCTCTGTGTACCACATCTTCAGGAATTTTCTCTAGGCACATTTCATAGGGGTAAATACTTCAACGTGAAAAGGTTGCAAACATTGTATCATGCATCTACCCTGACTATGTGCAGCCATATAATGCACCAGGTGGTTCACCCTTAGTCCAAGTTTTAATTTAATTTAGATTTTGTACACAGTGAAAGGTGGAAGAAAATTTCTAGTTGCAGATGTACAAAACAGCCATGTAATACAGCCATGTTACATATTTTTTAGACTTATCAAGCTCAATTTTATTATTGTATTAATTTACTTTATACTGCAGCAAATAAATTTAAAAAATACTATGTAATATTATTTACACTAAAACTGAAGGGTTGGTTTGAATCATTACATCTAAAATATAATAAATTGTTAAGCCTAACCAATATCCATTTTCCCCCATCATACAAAAATAATCATTAAACATAAAATATTTCTTGCTTGTTTTTGAGTAGTTGTTGTTCAGAAACCCTTGCAGTGGATTATTAAAAAAATATTGACCATAAAAGACATAAAATATTACTTTTTTGAAAGTTTTTAAGGTCTTGGTAAAAAAGAATTTATTCCTGACTTGTAAAGAAAGTAACCTATGTTGACAGATGCAAAATATAAAATTTCTTAAGGAAAATAAATGTTGTAAAATATCTAAAAATATGTTACAAACCTAAAATATAATGAGGAATTTGCACATGTGGGGGATTCGAACAACTTAGTGTTTTTCTGGTAATTTCAGACTCGTAGATTCCAAAAATGTTCTCAAAAATGTAAAAAACTGGGTCCATCATTTAAAAAATTAATTTTAAAGTTAAGCGAAAATCACGTGACATCAAAAAGCTCCGTGATTGGTTGTGATGTCATCATTCATGCAGACCAATATTTTTGTATTGCTTTTAAGCGCGCACTATTTTCCGATTTTGTTTTTGCAAGTTCCTGAAATTTTCTAGCTATCAAAATTTATTTTTATTTAAACCTGAAGGTTTATTTTATCGATCTAGATAGCTTAGTTATCTCAATTTGTCATAAATGTCTCTTCTACCTGGATTTACCAATCAGACAACCTCCCGAAAATTGACAGCATGTCAATGTTTTCTTTCTTGGCAAAAAACCCGGATTTTATGGGAGCAGAAATACGAGGAATTAAAATCCAAAGGTGTGTAAAATCATTTATATTTTTTTTCCAATTTTACTTAACATGTATTAATACTTTATTCATGCTAAACACAGCTCTTTTGTTTGTAAACACAAACAAGTCAAATAAATATACATATATCATATACATACACATTTGTAGTTGCATCGTTTTTTATAAATAGAGACGGATGTAATATTAAAATAAAAATTAGAGGAGGTATTTATTGTGAGACCGGTCTCATTAGCCTTCGTGTTGCAAAAAGTAGACCGTAGCATTCCAAAACCAAACCAAAACAAAATCAATTCTTAGATATTTTAAATATGATGAAAAGAAATTTAAAATCTTTAAATGGCTTTACTTAATTATTTATACATTTTTACATAGCAATACAATTTTATTGCCTTTAATATTAATGTCAAATTAAAAAATGTATAAAATTTCTCAAATTAAATTTAATTTTTAAAGTAATATAATTATTAAGTATTTTAAAAATATTATACTTTTTTTTTCAAATTAGTCACCAATTTAATCGAAAAATATCACTGTTACATTTGATACATAAGAAAGTATGCATCTCTGAAGAAAATATTTATAATACCTTGAAAATACATAACTTTCCCCTCCCCCGAGTTATTTATTAGATAATTATATGCTTTAGATATTTATATGTTTTTCGATATTTATATGCTTAATAAAATATTTATTGTACTTGAACTCTGTGATAATACTCGAAAATTAGCAGTTTTAAAAGTTAAATAGCAGTGGTTAATCAACAATCCTTTTAAAGGTATAGATGTATTTTATATACTTTAATTGTTCTAAAATAGTAATATTTAAACAAATGCAAGCATTTATTTACCGAAAAATGGTCTTCAAAAACCCATAGAGATGATTTATATGATAATTTGAGGTTTAATTTCTCATCCCTTTTCATCTCAGTTGTCCAGATTTTACGTGTATGTGGGTCTTTTGGGATGCTGAAAAATATCTTCTCATTGCAATTAGTTGTTGTATTTTTACAGAGTGGCACAATACAATATTTAGAGTATGATTTTTTAATGCCAGACATAACAAAAAAATGCTATTATATGCGATACTTTACACAAAAAACAAATTTAAAAGTCGCCTTTTAACATGTAAACAGCATAGGAGCTCGGTGTTTACATGAACGATGACGTCACAAACACGGCGGAGATAAAGTAGCGTTTTTGAGAGACGTTAAAGAGTCCGCTATAAAACCCATTAGAAATCACTCATTAGGCCCCCAAATGAAAGAAAAATAGCTACTGTCCTGCTTACTTTTTTGTCTTCTATCGTTTAAAATCAAAATTAGAAAACGTGAAAAAATATAATTGTTGAAAGTTATGATGCGTCTTTTAAGTAAATTGTAAAAAATACCCAATTTACCCCACCAGATCCTATATTGAGATCAGGTGTTATCATTAATTATACATTTATAAGCTGTTTTATTGTCACAGAAAAATAAAGACAGATATTATGACAATTTGTTGATTTTGAATAATTATCTGAAAGATGTTAATGTAATATTTTCATTATTGAGTAAATTGGTTTTAATATTTCAGCTGCATCTCTCTCACACACATATATAATATATATTACATAATTAAATATTGAAACTTCTAGTACTACTAACTAAAGCATCCATCATTGCCTGAGCATATATGTGTGTATATATATACAAACCTCTATATAAATATGCATACATGTATGTATATATATATATATATATATATATATATATATATATATATATATATATATATATATATATATATATATATATATATATACATACATACATACATACATAAATATTGTAGCATAGCTTAGAGTCAGACATTTTGGATAATGGTGTCTTCTGGAGATGAAGCTCAAACTAATTTTAGCCAAAATGGGACCATATGAAGCATATAGGCTTCCATAAAAATCTTTAGACTGGCAGTTCTTCCAAGGAGTGCACTAATATAAAAAATAATAGGATCTAGATGACTCTCTTAGAATATATTATTCTAAACAACAACAGTAGTTTCCTGCAAACTTTTACTAAATGCAAATGATTCTAAGAGAAAAATAAGTCACTGTGACTTACAAACATATAAATTGAAGTTTGTAAGTCACAGTGACTTACTTTTAACTCATCTTTCTCTTCTAGAAGCTCCCTTAATGAGGTAGGCATTGCTTTTATATATTGTATATTTCTGTGTTTAAGCTGAGAATTTTTGGAACTTTTTATAGAACTAAAGCTTGACACAGCTTATATATGAATTTGCGGAACAGATGTAGTGTGAATCCTTATGTTATTTTTGTTACTTGCAACAAAAATAAATGTTATGAAGAATTAATATAAAAACGATTGTATTAGAGTGCTAACATTAAGTGAACTTTGAGAATAATTTTGAATCGAGAAAAATACAATAAAAAAATAAATGTATAATGAGCCACTGTTCTATAATCAAGCTAAAATGGGATTTTTAAAAAAATCCAAAACATTGAAAGCGATTCAAGAAAAATTATATAAATCTGTAGCAGATTGGCTAATCTCCTAGAAAATATACTTCTCTATAAGTCGGAAACAAATGAACAAAATGCATTTAAATATTTTTATTAAGTTTATATTGCTTAAATTTATAATAATATGGTAGCTTCAGACAGGGTACTAGGGTTTAACTATCTTAAGTCTGCTTAAAATTGTGAAATGAAAGAAAGAGTGAAGATGATTAGCAGTAGGAAATGACCTTGTATTTGCTTCAAAGTCTCTACCTCTGCAGTTCTCAAACAAGAGAAAAAAAGATTTGAAACTGTTGGTTTTGTACTTTACAGTGATTTGATTGGAAAGCAATTTACCTTTTTTACTTGCTTAGTGCTATTTTCGGGTTTTTGGAGACATTTGATCGTTGGGGAGATTTTATTTTTCCATTTTGACGTATAAACAGGTTTTGAGCTTTAGGTAATTTTTTTTAAACAAATTACAGACTCTCAGCTTAGATACAGATGGGCCTATATATTCGAAAATATACGGCAACTCCCTTAATTCTTTCTAAAAACTTCAAGATCATGTCTGAACATGGAGTCTGGCTGCATATCTCTTTCTTTCCTCTATTCATCCCGGAGCCAGGGTTTCTATTAGAAATCGGCGTATTCGCACACACCCGTCGATGTGATGGACCAGAAAACATAATTTGTTGGACCATGCAGCTTTCTTCTATTCTTCTAATGTCCAATTTCGATGTTTATTGCAGGGCTTCGAACCGTAATTTTTTTTGTTCCGGTTTTCGTTCCGGTTCAACTAAAAAATTAATATCGGTTCAGTTCCGGTTTTCGCTCCGCCAAAAATAACGGTTTTCGGTTCAGTTCCGGTTTTCGCTCCGGCAAAAATAACTGTTTTCGTTTCAGTTCCAAATGAATAATTTCATTTTATGTATATTCTTATTTGTACTAAAAATATAATTCTATCATAAACAAAAAATGTAATTCTATCAAAATTTAGAAGATTTTATTCTTTTTTTAATTGGTACACTATGTGAATTGATACAAACAGCAGGCCTAATGAAATACTACTATTACGAAACATTTGAATCGCCGCCATTACCAAACACCCATTTGATGCTCAGAAGATTTGATAGATGCTTCATGCTACGTCACTTAGGGCCTCTCCTGTCTATTTACTCCCCCCTGATCTAAGCAGTCTATACAAACATCCGTGGATGATCGCATGCTGAGTTGTGAAAAATAAAATATAACTCCATATTTTTCTTAAAAAATCATCTATACTTCTAGTTTAATCAACTGAATTAAATATGTCTTCTACAAGTAGTTTCATGCGAAACTGAAACAGAAAAATACTAGTGAATATCAAAATAGGAAATCGAGAAGCAGTATACATGTAATGGTAATTATAAAGTTGACGTTAAATTAGAAAATATTGATAAGTTGGTAACAGTAACAAAATGACTGAAAGATATATCGAACCGAAATAAACCGATATTTTTTTCGGTTCAGTTCCGGTTTTCGTTCCGACCAAAATAACGGTTTTTTCCGGTTTTCGGTTATCGGTTCAGTTCCGGTTCGAAGCCCTGGTTTATTGTTCCAGTGCACATGCAGCTGGCGATAACGTGCCGTCAGTGCAAGGACATACCTCTGCCTCCAGCCCATACGTAGCAATATACACTGCACTGCACAGTGTGTTGAGAAGCACTGTCTGGGTCGTCACTGTGGTAGCTCTTGGTGCTTTAGGCTGTTGTAACTATTCGGTCACATCGAACAATTTGTAGCAATCTCTGCTCTCCTCTGGAATCAATGCTCTGTGGACGACACACCGCTGGGCAGCAACTTGTCGTTTCACCACTGTCGATATGTGCTCAGTAAACTGCACGAGAATAGTCCACTAAACGCGCCGTTTCTGATGTTGATGCTCCCAGTCACCGAGCCATAACTATTTGACCTTTATCGAAGTCCGATAAATCAGCAGCTTTTTCCATTATGTTGCTAATCGTGCTATGTTTGGAAAGACAGAGTATAGCCGCTTTATATACTCCAACATTAACTGCGCACGCGCAGTGCTTTTGTTTCTGGGCTAACCTATTGTTATAGATGGAAGGTGGTCATAATGTAATAGCTTTTCGATGTGTATATATATATATATATATATATATATATATATATATTGTAATATATCAAAATTATTTTATTTTAATACTTTCTTAAAAACCTCCTCTCTCCTATTCTAATTCCTTAAAATCTTTTCCCCAGCCTCTAAATGTCTTAATCAAAAGAGCTTTCTCGACTTAGAATTCTGTCGATACATTTCCCAAATCTTTCTATCCTATAGATGTAAGCCGAACGATGGCCGAATGGTTAGGGTGCTGGCCTTCGGAACCAGAGTTCGTGGGTTTTAATCCCACTTTGGCATGGATGTTCGTAGCCGTTCGGAATCGGCTTTAAGCAGTAGATCTCTGTCATTAGCCCTCGTGTTGCAAAAAGTAGACCGTAGCACTCCAAAACCAAACCAAACCTATAGATGTAAATTTTCTGTCTATTCAACTCGTTTCCCAGCTGTAGCCGGTAAATGGCTCCCCGTTTGTCCTGATCTAACACTTAAATTCGCTGAGAAGGTGGGAAAATTCTTTCTGTCTTCGCTCTTGGGTGCACCTTTGTTCGAGCAGAGTGATTTTTGTGCCTTTCTCTTGTCTGTCATTGACTAGTTATAAAGTCTTAATTCGTGCCGTAAATTATCCTATTTCGTAAAATTTAACTTGTGCCGTTCTCTTCAATGTCTGCCGACTGTATCGTTATTACTGTTAGCTGATTATTCTTCTCCTTGCCCAGTAGCCAGGGCAAGTAAAAACAATAGGGGCTGCATAATTATGACTAGAGGAAAATAATTTTCACACACACACACACACACACACACACACACACACACACATATATATATATATATATATATATATATATATATATATATATATATATGTATATCAGTGGCTTGCGGTAGGTTTTCATGCAGGGTGTGCAAAAAACATGGATTTTTCAAAAAATCTTTAATTATTGAGACATTTGAGTTCTCCATTCTGAAATGGTTTTTTTTTATTATGAATATAAATTTAAAGATTACAATAAATAAAATATGTACCTACGAGTAGTCGAGTTATATCTATAAAAACAGCTAAACTTATGACAATTTTACTAGCACTGAAGCAAAACTCATGTCTTTTGTTGTATGGTATCATATCGGCCTCGAAAAAGCAACGCTTTGGGCTTCTACGATAAACTTATATGTTCAGCAAACGTAGCACCACATGGCGCCCGCCACTGCGGTGCCGACAAACCGAACGTCTATTCCACGTGCAGAGGATTTCACTGCACGCTGGCACAATAGAGCGAACTGTTTCTTGACCGGTCAGTGGATTAAATTATATTTATTAATTGTTTTTAACATTTGAAAATCATATATTCTGCGAAAAACATCTTGACAGGTTTTAAAAAGAAAGCCAGGGATATGGTGTTACAAATATAACTTATATACTGTCTGTAAGACACAATGAAGGGTAAAATTTGGACTGTTCTGTTAAAATTCGTTTCTTTAAAACAAAACAACATTGTTTTTTAGCTAATTATATTAATTAATATAATACATCACCGAAATTAATTTACCATACTAAAACATTTCATTTCATATTGATAAAATACTTCTTTTATATTTCCATGAAGACAAAATCTTAGAATATATAAATTTAAACATTAACTGTCTGACAAATCGTATGGCCAGTTAATCAGTTAAAAAACAAAAACAAACAAAAAAATAAAGTCCCCGCTCTAATACACTGTACCTTCGGATGATTCTGAATGCCAAGTGCAGGAAAAATAGCTGCACTTGCCTCAGTGCATTAGTATGCTGTTCTTTTCCAGTAGCCCATGCATATAAAGCGTGATTTTCAATTTAGTGCTCAGTGCGTACACATCAGAACTTCCTATGTTCGTTTGCTTTTGAACGCGCTACGTGATGCAGCACCTAGTACCGCACGCACTGCGGGAATACAAGCAAGCAAATCAACTTAATATTTGAATATATTATAAATAATATTTATTATATACCATATGAAGATAGGTAGACATAGGTGCATTGTCCCTCATAATTTTGCCAGGGTGTGCAGTGCACGCCCTGCACATATGGAGCGCACGCCACTGATATATATATATATATATATATATATATATATTTCTGTCTGTTTAATTGATTCTTAAACCACAGCATTAGATTTTAATTATTTCTAATCCAGCTTAAAAAATGTTGGGACTATAGGAACTTTTCAAAAAGGGGAATTGAGTTATTTTAAAAATATATATATATATATATTAGCAGAAAATAATATTTAAAATTTATTTTGATTACTAAACAAAAAGTAATAAAAAGAATAAGTGTGGTAAAAGAAAGTCTTATTTATGAAGTATTTATTGCAGAATAACCCTTAATTTGACAAGATGTTTTTCAAATATTTTTTAATTTCTGTTATTTTCCCATGTCTGTATAGACATTAGGATCTCTGTAAAATAAACAAAAAATATATTTTCCATTTTTGAGATAATGTCCGCTGTGGCGAACACTGACAATTATGTTATATAGTAGTTATAAATATATATGTCCGGTGTAGCGGCTAGACTTAGCCAAATTAAGGGTTAACAAAAAAAAAAAAAAAAAAAAAAAAAAAAAAGTTTTTTTAATATATTACTATACAATTCCTATTATTTTAATTCAGAGTATACAATTTATTTCACTGAAGTTTATAATAAAATTCTGCAACTATTTGATTACTCTTACAAAGGTATTATTTTAATGTTAGATAATAATGAACAGTTTGTACGCAACTATGTTTTAATCTTTATTTCATCTGTTACAGCCTATATATTGAATTAGAAAAAAGGGAAATGTTAAAGAACAGGTTTAATTATGACTTCCAAATAAAGAATGTTTTGTGTGACACAAAACAAATAAAAATAAAAAGGTTTTAAGGCAACTACTTTTGTTATGACTACATTGCAGCGTCGTCGATCAACCCTTTTACGATATAATACATCCACAAAAAGAAATGAAGAGTAAATTTAACATCTAATGGCTGATCTACAGGGGAGAAACAAAGGAAAACGATAAGACTGCACAAATTTCTTTCTTTCTTTTTCTTTTTATTTATTTTATTAATATAACATTTTTTGTTACATTTGTATCGATCAGATTACAAACACATTTCGTGCAGATAGTATAATCTATAGGAAGCGCAGTACATTTGGGAGACTTATTTCATTAGAATAATTCTTTTAGTTGTTTCCTTCAAGGTAAATGCTTTCGTAACTAACTCAAAGGTCATATTTGAAAATACAAATCTAAATACGCTTTTAGAATAGTAAAACAAACTTTATTGTAATCAAGAAAGTAAGATATCAATTATGAAACCCTTTTTTCTTATTTTTCTTGTGATTCACCGCTACAGTTTTAATGACTGTTGTTGATTTATTCTCTTGGGGTATTTAGTTTGCATTTGATCTGAAAATGTACTAAATAACAAGTAATTATTAAGAAAAGATAATTTTATAAAATAAGCTAAGCGATTCTCTAACTTTTTTTTTTCTTCGTAGAACCCTTCGCTTAAGACAGAGATGATTCTAATCCGAAATTTTCCTGAAAATTTACGTGGGTCTGTTCCGAAAATTATATAAACGGGTTTTTTTTTTCCGAAAATTTGAAAAGAATTTTCGAAAAAAAAAAACCCCACCTTTTTGAAAATCAAAAAAGAACTTTTTAAAAGCCATCATCCGTCTCAAATAAAATATGTAAATGAATTTTAACGGTAATCAGAGTTTTTGCTTTTCTCACCATTTTTTTTTTTTCGACTTGGAAAAAGAAAAAAATAACATAATTTTTTCTTTTAAAGAACAGTAATAAAGTGTTTGATTTCTGCCATGGGTGCTTCGAGGTCAAACAGCCGCGTGATGCGCATAGCTAAAACATCTAGAACGCTGTGGTTCTAGTAAAAATAGGACTGCAAAGCCGTAATTGTGTTTACAGTGGAAAACAACTATGTTTGATGGAGTTCGGGTAGGTAAAAAAAAAATCAGCTATCTTTTCATTAAAGTCTTCTAGTTAATACTGCGATATAGGGCTTTAAGTTTTTTCGAACTCATATGGTGGGTGGAAACCTATTCGCTTTCTTCATTCTCCTTCCTCTTTCTTTAATTATCCCCCGAACGCACGTGCATGCAGAAAGGGCGGGAAAGACATCACGTCCCCAATTTGTTTCTTCTAAAGAACAGAAATAAAGTGTTTGATTTCTGCGATGGTTGCTTCGAGGTCAAACAGCCGCGTGATACGCATAGCTAAAACATCTAGAACGGTATGGTTCTAGTAAAAAGGACTGAAAAGCCGTAATTGTGTTTACAGTGGAAAACAACTGTGTTTGATGGAGTTCGGGTAGGTAAAAAAATCAGCTATTTTTTCACTGAAGTCTTCTAGTTAATACTGCGATATAGGGCTCTAAGTTTTTTTTTTAAACTCATATTGTGAGTGGAAACCTATTGGTTTTCTTCAATCTCCGTCCTCTTTCTTCAATTATCTCCCGAAACCACGTGTATGCAGAAAGGGAGTGAAGGACACTTTTGAAACTAACTTATTTTTGAATCTCACCCCATCTTGGAATTTTTTTCTTTTTAATATATTTAAAGTTATGCGTACCTACCGGAAGCTAATGAATTTTGCCAGTGAAAAATCATAATTTTTAACGAGGATTCTGAATAAAATCAGGTTTACGACTTTTTCCGGTCAGAAATAGGACATTTGAACGACAAATAGGCCATAAAAATTGGGTTTTCTGGCGCATTTTTCTGATCAGAAATTTTTTCAGATGTCCGTATCTCAAAAGGGCGGTTCCGCCTTCCGAAACGATGGGAGATGGGGCTTAATTTTTTATTTTTCTCCCACTTCCTGACCGGGCTGCACGCGATTCAACTGCTGGAAGTCGCCGTTTTGCCTAACCGCGGAGTCACCGGAATTTTTTAACAAAAGACTGTCGTTCGAACGGCGTTCCGTAAAAATCGCTGCGAGCGTTCCAGAAACAAGTCTGGAGACCAGTAAACGGATACGATGTGACAAATAAATTGACAAAGACACATTTTCGAGTCGACGGAATATTTATTTCACTAGTTACACTGTTTTCTTCTTCTTTCCCAAAAAGCGAGCAGGGTCTTCCGCGTCTCTCGTCTAGTACCAAAGTAGGACGTCTTGAGCGAATATTCGAAAAATGTCCCACCGGAACATTGGATCATATATATATATATATATATATATATATATATATATATATATATATATATATATATATATACATATATATATATATGTGGGTGGGTGTGCATGTGTATATATATATATGCATATATATGTATGTATGTATATATTTATATATGTATGTGTGTATATATATATATACATGCATGCATACATACTAGTAAATGTATTTTCAGCTTAGTTCGCTTGTTTAGTACATGAAATTGTAAGATTTTTAAAGTTGGTATATCGGCAGCTATGAGCGTGTAATGTTGGACTAGAAGATGAAATCTGACGAAATGTACTTGTGGTTGACAGCCCTCGTAAATAACTGTCACACTAAAAAAGGAACAAGCTATCCAAAATAAAAAAAAAAATTATCTGATTTCATTGCACACTCTAATTATTTTTGATTGATGTCTTGCTCCGTTTCAATGGTCAGTTTCAGCAACAAAGAAAGAAAAAGTAAAAGACTCCAATCTATATTTATGCTTCATTGATCTAATAGGAAATGTATGCCCTTTCTTTTTATTAAAGCAGAAAGATATTCGTTCACACTTTCTCAGACATTGTAGTTAAATTATCCTTATAGATGATATCTATCTAAATATATCCTCATAACTTGTGCATGAAAATTAAACAGCGTCTCCAACATGAAGATAGATTTGTATTCATAATCACTTTGCAATGACTACATTTTCTGTCAAAGCATGAAGCCAAAGTAGGTCCCGGTCTAATTAATCCTCTATCTCAAAAATTGACCGTAGCATTCCAAACAAACATGGAATTGAAGAAACAAGCTACAGGTATTCTAGAAACATGTTTGCAATGAATAAAAGAGCCATTTTATACAGTTACATAAAGGAAAAGTAATTGGCTTTCGGGAAATGGATGGTGCTATTTCTAAATCATTGAACTTTATTAACTGTTTGCATTCTGCTCAAAGTTTGATTTGGAGCACTACTGTCATCATCATCATCATCTTAATATTAATATTAATATAATATTTATATTAATATTAATTTAATGTTATTATATATTAATTTAATATTATAATATTAATATTATTATATTAATATTATTATATTATTAATATTAATATAATAATAAAAATATTAATATAATAAAATATTAATATTAATATAATAAAATAATAATAATATTAATATTAATCTTATTATTATAACTATTGTTATTTTTATAACAACAGAGCTAGTTAGACGTGAGCATATTTCTTGAAGTCAATTCCGAATGGCTACTGTCATCTATGTTACTTTGGACTCTGGTATCGAGATGTTCACATAGGAGTTCAGTTATGCATATTCAAAATTGTTTGATTTCTTATTTTCATTATGTAAAACATTTCTTTGTGAAGTGGAATAGATTGAGTTATGTGCATTGAATCATTTATGTAAGATGTCTTAAGCTAGTAAAGTTTTAGATATGATAATTACTCGGGGAAATTTTCTGCTACTTTATGCAATTCTTTTCTACTCTATGCTGCTTTTATGCTGTTTACAAAAATTTATTTCGATAAAAACTCATATGGTAATATTTCATAACTAGCACATTGCCCGTCATATGACGGGATCAGTAAAATTTTTAATTTTCCATAATTGTAAAGTACTCTATAAGGCAGAAAAAAAAAGATTTGTTTTTTGGCCGAGAATTATCTGGTACACTCTCAATAATTTGTTTATCTTCATACTCCTCTAAAGTCTCCCGATACAGTGAAAGCAGTTTAGACTCACGTTGAATTCATTTAGAAAGATAATTCAAAGTTTTCTTAGCTACGTCGAAATTATCGTTAAGTTCTTCCCAATTTTTTTGTGCCTCAGTAATTAATGGAAGTAAAGGAACGAAACTATCATTTCCACTACACCCTGGAGGTAGATAAAATTTGTTGTTAATACCGTGATAAAATTTTCCTTACATCAAAAAATAATCAATGAACAAAATTGTTCGTTGCCACTCGCAACTTACAGAGGAAAAATAAAATAAAAAAGATAGTAAAGATAACCCACCTAAGTTAACTTTTATCTTAAAATTTAACTTACAACTAACTACACAACAATAACAATAACATAATAGTAACAGTTCACAAGTCTAGTCCCCTATATAATAATAGCCTAAGTTATCTGTCCGTCTGTCCAAGAATTTTTGAAGCGGTTGGACCTGGAATGGAAATAGGCTCCATATTGAATTCTAAATGAGTTAGGGTTAGCAAAATTTAAAGCGAGTAAAGTTTATTTTCTCCTTAACTATCGATCTGATTCTAAAATAAATTGGTATAAATAAGCTTCATATCACAGCAAAAATATTGAAATTCACTCCTTCTCCCATTTTCGAGAGTTTAATGCGATTATTTCAAGCCCCATTTTCCCCCGATTAAGAGCAGGCGATTAAATTTATCAATTTATTATAGAATAAATAGATGAAAAAAACATTTTTCTATCATTATGACGTCATTCCTTTAACCATCTCATTTAATCATTTCTTATTTTAAATTATTTAAATATCGTCTGCATTATTTTCACACGTTTTATCACTGAACTTATATATTACGTAATTAATTTTCTTTTATATTTCTCTTAAATAATAGATTAGGTACGTATGTGATAATTTAAAATTCAATCAACGATTATTTTTTTGCTGCAAGATAATTCTCAGCCAAAAAAAACCCATTTTTTTTACCTGCCTCATAGGGTAGTTTACAATTCTGGAAAATTAAAAATTTTACTGATCCCGTCATATGACGGGCTATATGCTAGTCTGCTGTAAGACTCCTCCAGTTTCCCTTTTTGATAGTACTTAAGTCCCTCTACTGAGTCAAGCCACCTAATTGGGGATCTTCCTCGTTTCATTTGCCCATGGGATTAGTGAAAGTGAGCTGTTTTACTGGGTTTATGTCATCGAGCAGTAATAGGTGTCCAAGCCATCGCAGTCTATTGATTTTTATGACTTTAACAACATGAGGTTGCTTATATTTTTTATAAATTCCAAAATTGAATAAGGATCTCCAAAAATTATTCTCTTGAACTGCACCAAATATTTTTCTTAAGATTTTCCTTTCAAAAGTCAGCAATTTATTTTCATGCAATTTGGTTATTGCCCAGCATTCACTTCCGTAGAGCAGAATAGGTCGAAGTAGTTTTACAGATGTTAATTTTCGTTTTTAAACTTATAAATCGAGATTTTAATTGGTTTTTAAGGCCATGATAGCATTTATTTGACATGGCGATCCTCTTGTTTATCTCTACGTTCAAGTCATTATTAGTGGTGATGGTTGTTCCAAGATATTTGAATTGTGAAACTATTTCAAAGGTGTAGCCTCCCACTGTATCCCACTTATGTTTTACTATGGAATGTTATAAAACTATAATATGGCTTAGAGTACATCTTTGATGTATATGTTAATTATAAAATACAAGCAAAATTTTCTTAAATTAAACTCGTAAGTTTCTTTTATAGGCAAACAAGTCAATAACGTTTTCATTAAGTTAATGTACGTCATTTATCTCTTTTTTTTTTTTTTTTTTTTTTAAACATTGAGAGTACGGCTAGAGCCTTACTTAGTTCTTGTTCGTAGTTTTAAAAAAATGTCTTTAAAAATGTCTAAGACATATTGAGAGCAGCATCTCTCAGCTTCAGCAATCGCCATTGGAGTAACAACTGTTATTAGCCACAGGGATCTGTAAACTTAGTAAGTTGTTTTCTCAGATAAATTGTTAAAATCTAATAGCATCAGCAGTGGTGTGCGGTAGGTTTTCATGCAGGGTGTGCAGAGAACATGGATTTTCCAATAAATCTTTAATTATTGAGACATCTGAGTTCTCCATTCTGAAACGGGTTATTTATTATGAATATAAATTTAAAGAATGCAATAAATAAAATATTTACCTACGGGTAGTCGAGTTATAACTATAAAAAGAGCTAAACTTGTGAGAATGCTACTAACACTGAAGCAAAAATCATATCTTTTGTTGTATGGTATAATATCGGCGTCGAAAAAGCAACGCTTCCGGCTTCTAAGAAAAACTTATATGTTCAGCAAACGTAGCACCACATGGCGCCCGCCGCTGCGGTGCCTCATCCGGATGCTCATTGGTGCAGACAAATCGAACGTCTATTCCACGTGTACAGGATTTCACTGCACGCTGGCACAATAGAGCGAACTGTTTCTTTTTCGGTCAGTGGATTAAATTATATTTATTAATTGTTTTTAACATTTGGAAATCATATATTCTGCGAAAAACATCTTGACAATCTTTAAAAACAAAACCAGGGTGAATAAAATTTGGACTGTTCTGTTAAAATTCGTTTCTTTAAAACAAAACAACATTGTTTTTCAGCTAATTATTTCAATAAATAGAATACATCACCGAAATTAATTTACGACACTAAAACATTTCACTTTATATTTATGAAATACTTCTTTTATATTTCCATGAAAACAAAATCTTACAATATATAAATTTAAACATTAACCGCCTACAAAATTGTATAGCCAGTTGATCAGTTAAAAAAAAAAAAAAAAAAAAAAAAAAAAAAAAAAAAAAAAAAAAAAAAAAAGTCTCCGCTTTAAAGAATGGTTTATAAACCGTACCTTTGGATGATTCTGAATATCAAGTGCAGGAAAAATAGCTGCACTTGCCTCAGTGCCATAGTATGCTGTTCTTCTCCAGTAGCCCATACATATAAAGCATGATTTTCAATTTAGTGCGCAGTGCGTACACATCAGAACTTCCTATGTTCGTTTGCGAGCTACGTGGTGCAGCACCTAGTACCGCACACACTGCGGGAATACAAGCAAGCAAATCAACATAATATTTGAATATATTATAAATAATATTTATTATATACCATATAAAGATAGGTAGACATAGGTGCAGAAAAATTATTGTCCCTCATAATTTTGCCAGGGTGTGCAGTGCAAACCCTGCACATATGGACCGCACGCCACTGGCATCAGTCACATTTAAGAAATCACTTCAAAAATGTGATAATGGAATGATATCATCAGTATTATTCCCCTTCTACTATTCTATGTCTTCTATCCACATAGCTTGGTTTTCACGAATAGTTTTTTCGATCGCGGACAGACTAAGTTCTCTAGTGATATAGTAACCTACCTGCTGTAATGTACTTACAACACTAACACCAGAGTCCGCTCGTAAAGGGGAAACACAGTAAAAAGATGATACCTTATTTTTGAACTAAAACATTTATTATGTACACTAATTATTTACAAACATTATTTCTTCATTAATATCTCTACACTAGCATATAGCCCGTCATATGACGGGATCAGTAAAATTTTTAATTTTCCAAAATTGTAAAGTACGCTATGAGGCAGGTAAAAAAATGGTTTGTTTTTTGGCTGAGAATTATCTTGCAACAAAAAATAATCGATGATTCAATTTAAAATTATCACATATGTACCTAATCTATTATTTAAGCCAAATATAAAAGAAAATTATTTACGTAATATCTAAGTTCAATGATAAAACGTATGAAAATAAGGCATAATTTAAATAATTTAATATAAGAAATGATTCAATGAGATGGTTAAAGGAATGACGTCATAATGCTAGAAAAATGTTATTTTTACCTATTTATTATGGGATAAATTGATAAATTTAATCGCCTGCTCTTAACCGGGGAAAGTAGGAGTTGAAATAATGGCATTAAAAGCTCGAAAAGAGGGGAAGGGGTCGATTGTGAACGTTTTAAAGAAGGCAGTATTTTTCGATGAGATATGAAGCATATTTATACCAATTTATTTTAGAATCGGATCGATAGTTTAGGAGAAGATAAACATTACTCTCTTTGAATTTTGCTAACTATAGATGCCTCTATCCATTCCAGGTCCAACCGCTTCATAAAATCGAGGACAGACGTACAGATAACTTAGGCTATTATTATAGGGGATAACATTTCTTTACTCGACGTTTATCATTACAACAATTCATTAATTTCTTTTTTGTTTTTATGCGCTATTCCTTAATCAAAAGATTCCGAGACCCAAGGTAATGATTTATGAATAAGATCAAGTTTACCTCCAGTAATTACAGGGGAGCAGGTTGGGGCTTTCATCAGGCTGTATGGCGGTGCTGGACTTAGGGCGCAAAGGACGTCGGTACTGGCGTGGCGGCCGTTATTTTGCTGTACGTCTATGCTGGGACTCGATTGCTGGTCCGGGCTCTCTGGATGTCCAGCAACTCTTCAATCCCAACCTAGACTCCTTTTTCATCACTCTCTTTCCCAACTCATCACCTCGGTTTTAACGCCCCTTTTTTTTCTTTGCCATTCGCCTGTTGGTGAAATTTTCCCACATCTGCGCCCCATTCGGGCGTGCAGTTGGACTCATTAAAATAGCCCCTTTTGTGAAATCTGACATTTTTTTTAGCTCCTGCCCCCATACTCACGGTGAGAGCTTGACCGTTACGCTTGTGCCATTCCGTGATCTATAACCCCTCTGTAGGGGTTCCTAAAACATGAAGTCAACAGCTCCACCTGAATTTTTGGAAATTTCTTCCACAGCTGTGCATGCATGTGCTGACCATCGTGGCAAAGTACCTCGGTACACTACCATACAATACAGTATTATCTATATATATTAGCTTGTTTAACCCTTTAACGGACAGTGGTTTTGTAGCAAAACCATCTATTAAACATCTTTTTTTTTAACATTACTTTTTGGATTACTTTACTTTATATTTTTATAATTATTTACAGCTCCATTCTCATACATCTGTGATATATAGAAGCCAATGATGTAAAATCAAGAACATTTGCAATTAAAAAATTTTTGAGGCATGGATGAGTTTTTGATTTTATATATATATATATATATATATATATATATATATATATATATATATATATATATATATATTATATATATATATATATATATATATATATATATATATATATATATATATATATATATATATATATATATATATATATATATATATATAATATTACATATATATATAAATAAATAAATAAATATATATATATACACACACACACACACACATATATATATATATATATATATATATATATTATACATTTTATACATATTATATTTTTGATATTTTAAGATATAACAGATGATAGTTTTATGTTTAACTTATTTATTTCTTTTTCTATTGAAATATATGTATTTAAACTTTCTGTACTTGAGAAGTCAGATTCAATTTATCGTACTTATGACCTCAATTAAAAGTATCTATACAAACAACAATTTTTAGTTCTTAAGCTATTTATTTATTATACCAGTTTAAGGATTATCCTTTGTTGTTCTTCCAGTATAGTTAAACTTTTAAAAAGGCATAATGTTCAAGCTGTGCAAGGGTAGGTGTTAGTGAGTTAAACCATTTCTCAAACCCTAATTTGGTATCCTCTAAGGCATACCCTTCTAACTAATGTAAAGAAATTTATATATTTTACTTATACAAGGCTTATAGATAACATTTATAAACAAATTACATTAAATTCCCATGAATTTATTTTGGTGACCGTTAAAGGGTTAAACATGTGAGAGAAACTCATTCTAGAAATTGACAAAAATTTGGAAATATTTAATATTATTTATTATTAATATATTTAATATTATGTAATATATTGTATATGTGGGAAATCCCCCGGCGAACTAACTGTAACCGTAACGAACGAACTCAGTGTCGGTGTCTACCGCGAATGTGTAAACAGTCGAGATGAACTCTCGCTAGCTTTTATTTTTACATGTACATAGTTTTCTGTAATTCCTTTTAAATGTATATAAAGTTTATTCCTTTTTTCACAAATGTATTCGAGCCATTAATGCCAAACACGGAATCAAGGTGTTTATGCAAGAACAAAACAGCCCGGCCCGGGACAAATTGAAGAGAAGCAGTACCATCGGAAATTTGGATGTAAGGCCTCTTTGCTTTACCTATTGATTTAATTGTACTGTATTCTCTTGTGGTCTTTTACGACAGTATATTTAATATTATTTAATTTGTGCATATATCTATTTCTTCGTTTTTCATAGGGGTTTCAAGTGCTTGTGTGCGCAAAAAAAAGCTGTCACTGATTGGACCCCATACTTTTTGCTACATACATGGTTTCTTATTTTTATTGGTGGCCTACCAAGCATAACAAATCAGTTCTGATTTTTCATGCAATAAAGATATAAAACTTCATCCACTTGTAAATATAAATATAAAACTATTTCTCGGAGTATGTCAATGACGTTTTTAAACTAAATAATGAAAGTATATTTTCATTATATAACTATAGTGAAAATATACTAAAGTATACGTAGTAGTAAAGTATATAGTAAAATCAGGGCCGTAAATAGTGCTTGGCAAAGGTGGCATTAGCCACTGGCGCATTAGTCTTAGGGGTGCCGGACTTTGGACTTTTTAAGGAAAATGGGATCTGAAAGAGGACGATTCGCCCAGAGTAGAAATAAGGAAAATTTGAAAATTAATTTTTTAAATTTTGAAATCCAATGTACTGTAATGTGTTTAAAAATGACTTTTTTTATGAATTTTCTTATTTTTAAAATTGCTTCTAAAGACTAAACTTGTTGTAGATTCTTACAAAATGTTTACCAAACACCACTAATATGCTTTAATATAAATCTGGGTATTCGTTTTAAATTTTGAATTTATTGAAGTTATTAAACTAAATTTAAAATTAGAAATCCTTCAATTTTTTTTATTAAAATTCAACGTCCAAATAAAAATTATTCTCCTCAAATAAACTATTCTGTTTATCTGCAAAATAATATCCCCAAAATTTCCAAAAATATTTTTGAGTATTAATAAGGTAATAATAGAAGAAAAATTAAAAATTAATATACTAGGAACATTTTGAGAATTAACAAAATATTTTTAATCCATTCGAAATATATGATATAAAAAATGTCAGTCTCATATGACATTTAAGTGGCAAGTATGGGGAGTGAAGAAAGTAAACTTAAAAACAACAACAAAAAAAAAAACATGCCGTTTATTTAACATGAATTAAAATAATAAAACAATAACATTATAAGTTTGCTCCATGAGCAAAAAAATAATACAACTATCGTAACATCCACACAAGGGATGAAATCAACCGTCGTAGTCTGCCCACAGAAACTACAATTACTGTTTATATACTTCTGGGCTGACCAGACGCTATAAATTTGCTCCATGAGCAATAAAGTAATACGACTATCGTAACACCCACACAGGGGATGAAATCACCCGTCAGAAAAAAAAAAAAAAAGGCCTAAATATATACATTAAGTAAATCAAGAAA